>JAPKLY010000618.1:118207-160838 GCA_026898435.1 Prunella vulgaris | reverse complement strand
TTGAATACGACTTAACGCATCTGATTGAATACGACTTAACGCATCTGTTGACACTACAAGGTTTCCCTTTAGTATCCGTGAATCTTGTTGGTACTAAAAGCACCCATTCTTCTTAGCATATAAACATATAAACACATCAACATAGTATTTAAAAATCGAACCAAATACCACTTTTTCACCGTAGGATCCCCACCTTGACTTCTTTGAAAGAGAAACGGTTTGTGTGTGTGTACGTCCGGCTTTCTAATCCTTGAGATGATCCTCCAAATTTTCTTCGACAAGAACTCGTATTCTCTCAACTCTAACCTCTAAAACTCTCGGATTTTACTCTCTATATGATTCATGAAAATTAGGGTATGAAAGTATGAAGTTTGGCTATCAAGAAGGGTCATATAAATAGGTGATGAAAAGATATAGGGCTATAATAATATCTTATGATTATGTGAAGATGGTGAACGAAATTTATGGCTTAGATATGAGTAATATCGGCCGAAATCTAGTATGAAAGGAATTATAATGGTTCATGAACAAATCCTGAAGATATCTTGGAAATATTGGGTGATGACTGAAAATTATAGGACTAGAATTAATAAATCTTGGATTGAATCTTTGGAATAATATCTTGGATGAATATAGGATGGTGGTTAACGAAATTATAGGCTTGATTAAGGTATCATGGACGAAAATATGGGTTAGATATGGTATCTTGGCCGAAAATGAAGATGTGGAAAATATGTCGTAACATATCTTGGAACATTCTTGGGAAATCTTGGTAATCTTTCTAATATCTCCAATATCATAATATAACAACCTCAAGACTTCATAATATTTAATTTCTAATGCTAATTTTCGAAAATATACATAAGGAAAACATAGTATCTCTCTTAATAAAATATTAAGGAATCTAACTAACTCTAAATCTTGATCTCCCAAAAATACCCTCATACTTTTAACAACTTTCGAATTTCCTCTCTCCTAAAAGTATTCCTTCTCTAAATTTAATCCTCATAATAATATATAATCCAAGAATAATAAGTCCTCAATTACTATTTTACCCTTAAAAGATTAATATTTAAAGGACTAAAAATCTTAATGGACTATACCACAAAATAATACTCCTATTCTTTAAAATATTAAAGTCCTAGTCTAGAAGTCCAAAAGTAATATTAATCGGATCAACTAATACTAAGCAAGAAAATAAAACTCAAACTTAAGAACTTAAAGGATTAAAAACTAACTCTCTAAAAAGGTAGGCACAATCGGCACTCTTCACAAGGTGACCGACTACTTCTTCTAGTGGACTAAGTCTACCCTTAGCTTGCCGCATCAGCTTAATTATCCTCTAAGTAAATATCTTCTAGAGAAATCTAATGCTACTTCTCCTTAAAAAAAAGTGCTAATCCTTATTCTTGCCAATATTACTTACCTCAATAAATAAATCTTATACTTAATAAATTAATCCCACAATTAAAACCAAATTCAAATCTAAATCCTTAATTAATCACCAATATTAATACCTTAACTTAGTAATTGAATTAATCCTCCAACAAATTAAATCTCAACTTAAATCTTCACAATTATTCCCAAAGATACACTAAATATTCCTCAAATAATTTCAGAGATTTAACCTCAAAATATCCAATAAATAAATACCAAATATCATCTCTCCAAATAAATATATCCTAGATACTTATAATATCACTCTTGTCCATAAATAATACTCCTAACTTTTGCAAGTAACATTTAACACCTAGCAATAAAATCTTAACTTAACTCCTTACATATCTGACAAATATAGTTTAACCTTGCAACATGCACCTTTATCCGTTGAGAGTAATACCTTAAAGTCCTAACATTATTCCTTCGCTTAAAGTCCAAATAATTCCGATAATAATATCTTGATATTTATTTTCAAGAAAATCTAAACCTTGGATATTTTCTTGTTCTATAACCTTTCATATAAAATCCAAATCGAGATCTCTTAAAGATTTATTCCTAATTTCTTGATCCAAATCTTTAATCACATATCCTAGTCAAAATCCCATATAAATTCATTCTTATCTCTAAATAACAAACTCACTAAATTACTCCTATACCCTTAATAAATTGGTACTTAATAAATCCTAATTTTCTCAATCCAAATTGAATTATAACACTTAATAACCAATCAACTTAAATCCTCTAAATCCTTAAATTAAATACTTAATTGGATCATATCTTAATTTGGCTATCTGACTTTTAATTCACATACTAAAGCCCAAAATTATCAAGAACTTAATCTTAATTCCCAAATACTCAAATCAACTTTACTAACTTAATCATCAGAAAAATTAACACTTAAGGCTCGTGAAAAACTTAAAGAACTAAAGCATAATATTTAATCCTACGCGCAACTTAACTTTAAAACCTCAAATGCGACTTATGAATTATAACTTGAATCCATTTATGCTGGGCGTGACAGATGTCACCCCGTCCAGATAAAGGGAAGCAACTTGTTGACAGTGATGAAACACTTGAAGAGCTAACATTGCCTCTAACCCAGTTGGATTTGACACACCATCTCCACAACCGCTCAAAGGGTTCACCCGGCCTGTTATTGGAGCTAAGACAGAGCATGGAGAAATTGCTTAGGCCCTCATGTCAAAGTCCTACGGTCCTCAAGCCTTCAAACTCTTGAGTCAAGCTGGATACAAATCTCAAGAGATCCCAGCATCGAAGAGTTCATTCCATGGAGCTGTGAAATCCACAAAGAAGGATGATAAAGCTGCTCAAAAGCCGATAAGGAAAAGTATGCATATTCCTGCCGAGGATGACAAAGCTGGTCTTGGATATGAAGCATCAGCCCCAGTTCGCATCGCGATCAAAAGAGCGAGTGCCAGCATGTTACACATCACAGATGGCGAACTTTCATCAACGGAAGATGTCTTTGACAAGGACGGATGGAAGATAAAGAGAGTCTCTGTCTTCGAGAGGTTGGGACCGCACTGGAAGAACAACCGATAGGGGAAGAAGATTGTCAAACCTCCTCACTATGATAAGATTCGAAGCCTGATTCCATCTCGCATGAGGCGGAAGACAATCTTGAATGTATCTTGCGGAAGAGTTTTGAAAGCAAAGTGGCAGACGATCATCTACACCCGAGAGGAAGATGATGATAGAGGAAGTGTGGCTTCAAATTTTATCGACGCTCATGTTGTCCAACAATCGGTCTCTGAAGAAGTTGAAGGAAACAGAGCCACGCAAAGGAGAATTGCCTCGATAGGTAGACAAGGAGTTATCTCTAACGACACCAGAAATATGTGGACTATCCTTGTTAGAGGAAGAGATGGTTGGATGAGGCAAACTATCATCTATCAACGTCAAGAAGAAGTCAGAGAGGATGTTGCATCTGTGAGTCATATCACCATTTCTGATGAAGCCTTTCCAATTGAAGAAGATGCCGAAGATGCTCCTCCAAAGTTCGAGGAAGGTGTCAAAGCCACTATTGATAAATTAAAGGAGGTCAACTTGGGAGATGAAAGCGATCCTCGACCAACTTTCATAAGTGCCTTGCTGAATAAAGAGGAAGAAGAGGCATACATAAAGCTCTTGAAAGAATTCAGGGACGTGTTCGCATGGATTTACAAAGAGATGCCCGAACTAGACCCTAAAGTTGCTGGTCACCAGCTGTCAATCAAGAAGAGAATTTGACTTGTCAAGCAGGATCAATGCCGACTCCGACCCGACATCATTCCATTGATCAAAAATGAAATCAACATGCTGATTGAAGTCGGGTTCATCAGAGAAGTGAAGTATCCAGAGTGGATCTCTAGCATCGTCCCGGTACGAAAGAAGAATGGACAACTTTGAGTTTGTGTTGATTTCCGAGATCTCGACCTTGCTTGACCCAAGGATGACTTTCCCTTGCCTATTCCAGAGCTCATGATCGATGCAACTACAGGCCACGAAGCTTTATCCTTTATGGATGGAATGTCAGGCTATAATCAGATCCGCATGTCTTTGAGAGATAAAGAACTCACTGGTTTCTTTACGCTAAAAGGGATCTACTGTTACAAAGTGATGCCTTTCGGGTTGAAAAATGCAGGTGCTACATATCAGAGAGCAATGCAGAAGATATTTGATGACATGCTCCATAAAAGCACCGAATGCTATGTGGATGATTTGGCGGTGAAGTCAAAGAGGTGGAGTGATCATCTGCAAGATTTGAGGCGAATCTTTGAACGGCTCAGACAATACCAGTTCAGGTTGAATCCATTGAAGTGCACTTTCGGAGTCTTCTCAGGAAAGTTTCTCGAGTTCATCATCCAGAGTAAAGGCATAGAAATTTAGCAGGCAAAGATCGATGCAATTCTAAAGATGCCAAAGCCTCGCAACATCAGTGAGCTCAAGAGTTTGCAGGGAAAGTTGTCTTACTTAAAAAGATTCATCTCGAATTTGGCGGGTAGATGTAAACCATTCAGCCACCTTATGAAGAAAGGCAATCCATTCAAGTGGGATGAAGCTTGTGACAATGCTTTCAACAACATCAAAGCTTACTTGATGAAGCCTCCAGTGTTGTCTGCTGCGATACCCGGACGTCCGCTGATACTCTATGTAGCTGCCCAAGAAAGATAAGTTGGGGCCTTGCTACCACAAGAAAATGATGAAGGCAAGAAGAATGCTCTCTACTACTTGAGTAGAATGATGGTTCCAAACGAGCTGAACTATTCGCCGATCAAGAAGATATGTCTTGCGCTTATCTTTGCGATTCAGAAGTTAAAGCACTACTTCCAAGCTCATACAGTTCGACTCATCTCAAAAGCAAATCCATTGAAGTTTGTCATGTCCAAGCTAGTTCTCTCCGACAGACTTGCAAGATGGTACCTTCAGCTGCAACAATTCGAGATTGTCTATGTGCCGCAGAAAGCTATCAAAGGATAGGTTCTTACCGACTTTCTAGCCGATCATCCGATCTCCGTTGAATGGGAACTGACTGATGACCTCCCAGATGAAGATGTTTTGGCGGTTGAAACCTCTCTTCCGTGGAAGATGTATTTTGATGGCGCTTCACACAAAGAAGGAGCCGGTGCAGGTGTGGTGTTCATCACATCAGAAAGATATGTCTTGCCATATTCTTTCTCCCTGACTCAAAATTGCTCCAATAACGTCGCTGAATACCAAGCCCTCATACTCGGACTGGAGATGGCAGTCGACGTAAAGAAACTGCACTTAAATGTGTATGGAGATTCCTTGCTCGTAGTGAATCAATTACATGGGGTATACGAAGTGAAGGACAAGCTCATTGTACTCCCATAAATGAAGCGGCCAAATGAAGTTGGACGTGTCAACGATCCCAAGTACTGCAAGTACCACAGACTGGTGGGTCATCCAATCCATGATTGCTTTGTCTTTAAGGACAAAGTCATACAGTTAGTTGAGAGCAAGGAAAGATTCTGCTTGATGAGGAAGCTGCTTCAAATTTAGTCTCTGTTGAAGATGACGACTATGACTATGTGACTTGTCACATGTTGGACACAAGTGAAAACCATCCACCCAAAGAAAGTGCAACTGCTGACTGCGCTATGACGATGAGCTTCACAGACGAAGACTTATTGCTAGGCTCACAACCGCACAACCGTCCGATGTTCGTGACTGGATACACGAGGGGACAAAAAGTTAACTGGATGTTAGTCGATGGTGTATCTAGAGTAAATCTCTTGCCTTCTAGGATGATGAAAAAGTTGGGCATCACGGCTGATGAGATGGGTAAAAGCCGCTTGATGATTCAAGGATTCAACTAAGAGGGACAACGAGCTCTTGGCACGATGACATTAGACCTGTTGATTGATGAAATGGTCTCAACCGTCCTCTTCCATGTTATGGATGCAAGGACGTCATGCAATATGCTGCTAGGACGTCTGTGGCTTAACGAGAATGGCGTGATACTTTCCGCGACGCATCAATGTTTCAAGTTTTGCAAAGATGGCAATGTGAAGCGAGTGTTTGGTGATGCGAAGCCCTTCACTGATGCTGAATCTTACTTCTCTGATTCCAAGTACTACCTTAAGCGTACTGCCCAAGCTGAAGAAGAAGAATCACCTCAAGTGGTTGTAAAAGATGCTAAAGCCGCAAGGGGTAGTAAAGATGCGATGTTACCCCGTCCAGACTAAGGGAAGCAACATGTTGACAGTGATGAAGCACTTGAAGAGTTAACATTGCCTATAACCAAGCTGGATTTGACAAAGCCATCTCCACAACCGCTCAAAGGGTTAACCCAGTCTGTTCTTGGAGTTAAGACAGAGCATGGAGAAATTGTCGAGGCTCTCATGTCAAAGTCTTACGGTCCTCAAGACTTCAAACTGTTGATTCAAGCCGGATACAAATCTCAAGAGATCCCAGCATCGAAGAGTTCATTCCATGGAGCTGTGAAAGCCACAAAGAAGGATGATAAAGCTGCTCAAAAGCCAATAAGGAAGAGTATGCATATTCCTGCCAAGAACGACAAAGCTGGTCTTGGATATGAAGCACCAGCCCCAGTTCGCATCGCAATCAAAAGAGCGAGTGCTAGCACGTTAAACATCGCAGATGGTGAACTTTCGTCACCGGAAGATGTCTTTGACAAGGACAGAAGGAAGATAAAAAGAGTCTCTGTCTTCGAAAGGTTGGGACCGCACTGGAAGAACAACCGATTGGGGAAGAAGATTGCCAAACCTCCTCACTATCACAAGATTCGAAGCCTGATTCCATCTCGCATGAGGCAGAAGACAATCTTGAATGTATCTTGCGGAAGAGTTTTGAAAGCAAAGTAGCAGACGATCATCTACACCCGATAGGAAGATAATGATAGAGGAAGTGTGGCTTCAAATTTTGTCGACGCTCGTGTTGTCCAACAGTCGGCCTCTAAAGAAGTTGAAGGAAATAGAGCCACACAAAGGAGAATTGCCTCGATAGTTAGACAAGGAGTTATCTCTAAAGACACCAAAAATAAGAGGACGATCCTCGTTAGAGGAAGAGATGGTCGGATGAGGCAGACTATCGTCTATGAACGTCAAGAAGAATTCAGAGAGGATATTGCATCTGTGAGTCATATCACCATTTCTGATGAAGCCTTTCCAATTGAAGAAGACGCCAAAGATGCTCCTCCAGAGTTCGAGGAAGGTGTCAAAGCCACTGTTGATAAATTAAAGGAGGTCAACTTGGGAGATGAAAGCGATCCTCGATCAACTTTCATAAGTGCCTTGCTGAATAAAGAGGAAGAAGAGGCATACATAAAGCTCTTGAAAGAATTCAGGGACGTGTTCTCATGGACTTACAAAGAGATGCCCGGACTAGACCCTAAGGTTGCTGGTCACCAGCTGTCAATCAAGAAGGGAATTCGACTTGTCAAGTAGGATCAATGTCAATTCCGGGCCGAGATCATTCCATTGATCAAAAATGAAATCAACAAGCTGATTGAAGTTGGGTTCATCAGAGAAGTGAAGTATCCAGAGTGGATCTCTAGCATCGTCCCGGTACGAAAGAATTGAGGTGAAGTCAAAGAGGTGGAGTGATCATCTGCAAGATTTGAGGCGAGTCTTTGAACGGCTCAGACAATACCAGTTGAGGATAAATCCATTGAAGTGCTCTTTCGGAGTCTTCTCAGGAAAGTTTCTCGAGTTCATCGTCTGAAGTAAAGGCATAGAAATTGAGCAGGCAAAGATCGATGTTATTCTAAAGATGCCAAAACCTCGCAACATCAGTGAGCTCAAGAGTTTGCAGGTAAAGTTGGCTTACTTAAGAAGATTCATCTCGAATATGGCGGGCAGATGTCAACAATTCAACCACCTTATGAAGAAAGGCAATCCATTCAAGTGGGATGAAGCTTGTGACAATGCTTTCAACAGCATCAAAGCTTACTTGATGAAGCCACTAGTGTTGTATGCTCCAATACCCGGATGTCCACTGATACTCTATGTAGCTACCCAAGAAAGATCAGTTGGGGCCTTGCTAGCACAAGAAAATGATGAACGCAAGAAGAATGCTCTCTACTACTTGAGTAGAATGATGGTCCCAAACAAGTTGAACTATTAGGCGATTGAGAAGATATGTATTGCGCTTATCTTTACGATTCGGAAGTTAAAGCACTACTTCCAAGCTCATACCATTCGACTCATCTCTAAAGTAAATCCATTGAAGTTTGTCATGTCCAAGCCAGTTCTCTCCGACAGACTTGCAAGATGGTACCTTCAGCTGCAACAATTCGAGATTGTCTACGTGCCGCAGAAAGCTATCAAAGGACAAGTGCTTGCCGACTTTCTAGCTGATAATCCGATCTCCGTTGAATGGGAGATGAAGATGTTTTGGCGGTTGAAACCTCTCTTCCGTGGAAGGTGTATTTTGATGGCTCTTCACACAAAGAAGGAGCCGGTGCAGGTGTGGTGTTCATCACATCAGAAAGATATGTCTTGCCATATTCTTTCTCCCTGACTCAAAATTGCTCCAATAACGTCGCTGAATACCAAGCCCTCATACTCGGACTAGAGATGGCAGTCGACGTAAAGCAACTGCACTTGAATGTGTATGGAGATTCCTTGCTCGTAGTGAATCAATTGCTCGGGGTATACGAAGTGAAGAAACCAGAGTTGCTTTAGTACTTCAACTATGCTCAAAGGATGATTAGGAGATGTGGAGATCAGGCACATTTCGAGAGGCAAGAACAAACAAGAAGACGCTCTAGCTAAGTTGGCATCGACTATAGCTATGCCCGAAGCAAACATTCGCATCCCGATATGCAAGAATTGGGTTATTCCACCGATCTTCGACGATGATGATGATGAAGAAGTCGAGAACCTCGTTGTGGAAGTCTTTGAGATAGAGAAAGATGATTGGCGGTAACCCTTGGTTGATTATCTTCAACACGAGAATCTACCTCAAGATCCACGACAAAGAGTTGACGTTCGACGTCGTGCTCCTCGCTTCATTTACTATAAGGGCATTCTTTACAGACATTCATTTGGTGGTGTCTTTCTTTGATGTTTGGGTGATGAAGAAGTTGTTCAAGCGATGGAAGAAGCTCCCTCAGGAATATGAGGTGCACATCAATCCGGTCCGAAGCTACATCACCGGATAAAAAGAATGGACTACTACTAGCCTACGATGGTGAAAGATTGCATTAGTTACGCTCAAAGATGTCAAGCGTGTCAATTCCTTGCCAATGTGATCCATCAGCTTCCTGAACCTTTGCACCCGACAGTTGCTTCCTGGCCCTTTGATGCTTGGGGTCTTGATGTCGTGGGTCCGCTAACAAAGTCTTCTCGTGGTCATCTCTATATCCTTGCTGCAACCGACTACTTCTCTAAATGGGCTGAAGTCGTACCTTTGAGGGAAGTTAAGAAGGAATATGTTGCAGACTTCATCCGTGTCAACATTATATACCGATACGGAGTGCCACACTACATCCTCACCGATAAAGGAAGATCTTTCTCCAACATCCACATTGACAAGCTATGTGAGAAGTTCAACTTCAAGTAGCGGAAGTCCTCCGCGTACAATGCAGCTGCAAATGGCTTTGCTGAAACTTTCAATAAAACTCTTTGCAGATTGTTGAAGAAGGTTGTGTGAAGTCGAAAAGAGACTGGCATGAAAGGATGAACGAAGCCTTGTGGGCATGTCAGACCACGCACAGAACTCCCACGCAAGCTACTCCATACTCGCTTGTGTATGGTGTTGAAGTCGCTGTTCCGTTAGAGAAGCAAATACCGTCTCTAAGGATGGTTATCCAGGAAGGGTTGGCTGATGAAGAGAATGCACGACTGCGTCTTGCTGAATTAGAAGCTTTGGATGAGAAGAGGTTGGAAGCCCATCAAAGACTTGAGTGCTATCAATCTCGCCTTGCCAGAACGTTCAACAAAAAAGTGAAGAGACATTCGTTCTAAGTTGGCGACTTGGTGCTTGCTCTAAGAAGGCCCATTGTCACAACACATCGGGTCGGTAAGAAATTCTTGCCCAGATGGGATAGCTCTTATGTCGTGACAGAAGTTTATACGAACGGTGCTTACATGTTGATCTCAGAAGATGGAATAAGCGTCGGCCTTCCTCAAACACTATTACGCGTGAAGGTCAAGTCTGAAGTATGCTCTATGACTCATGAGCCTAAACTATTAGTTGCTCCTTCAAGTACGAGCTTAAACTGCAAATAGCTCCATGACGCACGAGCTTAAACTGCTAGTTGCTCCTGGTCCTCACGAGCTTAAACTGTGAACGACAAACCACCAAAGATGATGACACGTGGTAAAACTGTTAACTTATCCCACTAAAGTTGTTTAAGTGGTTAAATAATTTACATCCTACTACGATTATGATAGTAAAACGTATACGTCTCTCCTGGCCCGCATGAGGATAAACTGTGTACGGCAAACCCCCCATATCAAATCATATTGGAATTTCTTTTGAACTACGTTATGGCTTGATCCTCTTTATAGAGGTACGTAGGCAGCTTAGAAATTCCTAAGTCCAGTCATGTTTTAAGTATCTTATTAAGTTTGGCACACTTAATAAAGATATTAAAAGGTGGGTGCAATAGATGAAGCAGCAATAAAAGCGACATGCATGATAAAGACAATACCAAGCAATGACAAGATAAAGGAAAAGATTCAACATCAATAAATCAAAGTGGAGTTCAGATACAACGAATGCAAAAATCAACATAAAGCAAATCCTAAGCAGAGCTAAACAAAAGAATCAACATCTTGTATCTCTCTCAAAGCAGCTTCCAATCTTGACTTGGACTTCATTAAATCATCAGCTACAGTGCTCTCAAGAACTGGAGTCTTCTCAATAGTGCGAACAAACTCTGCAGCAGCCCGGGCATTATCCCTTGCATTCTAGGCAGATTGTTGGTCTTGCTCCAGTGTCAGAAGCAGCACTTTCTTCTTCCTCTGCAGCTCATCAAGCTCCACTTCCAACTGCCTGTACTCAGCTCGAGTAGCTTTAACCTTCCTAGATGCTTCCGCATCATTCACCTTGCGAGCATTAAGATTGTTCTTTGCCTCCTCCAAACGCCGATCAAGAGTCTCTTTATCCATGCCATCTGCAGACTTCCACCTCATAACATCATATGCATCAGCCTTGTCGAATAAGGCGGCCAGTTCACCCTTCAAGACGGAGGAATTGACCCGATCAAACTTCTTCATCTCTTCAAGTATAAGCGGCACTTGCTCCTTCATGGAAGACAACATAACGATATGAGTCCTAGCAATCTTGATGATGAAGTCTTCCCACAAGACAGCAACACAATTCTGCTGGTGGTCTTCAATAAATCTATCACCCTGAAAAATGGAAATCCCATCCTTGCGAGGAGGATCGGGCATGGGAGTTTGAGTAGGCCTCGTTGATGCCGTCACAGAATGAGAAGATACTTCATCATCAGATCGAGTTTCTTCTGTGCCAAGGACCTCTTGTACAGTATGAAAAGGGAAACGGAAAGTATAAGAAGATGTCAAAGGAAAATGCAAGTCAAGGATAAAAGGACGAAAACCTTCTTTCTCAGACGAGAGGCTTCAGAGTGGATTATATCTTCAACAGCCTTTGAAGATTCCCTACGCTTCTGACGCTTCCAGTTGACATCCTCACATCCACTTTGACTCACGAATTGTTGAACAGTCGGTTTCCTCTTTTGCTTCTGCAGCTGCTCGATATCTTTGAAAGATGGAATTGTCTGGCCGGGAGAAGTCACTTGCTCTTCAACAACCCAAGAAGTAAGATCATCTACATCCACCACTTCCTTCGACAGGGCCAAAATGGGCTTCGACCGGATCAAGTCATCAATATGGTTCTCCAAGTACGAGCCATGGACTTGTCTCAACCATTTCTTATACTCTGAAGTGGAATATGTTCGAACATTCGGAGGAGTAGTGGGAAAGTATATATTGGAGAATGTCTTGCGCCAAATGCACCATCTCCAGCAATGTATCCCTCTGACCAGTGTACCCTCACGCTTATCGCTTTCTTTCATCATCCCGGGCAGTTCATGATAAAAGCCAAACTGACGGCTGAATCAATATTGACTGTAAGGTTTAAGAACAAAATGATCGCCTTGCCTCAACGGAAGAAAATTTGATCGGAGAGTCAAGAAGTAGTTCTATATGCCTTTTGTCCGTCTCCGTTATCAAAGTATGCAACCCGTTCATTTTCAAGTTGGCATGTCAGTGCAACTTGTTCCGCCTTATGAATGCGCTTGCGAGCTTCGGTTGGGTCATAGTATTGAGCACTGTTCTCCCCGAAATAAAATACCATTGGAGGCATGCCTAGTCTGCGGCTTGACATGTAGTGTGTCTTGAAGTAGTATGCTAGCCAATTAGCATATACGAAGTGTACTGGGAAGGTTGATTGTCCATCAAATGGGTTTTATCTGTTTGAAATATGATTCAGGCCTCTATAGATGCATGCTAAGACTGGAACAACAAGCCAGACCTCTTTGCCTTTGGCCATTAGACATGCCATCTTGAAAGTGCTTGGTCTGATCTGATCCACATCTTCATTGGGGCAGGATGAAAGTGCATAGCCAGCAAGCTAAGAAAGTAGCTAGATATATCTCTTCATGTCTCCATCGCTCAAGGCCTAGCTTCTAGAATTACAACAGCTCAGCTGAAGTCAACAGCTTGTACTCACTCAGGTCTCTAGTAGGATTGCAAGTTGACTTTGGGCGAGAAGTTTTATTCTACTCAACACGAGCAGGGGGCTGTTCGTACTTCAAGGACTTGATCAATCAAAATCCAATCTACTGGGAGATAGATACTTTGGCTTCTGGTGCATTTTCTCGAATGAGGTGATAGGCATGAAACAGGACTTGGCAGCTCTGAGGAATGTAAAAGTCATCATCTCCGGTCCTCTCCAGTAGCTCCACTTCATCTAGCACAACTTCATCAAACAAGTAGCCTGACAAAGGAAGTCCCATCCAGTGGTGCAGATCCCAAAGTGATATAGACATTTCTCCAATGCTTGTCAAAAGAGTGTTGGTGGAAGGGAACCATGCTTCACAGAAAGCCTTGATAAGCTCCAAGCTGCAATCATAGGTGAAGAGTGATGTAAGACCAAGTTTATCAGCAACCTCTTCAACCCGATCACTCATTTAATTATTATTTCTCTCTCATCCATTTACACAGCTCACTATACATCTACTTTTGTTAACTTTATCAGCAACCCCTCCAACCTAATTCAACTAATATTATATTATTTATATTTAATTTATTTGTTGATGGGCGAGCTACTCGAGGCAAATCAGAGAATCAAGATATCACCTAGGAGGCCGCCCGCGAGCTCGCCAGAGTGCCAAGCGCACCCCCGGGCACCGGATCGTAGGAGCTCGCCTGGGTGCTCACCTCTGAGCTCGCCCAGGTGCTCATCTCTGAGCTCGCCCGAGTGTTCATCTCCGGGTTTGCCTATGAGCTCGCATGATAGTCTATAGGACCCCGATGGTGCGCTCTTTTTCCCTCCGGCCGGTTTATCCACAAGGGTGGTTTGCGGCGAGGTTTTTAATGAGGCCCATCTAGTCTAAGGCATAGTAATAGGACGAGGCACAACATAAGGAGCGGTGCAAGGGACCAGGACTAGGGTTACGGACCCTCGTCAACACCGGAAGCCATATAGGCTCATAAGGTGCCGTCTCACACTAGCACATCTATAAATAAGACCTCTCTTGTAACTATTGGGGAGATTCCCACATTTTCACAATTAATACAATCCCTAATGCAATATTTCTCTCTCAAAACTCTTTCCCTCCCTAAGAACATAAAATCATAAGATTATTGTTTGGTAGAATTAATTCGTTGTGAAGCCACATAAACTAACATCGATTAACAAATCCTATCAACATTATTATATATTCTTAATAGTTATTGTTTATTTAAAAATAAATAAATAAAAATATTTTACTATTAATTTCTAATTAACATGAAAAATTACCACAAAAATTAAAATTTGATTAATTGGGAGATATAATAAAAATAAAACTTAAAATACATATGATGAATAGAAATTATAAGAAAAGAGTGTGATTTTTAATGTGTTTCAAACTATATCAAGATTGATCTCTATTTATAGAGAATGAAAAAATATAAATTTTAATAAATTTTATTATTTCTTTTAATAAATAAAAATTAAAATAAAATACATTATATAAAAAATATGGGAAAGCAATTAGAAGTTGACAGGTGTCAACAACCAATTGATCCCCCAAAGTGTGGAGGTGTGCTGTATGGCAGCACAGGTCGGCGACCCATTTATTTTCATTTTTTATTTTTTTATTTTTAAATTCTTTTAGCTTTGTCATTTTCCTTGCAACCGGATGTTTTGGTTGCTGATAATCCTGGCCTAAAGACAGCTTCATAAATCTGGGCAGCTTCAAGAGTCTTCCTGCAACAGCACAAAATATCCTCGGTCCATTCTCAGTAGCCCTCAATAAAGTGGAATTCTCCAGCAAATGAAAGAGGACCACCCCATCCTGCTTTGCCCATGACGATGCGTCGTCCTAATGTTGGTAGAGGCTCTACATTGTTCGGATCAGGTTTCTCATGGTTGGCTGCTTTCAAGACCCATGTCTTCGATGTCTTGGACATTGAGACTTGTTTAGACCAATCTTCAATGCGAAATTCCTTGCTTGTCTTTGGCACTTGGTCCGCATATTTGTCGATTGCTGGCTTCTCAATAAGAAGGTAGGTCCCTTCGTCCATTGGTTGTTGTTCATTGTTGAGGTTGATCAAGTGGCGAACTCCTGATAGAAGCTTGGAGGTTTTGAAGTGAACCATTACGAGGAGTTGAAGCAAAAAGACTTCAAAATAAAAGACAAAAGAGATGAGTTAAAATTGGCAATCAAAATGATGGGGGCAAAATAATAATGAGATAGAAGTCTTAGGGAGCGCTTGTTTTAAATTCTTCAATGGTAATGGGAATGAAATTTCATTTTCCTTTTTTACCCTACATATGTTGAATGTATGTTTGTATTTATGGTGGTTATATCAATAGTATTGTGCTCCAATTTTGGAAAAAATGAACAAAAAAGAAATATGTTGATTGTGGTATGAGAGATTGATTGAGGAGGATGATTACAAGGTGAAGAGGGGGTAATCAAATGGGGGTGTTGATTACCTTATTTAGGAGGAAAAATAATGTTATGCACCTCATTTGATCTCATTAGCTACTATAATTACTACAATTATATCTCAATTCTCATTACCATTGAAGAATTTTCATACCAAGCGCCCCCTTAATATTATTTAAATAATTTTGATGGATTAAATATTTTTGTCCACTCAAATTATTAAAGCCTAAATTTAATCGGTTGAGGTGGCCCAAATCCTTTTTAGTATTAATTAAGGTCCATTTCATATTTCAATAAAAAAGGTCCAGTTTGTGATTTAATTAAGAAGCCCAGTTTATAATTTAATTGGGAGGCCCAAGGTTCAATTCACAATTTAATTAGGTCCAAGAGATTAGAGTAACTGCACGATCTGTTCTACATTCCGAACATCATCCCCACTAAATCACGCTACAAATTCCCGTCGTAACAGGGGTTGAGATCATTGACATGGGTGAGCCTAAATCTTGGCGAGGAAATCACACACAAATTTGAAATCGTTTGCCAATCAAGTCCTCACTCTGCCTTTGCCTATTCCGCCAGGAAATCATGCCCCGTTATTCCAATCTCAGTCGGAAGATAGCGTTCCGATCTCAGTCGGAAGATAGAGGTTGATGCCTGAAGAAATTCCGACCTCAGCCGGAAAGTCGTGGTTGAAGCCTGAAGAAATTCTGAACTCAGTCGGAAAATTGTGGTTGAAGCCTGAAGAAATTCCGAACTCAGCCAGAATACGCATCCGTCGATATTGCCAATCGGAAACTGCTCCGTGAATCAGTTCCTCACCGAATTGTTGACGCCGGGAGATGCCAAAATCGCCGGAAATCATGCCGCAAAAACGATGAGGAACCACGCGCCCATCGCCCCTGTTTCGTTCTGCGTGCGAACCGTGAGGATCCACAAGAGAAATCCGCACTCAGTCGGCCAAATCACAATTTCAGCCAGAAAACCCGAAAATCCACCGACCTGTGATCTGAAATCTTTTGTTCGAATCGTGGCCTCATATTGTGTCACGCCCCCCTGTTATGTTCAGCCAGAAAATACGCTGCCAGACCCAGAAATTCTATCACCCAGAAACTGCTGCCGCCGCCATTACAATCTAGAAACCGACTGCCTTCAACAAATCTGAAATTGCCCGCCGTTTAGTGCTGGTAAAAAATCACCACGATCCACCGCCCAACCGTGATTTACGGTCAAACCGCTGCTGCCCTTATCTGTCGGAAATCAAATACAGAAAACCACCGTCCGCTACAAGCTGCGACCGCCTCGCACTACCGAAATTCCTCTCCCTACCAGTCACAGTCGCGAGAACATGCTGCCTCGATAAATCACGCACGAAGCCCGTCACGCTACCCTCTGCATCGTTCAATATCATAACACTCAAATCTCGCTGGAAATCGCGATTGATAAATTGCCTCTCTGCCCAACCACCGACCACGGCACCCACAGAAAACCCGTTTGCGAAAAAAGAAAAAAGAAGGCATAAAGGCTGAAAAAAGAAGAACAAAACAGAAAGAGGTTACATCTGAAATACTTTTATACTATGGTGAAGCACTGAAGATATTGATGCTCGTCTGAATGGTGAAAATTCAGAAAGAATGATAGATTTTATTAAAATTGCATCAGAAAAAAAGGTGTAAAAGAAAAAAAAGGGAAAAGATGACAGTAAAAAAAAGAGTTTACCTCTGATGGAAAACTGCTGTGCTGCTGTTGACTCACTTTTTTTTTGTCGATAAAGAAATGGATGCGCGAGGCCAGAGGTTAAAAACCCTCTATATGGAGGATAATCAGAAAAGGAAATGGAAAGTTAAATTAGGTTTGATTTCCTAATTTTCTAAATTTTGGATTGATTGACAAAATTTTATGAAATAAAAAAATCAATCAGAAGGAGATTTTATAAGAATGGAATTTTTTCTTTTCATTCCATGGGCCGTATTTTCCTGGCAAATCACTGATTCAAGTCACCAATGAAGATTACGTCCAAAAATAAAGGGAGATAATTGGGTTTTGGGCTCAAGATAAAAGAGAAAAGAAAGTTGGGCTCCAAAAATATATTTGGACTTAATATATATATATATTGAATTGGGCTAAAATAAATTAGTTCAATTTGATCTCCAAATAATTCTTTGGATAAAAAATTTACCTTCATTAGGCCGGCACACATATGTATGCACTCCTCCAAAGAAATTAAAGTTCAAGCAAGGATTCAAATTTCGTGTTTCACTCACTCCAAGTTCAAAAATGACCGTGAACAAAGCACGAGGGGACATTTATAAGCAAATAAATTTTGCTACACAATTAAATAATGACACTTGTATAAATTAAATATATATCAACATATATTACTATTTTAATTTTGAGGATTTATCGAAATAATTATCTATTTAAATAGTAAAATGATATTTATTGTACACGGTACAAGTCGTTATTAAATTACGAGTCTCCCGGTACTCGTAAATTGCAATAAATGGCTGATTTGCCCTATTTATGAAGACGGCGGGAATCAATCAAACTAAATTTGGTCGATTCGTAAATTCTACCAATCAAATCAGCATCAGCCAACCATATCGCGCCACGTGTCAGTGCAGAAAAGGAAGGTTCTTCACCTCTCACCCTATAAATAGGGGGTGAAGTTAATGCATTTCACATATCGAAAAGCATCGAAGACGAACGAGCAAGCAGTAATATCCTCTCTACGAACAACCTGCGAGCTAAGAAGATCAAACGATCAAGTCCTTCGAAGATTCAAAGAGTTCTTCACCAAATCTGAAGACGTTCTTCGAAGTTTGAGCTGTTCTACGTCATATCCTTCAAGAAACAACGTTCGATCCAAGACCAAGGACCTCCATCCCTCCGATCTGACGTTTTTCTTGAAGAACGCCTTGATGATCCTCAACTGTTCTTCATCGTATTCAAGCATTCTTCGTCAAAGCCCTCCAGAAACATCGTTTGATCCAGAATCAAGGAGTGAATCCCTCTGATTAGACGTTTCTACCTTGAAGATCAACTCGAAGACAATAAGTGTTCATCACCGTCTTCAAGCATTCTTCGTCAAGTTCATCCGCAAACGCACTTCGATCCAGGAGTAAGGGGTCAAATCCCTCCGATCAAGTGTTTCAAGATCAAATCTAGACTTGAAGATCGAAGATCGTTCTTCATCAAATCTGAAGCGTTCTTCATAAAATCTTCCAAGACCAACGCTCGATCCATAACAAGACGACTCTGTCCTTGGATAAGTATTATAAGTCAAGCCAGTCAAAGTCAAAGCCCATTCAAGTCAAAAGCCGAGTCAAAAGTTGAAGGAGAATCAGAGGAACAAATTAGAGAGAAAGGACCCTTAAATTCAAAAGAAATAAAGATGGTAAATTATTTTCATGTTTTTCATGAAATTTATTGTTACAAGTTGCTTATACAATATTTCTATGAGGGACTCAAAATCATGGATCGAAATATGATTGATGCAGTTAGTAGGGGAGCTTTGGTGGGAAAAGAACCAACTACTGCACAAGTTGATATCAAATATTGCCACAAATACTCAGCAATTTGGTACACGTGATGCTATGTTAAGACCGATTGAAAAATAAAAGAGTCGATAGAGAAGATCAACAGTATGATGGAGCAACTCATGAAGATCAAAACCCCAGAAGTCTGACCATGCATCCTTTGTGCTTTCGCAAAGCTAGTATATAGCTGATGATTATAAGATTTTGAATGAGGAGATAATAGTACATGTCAATGCAGTGGTGTTTGAAAATTCTCAAGATCGTTGGTATGTGTTGGGAAATGACTTGTAAAATATTTTGATAAAATCCCAAAGACCCCCCTGATGTACTAATGTATCACTAAGACATAGAAATATAGCCCAAAGTGTTAAGAGGCTATGATAAAAAGTTAGAATATAAGATTGTGTACAAACAGGCTACTTTTGTTATAACTAGTCTGATGAGTCTAGACTAGCCTGATGTATCTTAAACTAGCCTGATGTAGGATTAGGAGATACGCCCACTGTCTGAAGAATGCACCCCAAAATACTAAGTCCAAGTGGCCTGAAAGGACTCCCTGAAGACAAGTAACATGATACATTAAATGCTTTCAGCATTTATGAAGGAAGCAACCAACACATAAATGAAGTGTTAAATGCAGTAAAGAGAATGTTCCAAGTCACCTGATGAAAAGACAGAGGACTTCAATGCAACCGTTAGGACTGGACTGAGGAACAATTAAGTCAGACCAAAGAGAAGCTGCCACCTATGTACGGACCTGACACAAAAGACTGGCCTGTCAGTACCAAGTTCAGAAGCAACCAACAACCTAGGATGACACAATTTTCAAAGGCGGCTGCATTAACTCTAAGCAGGCATTTAATGAGCTTTCAACCATTTATGCTTAAGAGTTGACCATCCAAAATCTGAAGAAGATATTGAAGAAAGTTGGACTGCCACATTTTCACAGATTTGACCACCCAAAATCTGCAGAAAATCTTGAAGAACGTTGGAACACCAAAAGAGCTTAAATTCGAAACTATCTCTCCAACGGATAGTCTTTCAAATTTAAGTCTATAAATACAAGAGTTGAAGAAGAAGCTAAGTACGGGAAACTAACAAGCTCAACTGATAATCTGAAAGCTCTCCAAAGTTCATCATACTCTCAAGCACTCGAAATCACTCTAGTTTCCCAAGTGCTCACATTGCTTAGAGCTCAATCCTGTATTTAGGCTTACACTGTAATATCTTAGAAGCCCACTGAGATAACCCCCAATCTAGATACTGCTCATCATTGTAAAGGGTTATCTCAACTTTAGTTGGAGAACTCAAGCCCTTAAACTGAGATAGGTTCAAGGCTGTGAGTTGAGAGAAAGTAAGCTGAGGAGTGTCTCAGTCTGAAATCTGAGAGGACTAGGACTCAGTGAAAATCCTAGAGATCAAGAAGAGCAATTCTTGATCAGTGCACCTTGGCACTCTAAAACAAGGAATTCCTGTGGTTAAGGAATTCTCCTGTTAAATCAGGAAAAGTGGATGTAGGAGAGTTTGACTCCGAACCACTATAAATCCCTGTGTCATGTGTGCTTTTGTGTGAGTTAACAACTTCAAGTATTTTAGAAATAATCCGCTGCACAACTAAAACTTTGATCAAATCACAGGCCACTTATCAGCCGACCTCTAAGTCCACTGATATTTTAGTAGGTAGCCTGTGCTTTTAAAAGTCTGCTGTAAAACTGTTATTTGAAAAATCTGTACTTACAGGTGTATTTCCCTCCATACACCTGTAATTGTCTATTTGGGACCAACAGTATGACCTACACTTAAACACGTAAGGAATACCTTAACAAACCAGTCAGCCGATGGAGAATCAGAAGCCTCAATACCAAGATCAAAAGTTCAATCTCTTTAGAAGAATTGTAGAAGGTGTTAAACCACCTGGGTAGTGGTAAGAAAAGCTCTGAGCATAGTAGGAAGATTGATAAAGTCTATGGCAACCAATACTGTAAAGTTCCAAAAAGACATACAAGTAGCAATAAAGAACTTGGGGTATGTTTGTTCTGGGACTCGCTCGGATGGACGTAGGACTTTGCGATCACGCCCCACACGAGTGTGAGATTTAACATCCGAATTTCACACCCCAAACTCAATCCACACCTAAAAAATACCGATTATACCTATTATTACTCTTTCCAACACAACACTCATAAAATACATATCATACCTATTATTATATCTATAATATCAATCATTATCACACTCTGATTTGACATAAAGTAACATCCTATTCATCAAGATTTTCACATCCCAGGATTTCGAAGTCAAGACTTACTACGCACACCTAAATCCAAAAACAAACATACCCTTGGAGACTGGGCACAAGAGTTTGAAATCACAAATGAGTCAAACGCCTACCACCCTTTGCCAATTAAAAGCACAAAATAATGATAAGTTATCATCTCAGCCCGAGATTAACCCACAGAATGTGAGTGCCATCACTTTGTAAATTGGTACACAATTAGAGAAAATCTCAGCACCCAAACAAAGTGTGAATGATGAGGCAAGAATGGGGTAGATGAGGAGAAACACTCAGAAGTGCATACTTAGACATAAGGCGAGCTGGTTATGTGTTTGCTAAATTTGCTTAGAACAAAAATTGGGAATCAAGTTTTTTGCGCTATTGCTAAGGATTTAACCCGAGTCACCCACGCGACAGACATGAATAATTGCCATTATACTACAACTAAAATTAAATATGGATGGAGGATGAAATTTATTTTATTTTTTGAATATTTCTTTAACAATATTAATAGTCTCGTTAAAAGGTGTTTAATAGGAATTTTATAACAATAAAAATAAATAATATTATTATGTATGTTAAAATTGATTCTTGTAGATAAACTTTTTAATTATGAGATATTATATATGTACACCTTGTGTACTATATTGCCGTAAATATAATAGTATTCATTCTTTACAAATAATAGTAATTACCAACATTATATTAATTACTATAAGTAATAATATAAATAATGTATGACACACATCAAAATGCAAATAATACATACGACTAATCATAATGAAAATATATTATATATCTACCCGTATTGTTTTGTTGCAAATTTAAAAGTGAAATTTACTCCTTTCAAAAAGAAAGGGTGAAATTTACTATCAACCCATAATTTGTTTGCTGTTGCAATTCCGAATACATTGGAGGACTTGATCAATTCCACAAGATCAACCTAAACAAATAAATCCAAAAATTCAAAATTCATTTTCCTAAATTCTCTTAAGACTCATTCCCATTAATCTCCACCGCCACCATCGTCGCCGACCGACGCCTGATCATCAAAAAACCGAGCGCTCATATATATTTCTCTGTCCATCCCTCCCACGAACAAATTAAACCAGCATTATTAATTATCAATCGTCATCCCATGGTCATTAATTTGTAATGGAAGACCCGGTGCCACCCACCCCTCCGGCGGCGCTCACCCTCGCGCAGCCCACAATACGCAAGAAAACGAAACACGGCAAAGTCTTCCGCGTCTTCCGCAACATGATCCGCTCGTTCCCCATCATAACCCCCACCTGCAAATTCCCCGACGGCAAGGTCTCCGCCGGGTCGCGCGTCACGGGCACGCTCTTCGGCTACCGGAAAGGGCGCGTGAGCCTGGCGATCCAGGACAGTCCCGGCACCCTCCCGACGGCGGTGGTGGAGCTGGGCCTGCAGACATATGTTTTGCAGAAGGAGATGAGCCTCGGGATGGTGAGGATCGCGCTCGAATGCGAGAAGCGGCAGGAGAAGGTCGACCTGCTCGACGAGCCACTGTGGACGATGTTCTGCAACGGCAAGAAGAGCGGCTACGGCGTGAAACGGGCGGCCAGGGACGATGATTTGCACGTGATGGAGCTGCTGAAGGCGGTGTCGATGGGGGCCGGGGTGCTGCCGGGGCGGTCAGAGATGGAGGGCCCCGATGGGGAGGTGGCCTACATAAGGGCCTACTTTGATCACGTGGTGGCGTCTAGGGATTCGGAGTCGCTCTACATGTTGAGCCCGGATGGGAATACCGGGCCCGAATTGAGTATTTTCTTCGTTAGGGTAGGCTGACGTGTGTGTGTGTGGGATCGATGTATACCTTTTGAAATTTGAGGCATGCGAAAGTATCACGCGAACGAGTTTTTGTGCTCGTATCTTATTTCGTGGATGCATGCTAGCTAGCTCGTGATTGTGGACGTCTTATGTGTTGGTGAAATGAATATTATGTGATTTGATTTGCTGGATTACCGGCGATCATGACATGAATAATCATTCACGTATAATTCTGGGGTGCTGAATTTGAAGAATCATGATTCGGTATGTTTAATTTATTTGAGCGTATTAATTCTTCAATAATATTGCGCATTTGGCATTTGGAATTCTAATGTTTGGCCCTCATCATATTTATGGCAACCACTGTGAATTAATGCATGTTTTCTGCAAATGAGAACGTTTACATTATGAAGAAATTGATACATGTTTAACAATTTGTCAAAAAGAACAATCTCTTGTGAGGATCCGTTTGGTAGATATGATAAGGAGAAGATATATCTAACCTTATCTTAATATTTGGTAGAGTGGAGATTGCATCTCTAAAACCAACTAATTTCTTCTCTTCACAAAACGTAGAACACGAGAGGGGTGATATATATACTATATCTTTCCGATATATCTCACACAATTATTGAAATTGAAATTCAATATTTACCCTTCCTTTCCATTCGATTCCCAGTAGCTTTGGTCATGGTGGCGACTGGTGGTGAAGCTGACGCATGTCTGGAGTAATTAGTATTCGATAAATGATTTCATCTCTCACCCACATATTTTACAAATTTGATACGAATTTTTCCAAACAATGGTTTATTTTCTGGGCATTTTGAAAATTGGTACTCTTTGTTATAAATATATTATTATTGTGGACATTACTTATGGATTATATAGCTTAGTGGGTCTAAGGTCTGATACATTATACATTATTAGGGTTAGATATATTTGTTACATTATATATACTACATTATACTCTGTATTATTATATACATACATATTAATAAAATTTCTCAAAGTTTGGTACGCCCTTAAACGTAGTTACTCCCTCAAACGTAGTTACTCGTGACGAATTGTCAATAAGTCAGTGTTCTCTTTGTTCTTGATTTCTTAGTTCGTGCTCTAATCAACTAATCAAAGGGTGCTCAAGGATCTATTGGATTTTAGACTTTACATCTTCATTCTAAGGATCACTAGTAAGAATTTATTTTATTTATGATTTTGAAATAACATATAAATCCCTATTATGTTTTCGTACATGATTACACTTAATTCATTGCTTATGTTTATGAATATGCGCTCTCATTCCTCATATGTATAATATGCCCATGTGATTTTCGTATACATATATGTATTAATTTCATATGTTCGTGTGTATATATATATTATATATTATATGAGTATATATTTTCATGTTTATGTTTTTATATATTGATTATATGATCTATATGTTTATATTCCATATTTCATCTATATGTTATGTTCTGTTATTAAAACAGCAACAAAATCGAAACCAAAATCTTTTCTGCAACCCAGAAATTCTCCAATCAAATTACTCCCAGGATTCAATCGTTTTCTTTTCAAAACTTTACTCAATCTAGAAATTGTTCGACACCAAATCGAACCCAATTTTTCCAGAACAATCCAAAACAAAATCCGCCTAAAAATCGCAATAAGATTAGAGTCCGTCTCACATCTCTTTCTGGCTTTTTTTTTTTCAAGTTGTTTTATCCGGTATTCTCTGAAAAACAAAATCAAAAAACCTATTTTTTTTCTTGAACACAAATCTTTTTCGGCCATGAAGGACCTCTTGTCCGACTCCCACATCGGCGTATTGGCCGCCTCTCCAAACAATCCTTCGAACGGCGAACGGCGAAAAAGAAAAATTTTGGTCACGTTTTTTCGGCGTAAAATCCTGCCGAATATATATACATATATATATAACGGCGAAGATTACCATAATATTATCCGGAGCTCTCACCTCTCGCGCAGATCTGGCTCGAATCGCGAAAATATCGCCCGAATCCGTTCCTTTTCTTCCTCCGCGTTTTTTTTCTTCTTCGTGAACTGTTGCTTTTTTCATACTCCCTCCGTCCCAAAATTACTTTCACACTTTTCTTATTTGGACGTCCCAACTCTTTCTTCACACACCAAAAAAGGAAACTTTTCTCTCTCACAAAAGTCAACAAAACACACTTTTTTTTATTTTATTATTTAACTTTACACTCACATAATTTTTTTTTTTTTGTTCGCGTGCCCGGAACTACTATGAAAGTAGTTCCGGGACGGAGGTAGTATTTTTTTTCAGCCCCTTAGCCCTATTAATATTTTAAAAAAAAAAATTATTATCCCAAGTATTGGGTTGTTTCTTTCGGCCCTGATGGCCAATACCCGTTTTCTTAAAAAAAACAAAAAATGTGGGTATGCTTATTTTTTCGGCCCACTGGCCATTTGATTAATTTTTTTAAAAAAAATAAAAGTAAATAAATAAGTAAAAATCTACAATCCAATTATTGGCCAACTTTAATTCTCTTTGCCTTTTGATAATTATCTGAGCATGATATCTCTAATGCTATTAATCACTAATTTATTTAAGGGCGCTTGGTATAAAAATTCTTCAATGGTAATGAGAGTGAATATATATACATATATATATATATATATATATAGTAAATGAGAACAAATGAAGTATACAACATTGATTTTCCTCCTAAATAAGGTAATCATTACCCCTATTTGATTACACTCATCTCATCCTATAATCATCATCCTCAATCAATCCTCCATACTACAATCAACAACTTTCTTTTTTGTCAACTTATTTTAAAATTGGAGCACAATATTAATGATGTAACAATAATGAATACAAACTCTCACTCAACATATGTAAGGGTAAATAAAGAAAATAAAATTGCATTCTCATTACCATTGAAGAATTTGAAACAAGCCCCCCCTTAGTGTGAATGAATAATGTTTAATCTCTCTCTTTGTAGCACAAACATATCTGATATCACTAAACAAGAATTCACTGAATTGGCGCTTGATGACAATAATTATTTGACTTGGGCACTTCATGTTGAGATTCACTTAACTTCAACTGATTTGAGTGAAACCATAATACAAGGTTCTAAATCCACTATTGTCCAGCAGGCAAAGGCATTAATTTTTCTTAGACACCACCTCAACCAAGATCTAAAAAATGAATACCTTACTAAAAAAGATTCAGTTGTATTATGGGCATCCCTGAAGGATCATTTTCACCAACAAAGTGATATACTTCTTCCTCAAGCACAATTCGATTGGCTTAACCTCCATTTTCAAGAGTTTAAATCTGTGACGGAGTATAATTCTGCCTTGCACCGTATTGTGTCGCAATTGAAATTATGCAAATAGGAAATTACTGAGAATGAATTGATACAAAAAACTTTATCAACATTCCATGCCAATAATCTTGTACTCCAGCAGCAGTACAGGGAAAAAAAAACTACACATCTCACTCAGAGCTAATCTCTGCACTACTAGTGGCAGAAAAACATAATCAACTATTGATGAAAATATCATAATGCAAGACCAGTTGGATCACTAGCAGTGCCCGAAGCATATGCTACAGCCCAATAAATTTTCTATGATCAAGGATGTTGGCGTGGGAGAGGGAGACGCCAAGGCTGAGGCCGCAGTTGGGTTTGAGGTCGAGGCCAAAGTTGGGCTCAAGATCGAGGTAATGGTAAAAAGAGTTCGGATGATGCTCAAATTCAAAGTGGTGGAAAAGATATAATTCCTGACAAGACCCCTCCACCAAATCATTATATAAGGCGAGAGCAAGTTTGTTGCATATGTGGGTGCGAAGGTCATTGGTGTTAATGATATCTTCTCAATGCGAATTTATATGTGGCTTTTTAACTGGATTTCACTAATAGTGTCTTGGATTAAGCCTACTGGAATTGCTAATTGTGAATTCTGGAATGATTTTGGCAGAGCTTTGCTAAGGCAGCGAAAAACTTGGTTCATTTCTGAAAAATGAAGCATATTTATAGGCAAATACATAAGCAGGTGGTGGCAGGGACCTTGCCACGCTTATCAGGAATTTACACGTGTCCCTTAGGTGTTAAATGAGATAATTACAATAAAAAATTGACCAAAAATGGAGAAAACAAGATTCTGGCGATCATGTATGGAGGCGGCGAGCAGCTAGTTATAAACAACATAGGAGGCTAGCAGCTGGTTGGGCGAGCAGGTGAGCTGCTCGCCTCCCCCATAAATTGAATGACCTGTGCGCCACCTATTTGCTAAAGGGTGGCGAGCATCTCATTGGGCGAGCAGGTGCAGCTGCTCGCCTCCTTTCAATTTGTACTGCTGCCTTCCTATTTCTTGTTCTTCATGTGATTCTTCATCTTCTTTGTTGATTTTCACTTGATCTAGCTGCATCTAGGCTTCATTCTTGGGATCTTTTTGGTATTAGATCAATTCTCATGGGACACGTCATTTGGGATTCTGTTAATTACTTCCTTAAGCACTTGGATCAACTTATTTCATCAACAGTTGCCCCCTAGCTTGATGTTTATTTGAATCATCAAGTGGATAACAATTATCAAGCTATCTGGATTTTTATGAGAGTCCTTCATTCCCAGGAAGTAATATTAATTTTGATTTAACCTGCAAACATTTGGATTATGGATATATTGAAAGATTTACTTGACCTCATTAAAAATCTAGCCGTAAACCACCCTTGTGGATAAACCGGTCGTAGGAAAAAAGAGATACCAAGGTACTCCTTCAAATATTCATGTCCAAATGATGTAGAATATCCCAAACAAAGTTAGCACATGTCGGAGCAGCTGAAATTGGCGACCAACTGCAAGAATTTGGAGGAGGCGACCAGGCCTTTGAGTGAGGAAGCGGGCATGTCATTGGGCGAGGAAGTGAGCAGGTAGGTCATTGGGCGAGCAGCTGAGCTGTTCGCAGCCTTTACTGACTTGCCAAGCACGGAATACAAACCGTCTTTCCTTATTTCGCGTGCCACTTTTTGAATTTTTTTAAAATTTGCAATTAAGTCCCTCGAAAATTGCAAATAGGAGCCCGTCTCCAACTTATAAATACCCAATTCATTTCATTCTTCTATTCCTTTTGTCCACTTCCTTCCCCCCATTCAATGTTTGATTCATTTTGTAATCAAAGGTTGAAGGATTATCGAGTTTGATGATGGTGACTTCTGATATCTCTGTTGCCCCTGGCTTGATACTAGTATGGCTAGAGCGTCGACTTGTGTGTTTTCAAGTCGAGGTATTTGTTCGATGTAGACTTGTTGAAACATAGTCATCAGATGAGCTACTATTTTTTGATAGTATCATCTGTTCATCTTTAGCTTCGAATTCTCCTCAGACTTGTGACACTATCAGTTGCGAGTCGCCAAAGATTTGCAATCTTCTGACTCCAATGGCCAATGCGAGTCTAAGACCAGCTATTAGCGTTTCGTACTCCGCTTCATTATTTGTCGCCAAGAAGGTAAATCGGATAGCTGACATAAACACTTGTAAGTCGGGGTTTATTAGTATCACTCCTTCCCCCGACACCATATTTGTTGATGATCCGTCCATGTACAAGTGCCATGGATGTTCACAAATAAGTTAGCTCTACAATAAAGTCGGCTAGAGCTTGTTCTTTGATTGCCGTCCTCGTTGCGTATGTGATGCTGAACTGGCACATCTCCAGTAACCATTTCAACAATCTTCCTGCTGTATCTGGGCGATGTAGAATTTGTCTCAGCGGGATTGTAGTGAGTACCTCTACTTGATGATCGTAGAAGTACGGTAGCAAATTTCTCGTGCTCATGACCAAGGCATACACGAGCTTTTCGGTTGGAGAATACCGTATTTCTGTCTCATGTAGAGCTTGGCTTACATAGTAGACTGGGGAGTGAAACTTGCCTTTTGCACGCACAAGTAGTGAACTTATTGCTACTTCTGATGCTACGAGGTAGAGGTATAATTTTTCGCCAGGTACTGGCTTGCATAGAATTTGTGTGTTTCTCAGATATTCCTTGATTTGATCAAATGCTCTTTGGCAATCGCTTGTCCACACAAAATCTTCCTTCTTCCTCTTCATAGCCTCGAAGAATGGCCTGCACTTATCTCCAGAGTGTGAGATAAAGCGATTCAGCACCGCCAGACATCCTGCTAGACGTTGAGTCTTTCGGATTGAATCAGGTGGTTTCATGTCTATAATGGCTTTGACTTTTGACGGATTCACCTCAATTCTGTGTTGACTCACTAGATGCCCCAAGAACTTTCCCGAATGAATTCCAAAACTGCTTTTCTTCGGGTTAAGTTTCATGTTGTAGGCGCGGAGTATTTCAAATGTCTGAGCAAGATGTTCAAGATAATCCTCTTTGCGTAAGCTTTTCACGACTATATCATCCACGTAGACTTCGATTGAGTGGCCGATATGCTTGTCGAACATCTTGTTCACCAATCTTTGGTAGGTGGCTCTGATATTAATCAAGCCAAATGACATTCTATCCCTACAATATAAGTTTGTGTTAGTATAGAATGTGGTGTGTTCCTGATTGTCTGGATGCAGAGCGATCTGGTGATATCCTGTGAAGGCGTCCATGCATGTCATCAATTCATGACCAACGGTGTTATCAACCAGATGATCAATGTGGGGAAGTGAAAATTGTCCTTCGAACAAGCTGCAGTCAAGTCAGTGAAGTCGATACAAAGCCTCCATGTGTCGTTAGGTTTACCAACAAGGACTGGGTTCGCAACCTGTTGCGGGCACAATGCTTCATGTATCAACTTGTTATCTAGCTACTTTTTAACTTCCACGGTCAGTGCCTCTTACTTTTCTGGACCAAATTTCTGCCTTTTTGGCGAATTGGTTGGTGAGCTGGATCAATGTTGAGACGATGATAGGCATATTCCGTCGGAATTCCTGTCATGTTCTAGTGAGACCACGCAAAAATATCTACATTATTTCTAAAAAATTTAATCATCCTTGACCGGTATGACTCTAGTAGTTCAGATCCAATGTGATGGTCGAGATCCTCTTTGTCTAGATAAGCTTTAACGGCCCTCAATTCTTCCATTGGTGTGGCGCGTTTTTGCTTTTTCTTCCATCTTGGATCAAAAATTGGCCCATCGATGTTTAATTCGTCTTCGATTTCTATCGGTTCACATTTCAATCTGGGTTTAAAATCTTGGCTGAGAAGGCACTCGTCCGGTTGTTCACCGTTGAGGTGCCTTACAGGAGCTGATTCTGCCAGGATTGTTGTTTTGTGATTATGTTATGCCCTTTGTACGTGTTCTGAATGTTCAACTTCCATTGGGTCTACTACGTCTTGCAAAGTAGCCAACATCACAGGTCCCAGTTTAGTATGTGAAGGAGAACTTTCAATTACATGTAGATGTGTTTACGATGGTTTTACTTGTAGTAAGCATTTGCGGGTTTTCTTTTGATCGCCTTTGATTGTGCCAGTGCCATTCGTGGTTGGAAATTTTAAACAATAGTAATAAGTCGAATAGGCAGCCTTGAATTCATGCAAAAAAGGTCGACCGAGGAACCCATTGTAGGAGGATGACTGGTCTACAACAAGGAAATCTATTTGCCTGGTCAGCCTCCTATTGGGATTATCGACCGATACAAGTTCTACAGACAGTCGGATTGTGCCTAGGGGAATAGTAACTACTTCCCCGAACCCTATAATTTTGTGATTACAATCTTCGACATAGGATTTGAAGTCCACTATCTGGTCTAAAGTGCTCTTGAAAAGAATGTTCGTGTAAGCTCCAGTGTCGACCAGTAGTCTGTGAACTTTGGCATTCATTATATTTGCGCTTATGACCAAGGAGTCGTTACGTGGGGTCATGATTCCCTCCAAGTCCTTTTGCGAGAATGTCAATTCTGCAGTAGGCTTGGTTGAGGGTCCCGCACTGGTCTCCCTAATTTGGTCGATGGAGCATAGTTCGGCCTTCTTCTGCCTCTTCGACGGGGGTGGCCTCCCATCTGTACAACCGCCAGAATGGCCTACCTCGGGCTCAATTACCAAAATTTTCCTCACCAGTCCCGGCTGAGGTGGCGGAGCATGTCGCTCTCGCCGGTTCCTTGGGTTCGTCCTTCCTTCATCCTCGCCTTCGCTGATCTCGTCCTCCGCCCTATCTTTGGGCTCCCGTGGTCTTTTCCTAGGGCTTTTTTCACAAACTCGGACAATTTTCCGTCCTCATAGAACTTCCATGGCTGCCCCAACAAGTCTTTACACTGGCTTGTGAAATGTCTCATTGTCTGATGATATGCACAATGTCTGCTCGAGTTTACCTTTTTTGGATTCACCTTGATCTTTTTTGGGGTGCCAACATTCCCTTTCCATTGACCGCGTTGTACACTTGGTCAATGGACATCGTCAGGACTTGATTAAGCTTCTCCTTAAGATCACTTCCTTCAAAAGATTTCAAATATCTTGGGGTTCTGTAACCTACCCCACCTCTCCTGGCTGTTGCCTTCGGAGCTTTCTTACTTTCTCCCAATGACTTTCTCAATACCTCCTGCATTGCCACAAATATTCCGGCTTTGCTCCAGAATTCCACATAGTTCTTTGGGCAAGCAAGGTGCATTTCCTTCCACAAGTCGGATCCTTTTTTCAGTCCTGCCATCGCGGTATTCACTTTCGTGTCTTCACTCACTGGCTCTCCATCAAGCTAGATTTTGTCGAATCATTCGAGAAATTGTTCATTTGATTCCTCTGTCGCTTGTATAAGGTTTGCCAGTTGGTGTTTCTGAGTGAAGCACGACGCTGCTCTAGAAAAATGTGCTAAAAATTCCCAGCTCAACTGTACAAAAGAAGTTATCGATGCCAGAGGCATCGCTGTAAACCACCGATGTGCGTGATCTCCAAGAGAAAGAGGAAAATTTCTGCACTAGAATTGGATGCAAAAAAATGCAATTATGACCCTAATCAGCTTTTCAAGGTTTGATGCTTGTATTTCCATTCATCCACTTATGGTAAGATTTCCTTTAATTCTCTTGTCTTAGTTCTGTATAATGATGTTTAGAATGTTAATTGTTGAATTTCATTTCCTATTAGCCATGGGCTAATTTCTTGTTGCATGGTTGTATGAATACTATGGTGAATTTAGTCTCTTGTTAATCCTATGCATGAATTAGTGATCTTGATAGATTAATTCTCTTATTAGTGATTTGTATGAATGCTTGGGATGTGTAATTGGAATGTATGGCTTATATGTTTAGCAATGAAATGAGAATTGAGCTATAAGAACCTTATGCATACCAAGTGTTTGATATATTGCTAGTATGACCAATGAGAATTGCATATTAGCCTAAGACCTCTTAATTGGAGTGTTAGGAGTTGTAGAGAGATCTAGACACCTAATAGAGCCTTACCTTGTGTTGTAGAGAGATCTAGACACTAGTTGGCTTAATTAATACTCCAAGAGATCTTTTGCATGCTAGGATGGATAGGATTCTAGAGGAACCATAGTAGGATTACTTCCATGTAAACTTCACACTTGCTCACTTCTTCGAGGTGATAGTTAGGATTTACTATTCTTGCTTGATTGGCAGATAGAATCCATGATTGTTTTCTTGCTTTCCTAGCTATCCACCTTTGTGAACATTCAATACTTGCTTGATATCACATCGTTTCCCTGTGTTCGATATTTAACTTGGTTAACTTGCCACGACAACAACGCCCACGTTCACTTGCGTGGAAATCATCACGATTTTGGCAAACATAATGCTAATGAGCTCATATTGAAGCATTTCATATTTGAGAAAATTAAAGTGAAATATTAAGTCAGTCCACATTAGAATGGTCTAGCTAAGTCACTAGTATGATGCATCAAATAAATTGCTAGACAATTATTGTAAATTCCAATTTAGTTACTACATGTGGGGGCATAAAATTTTACATGTAGCTACTCTAATTCATATCTGACTTACTGCATACCATTACTACCCCCTATTACAACTAGTGCATTAAAAATAATAATAATTTCCCATCTACGTATATTTTACTGTGCAGTATATGTATCACTACCATATATAGCGACCCAGTTGGCCGACTGCACATTTAATAAAATGCCATTTTTTGGTATTAGAGGGAGATAAGAATTCAAAAATTAAGAGAGTGCCGAAAATTTCCTTGAAGGGATAAAGGCCGTGAACTTCTCCTTGAAGGAAAATGGTCTTAAGTATTTAAACTCAAGCACTAGTCAAACAGAACTCAAAATATAATTAGCTTTCCATAATTAGCAAGTAATTTGCCAAATACATTACTTGATAATAAAGGAGTGATTATAAATGATTGAAGTTCCAAAGAAATAAAGTATACATGTTGATGCCCCATATGCTAGAAGCATAAAAGACCTCATAACAAGAAAGATACAAAACCATGTTGAATTAAAGCTAGCAAAATATTCATTCACTCTTGAAATCTCCAGAAGGGATTCGTCTTGAAGACAAAAATCGTAGTAATCGAGCACGTGCACATAATAATTATATACGAGGATTACGGAACACCCAGATCATAATAATTTAAAAAATGATGAGGATCTAGTTGATATGAATTTTATAAATAAATACAGGAGATATAAATAACATTATTGTCGACAACTAATCCGTACCCACAATTGCTCTTTCTAAAATTTGGATCCAGTACCTAAGTTGGGTGCCCGAAGCACTTTGATTAGGCGCAATAGAAAGAAGTAAGCGTGGTAGAGCTAAATCGCTAATTGAATAATACGCTACTTGAATAATAGTATTTGGTTTTATCGGGCGCACACAAGAACTATTATCCTTATTGTATATAATTGTTGGATTATTAGATATTTATTTATTATTAGATGTTTTGGTCATACCTTGTTTGTGTCAGGGGATTATTGAACTTGTTTATCTGATCAGGGGATTATTGGATGTTTTGTGAATACCTTGTGAATTATTGAACTTGTGTATGAATTCCATGATCGGTATTCTACATATGTAGTAGACATTTATTATGTATTTTTCAGTTGATCATCTCTGGGAACTAATACAAAAATCATTGTTCAAATTTGTCATACCTGAAGAATTTGTATTGTATTTATTGTTGCAATTGTGGGCATAATTGTAAATTTTCATGTGGGCAACACGATTTATCGTTAAACTTTTTTATTATGCAGCTACTAGGTTATATTCACCAGATCGGCCTAATATTATCTTGTTTCTTGAAACAACATGTTATATATTTTATTTTAATTAGAGAGTTGGGAGGTTTAATTAATAACATGTACGTGGGAGTAGAAGAAGAAACTGTAATGTTCTTAATCATTTTTGCCTATCACACTTTGAAATATGTATCAAATTTGAATTCTTAATATTGGATCAAACGGTGTCACATTATATACACCTGATCTTGAAAGCACATTTAAAACTACACCATCTATTTTTGATAAAAGCGAAGATACATTGGTAAAATTACATCCAGATTTCTTTCCAGTAATGGAACAACTCACAAATATTACCTTGTAATATGCATTCAACACTTGAGCAACCTCTTGATACTGAGGAGTATAATTGTTAACAATTTTAAACTGGAAGCAGCAATGGCTGAGTGCAAAAGAACAATATCTTTTGGAATACATTATTTTCCTAGAAAAGACACAGAAATTAGCATACGTCCACCAAAATAAAATTAAAAGATAGGTGAACATTCAAAAATATGGAAAATAACCTGTCTGTATGCATTAAGGAGAATTAGCAGATAAAAGACCAGGTTAATTAGCTGCTCTGATACTTTCACGTCATCAAGCAATATCTGTTGAAACATATGGAATATATGAATGGTGGGTCTAATGGATACACACTACTATAAATAACACTTTGCATAGCTCTACTTAGAGAGCTCATTTGCTAATGAGCTTTCTAAGCAAATACGAAAATAATTAAAAAAAAATTCTTAGAAAGCGGTTAAAAACCGCTACACAAAAAAAATAAAAATAAAATCTTACAAAGCGGTTTAGAACCGCAATAATACTTTAAAGCGGTTCAAAACTGCTATGAGGCGCAGGGGTAAGAACCACTATAAAGTTAAAGCGGTTTAGAACCACTATGACGTCGAATATAGGGCACCAGACGCGAATCCCCCTTTCTCCCTTCCCTTTTCTCTCTTCCACTCCCCCTGTGCGCGAAAATGGTGTAGCTGCCTCCACGTGTCGAATTCCGTCCACCCTCCACCGCCGTTGCCGCCGGACACATCCCATCTATTGGATTGGCGAATTTCGTCCCCATTTAGCCAGATAATTAATTAGTTTAATATATATATAATATGTATTTTGTATGTATGTATATTTATAATATTGTTTATATTAATTAAGTTTTGTTTTATTTTTAATTGAATTTTATGTATAGTATATTTGTTAGAATTATTATTTGAAATTTTTATAGAATTTTTTAGATTAATATTGATGTTAGAATTTTAAAAAATGAGTAGAAAATTATATTTATAATTAAAATTATTGAATTTAATTGTGCATTATTTGTTAGAAATTGTTTAGGAATTAGTTTGTTAGGTTATATATAATTTTTTAATTATTAATATTAATATACTAATATATATATATATATATATTAGTATATATTAGTTATAATAATACTAGTATATTTGCTATGAATTATTAGTATATTAATATATATATATATTTAGTTAGTAAATAATCTTAATTATTATATAAAAACATATATTTATTATTAGTGTAAATTATTGATTATTAAATTAATGAATATAAAAATAATGTGTAGTAGTATTTATAAATTTTGTAGGTGACAATTTTGAAGAAGAGAGATTCATTCCGATCCATCCCCTTCACACTATTCTTGTAAGTTTATTTTTTTTGTAGGTACAATTGTTTTATTTATTAAAAGATTGTATGTTATATAATTTTGTATATGCGATGATCTATTCAATCCAATTGTAGAATGCAGTTGATAGATATATATGTGATGATCGATGTTCGATCAAATATTTGCATGTAGAATATATAGTTGATGTGGAGTTGATTGAATGTAGTTGATGTGGAGTTGGGGAAATTTGTTGGTTGTTTGTTACAGAATGTGCGTTTTGATTTGATTATTTTATAATTAAATCAGAAATGGATGCACTAAGATCTTGATTAATTAGGGGATATGATAAATCTAAATGAATCTTTTCCAAAATTTTTAAAAATATTAATTTTTAAATAGAATATATGTAGGATCGTATTATATTGAGTCACATTTATACAAGAATCTAAACATAAACATTATCTTATATTGTCTTTTCTATAGGCATATCTAGTTCTACATTTATAGATCAGAAGTGGGTTCGTGCAGATAGATTATCAGATGAGTATAGGAATGGGGTGGAAGAATTTTGTAATCATGCTGTGATAACAATTCTTGTGAAAATAAATTTTATTAACACTTGAAATTGCAATACAATGATTTCTTGAATTTTGGGGTTCTTCTCTCTTTGACTTGGTCCTCTGATTCTCCTTCAACCTTGACTTAGCTTTTGGTCTTGACTTTGACTTGGCTTTGAAGTCGGCTTTGACTTGACCGGGCTTGACTTTGACTTGAACGCTTAATCCAAGGACGAACTGTCTTGTGTTGGATCGAACGAGGTCTTTTGAAGATTTTTTGTGAAGAACGTCTTGAATATGGTGAAGAACGATCTTCGAATCTTCAAGGTGGATTTGAGCTTGGAAACACTTGATTAGAGAGATTTGGCCCCTTGCTCTTGGATCAAAGTGCGTTTGAGGACGAACTTGACGAAGAACACTTGAAGGCGGTGATTAACACTTAGAGTCTTCAAGTTGATCTTCAAGGTAGAAACGTCTGATCAGAGGGATTCTCTCCTTGATTCTGGATCAAACAGTATTTCTGGACGACTTTGGCGAAGAACGCTTGATAATCTTCAAGTTGTTCTTCAAGAAAAACGCCGGATTGGAGGGATGGAGACGCTTTGTCTTGGATCGAACATCGTTTCTTGAAGGATTTGATGAAGAACGGCTTGAACTTTGAAGAACATCTTCAGATTTGGTGAAGAACACTTTGAATCTTCGAAGGACTTGATTGATCGATCTTCTTAGCTCGCAGATTGCTCGTCGAGAGGATTGCTGCTTGCTCGTTTGTCTTCGATGCTTTTCATTATATGAAATGCATGAACTTCACCCCCTGTTTATAGGGTGGAGAGTGAAGAGTCTTCCTTTCTTGCACTGACACGTGACGCACTCTGGTTGCCTGGTGCCGATTTGATTGACAAGATTAAGTAATCAACCAAATTTAGTTTGATTGATTTCCGTCGTCTTCATAAATAGGGCAAGTCAGCCATTTATTGACATTTACGAGTACCGGGAGACTCGTAATTTAATAACAACTTGTTCCGTGTACAATAAATATCATTTTACTATTTAATAAGAGAATTAATTTAATAAATCCTCAAAATTAAAATAGTAATATATATTGATACTTATTTAATTTATACACGTGTTATTATTTAATTGGGGTAGCAAAATTTATTTGCTTACAAATGCCCCCTCGTGCTTTGTTTATGGTCATTTCTGGACTTGGAGTGAATGAAGCACGAAATTTGATCCTCACTTGAACTTGAACTTTGGAGGAATGAATATGTGTGGGCCGGCCCAAGATTTAATTTGAATGACATCAATGGGCTTGGCATATTTTGTTAGCCCAATATTTTAATTTGAACCCAATAAGAATTCTAGCCCGAATATAAATTTTGGAGATTTGAAAAAAAAAAAATTCTTCAAATCATGGCCCAAAAAAAAAAAACTCCTTTATTGGCCCAAGTTATTTTGGCCTATATCAACTTTACTGGCCGAAGGAAAAGGGGTTACATGCTAACATTTGGAAATCAATTTGAATAAAATTGATCCCAAATCTTGACCCAAATCTCGAAATTGAAGCGGTCTTCTTTTTTTATAAAGCCCAACTTCACTTGACCCAACAACTCTTAGTTGACTTCAATTTTTTTTTTGGAATGTATTCGGCATGAATCTTTGATTTACAGGCTGGAAAGGAAAATAAAATCTTCAATGAATTAATTCTGGAATCCTTTCAATCTTCTCTTCCAATTTTGCCAATAATCAGAGAAAAAAAAAAAAATCAATCCAAAGCAAATTGAAATTTCCTTTTCGCAATAAATAATCCTTATTAAAAGAAAAGCTAGCTCTGTAATTTTCTTCTTGATTACCCCAAAAGGCAGAAAGCACGAAGAGGGGATTTTTCCAGAGGTAAGAAACCTTGTTTCATCTCTCTCTTTTATCTCTTTCATTGCTGCTCCATTATTTAACTCCATTACTTTCACAGCAGAAGTACACAATCCCATTGGCGTATTACAGCAGTGAAGCAATTTTCCTTTTAATTGCCTAGGTAATCTCTTTTTCTGCTCTGTCCTTTTCTTTAATGTTTTTTTTTTCTTTTCGAATAGCAATAAGGCAGAAACGGACGTTTGGGCATAGCCGTGGCAGGTTCCAATTTCAACAAAATTTCCTGGTTCGGCGGCGGACAATTGATTTTCCAGCGGTTTGTATGCGTCGACTTTTTTTTTCTTCTGGGATTTCCTTTAAACATGAGCAGCGGTGATGGATCGCGACGCCTCGGCAAAACTTTCTGGGATTTCTGGCAATAGTAACGATTTTAGCAGTTGACGGATGCAGTTCCGAGCAACGGTGATTTTCGGCAGAACAGGGCTCTTCAATTTCCAGTTTCGTGGAGACTTGAATCAGGCCAGAACAGGGGCAGTTTCGCATTCAATCGGCGAGATTTCTGGTACTATTTCCATGCAACTTTGAAGTAATCAGACGCGATTTTTTCCGGGCACCTCTTACTCGTCACTGGGTCTGCGACGTGCAGGGGCTTCAAGCCGTGCACATGGGCAACGAGTGCGGTAATGTGGCGGAAAAATGGCGGATTAAGCATTTTTCCAGTGTAGTCAAGCAATTTCCGGCAGCTACAATATAAGCAATAATCCGACCCGATTTTTCCGGGCACCTCTTACTCGTCACTGGGTCTGCGACGTGCAGGGGCTTAACGTCGTGTACGTGGGCAACGAGTGCGGTAACGTGGCGGAAAGATGGCGGATTGGGCTTCTCCGGGAGGCAGTACAGCAACTTAACAGTGAAGTCGTGAAGCGCAGCGTGAAGAAGATTAAGTTTCTCAGGCCTCTTCAATGGAAACAATATTGGGCCTTGGGAATTTTGGACATCTTTAACCAATAGACTTGGTCTTTCAATTAATTCAAAATGAACTAATAGAATTATATTCAAAATGAATTGGGCCTTAAAAAAAATTGGGATTTCAATTAACTCGTAATTCAAATTTGAATTTCATGAATAAAGTTGGCCCGTGACATAATATATTTGGCCCAAATATATTTAAATAATCATAGGACCATTTTAGAAATTACATTTCAAACCCATTTAAATTATTTAAATATAATTTTGCCCCCATAATTTCCTCTTTTGACAACTTTGACCCTCATCTTTTGGTTTTGCAGTTTTTTTCATCCTTTTGACTCCCATCATGGTTTTCTTCAAGTCCTCAAAACTTGCATCTGGAGTCCGTCACCTGGTCATTCTCAATGACGAGCACCAGCCAATGGTCGAATGGACCTATCTTCGTGTTGAGAAGCCGGTTATTGGGAAGTATGCAGATTCTGTTCCCTTGCCCAGCAATGAATTCCGTATGAAGGAGTGGTCTCACAAAGCCTCCATATCCAAATCTGCTAAAGCTTTAGCCTTAGGAGCTGCTAATCATGAATATCCTGATCCAACTGATGTAGAACCTTTGCCAACACTTGGGCACCGTATTGTCATGGGCAAAGCTGGATGGGGTGGCCCTATATCCTTTGCTGGCGAATTCCACTTCACTGAAGGCTATTGGGAGTGGACTGAAGACATTCTCAGCCGATGCAGAAAAACACTTAGAGATGCCAGAATTTATGACTCCATCTTTGCGTCGCTATTCACATATGATTGCAATTCTGAGCTAATCAAAGCCTTCTACGAGGCGTGGTGCCCAACGACTAACACCTTGCTAACAAGTATTGGGGAGATGTCTCTATCACTTTGGGATGTGCATGATTGGATGGGCCTTTCCTTGACAGGCCACTTGTTCGATGAAGTAGTGCCGGATGAGAAAGAGCTTCTTGACAAAACCTCAGATATTCCTTATGTTCCACAGAGTTATCAGTCCTTGCTGCACTCTTATCATCTCCTTCGAGGCGGTTCATCAGAAGGCAAAGTATCCATCTCCAAGTGGATAGGATTCTGGTCAATTAAACCGTTGAAGTATCATAAGCCGCCTGTTCGGGTTGAGAAGAAATGGTCAAATTGATCGAAGCTGACTCACAATCCTACCGGTGATCTGAGCGAGCATAAGGCATGGACGTCCCCCGAGCTGTCATCATTCCAGAAGTTGGGTCTTCAGCGATGGAGATATGAAGAAACATATTTGGCTGCTTTCCTTGAATGCTGGCTTTGCACATTCATCCTGCCTAATGACGACGTAGACCAGATTAGACCTGGGACATTCAAGATGGCGTGTTTGATGGCCAAGGGCTTTGAAGTTGGACTTGCTGTTCCAGTCTTGGCGAGCATCTACAGAGGATTGAACGAGATTTCGAGTCGATCGAACTCGTCTGATGGCCATTCATCCTTTCCGGGGTACTTTATATATGCATGGCTAGCGCAGTACTTCAAGACACATTATATGATAAATACCAGATTGGATAAGCCTCCGATGGTACTCTACTCCGGAGAGAATGGTACTCGATATTATGATCCGGTTGAAGCTCATAAGCGGATTCACAAAGCAGACCAAGTTACTTTGACTTGCCGTCTCAAACACGAACGAACTTCATTTGCAGATGATGGAAAAAGTCCAGGAGATGTATGGAATTACTTTATGACCCTCAGATCGAGCTTCCTTCCTTTGAGGCAATTGGATCGTTTTGCTCTTGAGCCTTATAGCCCGCATCGATTCAGCCGTCAGTTTGGCTTTTGTCAAGAGCTGCCTGGGATAATGAAAAAAAGCAGCAAGCGTGAAGGTTCATTGGCCAAGGGAGTGTACTACTGGAAATGGTGCATTTTGCGCAAGACACTCTCCAGCATAAGTTTTCCAGCTGCTCCACAGAATCCTCAGACCTTTTCTGCTGTGGGATACAGGAAGTGGTGGAACCAAGTCCATGGTTCGTACTTGGAGAGCCATATCAACGATTTGATCAAGTCAAAGCCCATTCTGCCATCGTCAAAGGAAGTAGTAAACTTGAATGATCTTACTTCTCGGGCTATTCAAGAGCAAGAGAATTCTCCCGGCCAGACGATTCCATCTTCTACACATCTTGAGCAGTTGCAGAAACAGAAGAGAAAGTCGTCTGTTCAACATTCCCTGAGTCAAAGTGGACGTGAGGATGTCGACTGGAAGCGTCAGAAGCGTAAGGAATCTTCCAAGGCTATTGAAGATACAGTTGACTCTGAAGCCTCTTGTTTGAGAAAGAAAGTACATCTTTTATCCTTGACTTGTATTTCCCTTTGACATCTTCTTATATTTCATTTTGCCTTTTTCAGACTGTTCACGAGATTCTTGGCACTGAAGAAGCTCAATCTGATGATGAAGTGTCTTCTCATTCCGTGACGACATCAACGAAGCCTACTCAGACTCCTAATGCTTGAGCCTCCTCGCAAGGATGGGACTTCTGTTTTTCATGGCTAGCGATTTATTGAAAACCATCAGCGGAATTATGTAGCTGCCTTGTGGAAGGACTTCATCGCTAAGATCATCAGGACTCCTATCGACATGTTGTCTTCCATAAAGGATCAAGTGCCGCTTATACTAGAAGAGATGAAGAAATTTGATCGGATCGATTCCTCCGTCTTGAAGGGTGAGCTGGCAGCTTTATTCGACAAGGCTGATGCATATGATGCTGTGAGGTCGAAGTCTACAGATGGCATGGACAAAGAGACTCTTGATCGGCGCTTGGAGGAGGCAAACAACCATCTTCATACTTGCAAGGTGAATGACACGGAGGCATCCAGGAAGGTCGAGGCTACTCAAGCAGAGCTTGATGAACTGGAGAGAAAAAAGAAGACGCTGCTTTTGACACTGGAGCAAGACCAACGAACTGCTCAGAATGCTAAGGATGAAGCCCGGGCCGCTGCAGCAATCGTTCGCACTATTGAGAAGACTCTAGTTCTTGAGGATACTGTAGTTGTTGATTTGAAGAAGTGCAAGTCAAAATTGGAGACTGCTTTGAGGGAGATAAAGGATGTTGATCCTTTTGTTTAGTTCCACTTATGATTCACTTTATGTTGCTTTTTTTTTTTTGCATTCCTTGTATTGAACTTCATCTTATCTTTTATGAATGATCAGCTGCACTTTTACTTTTGTCATTGCTTTTGCCACTTTATCTTTCACGCCGTCTTTATTGTTCAATATCTTTATTAAGTGTGTAAACTCAACAAGATAATTGAAACATGACTGAACTTAGGGTTTCTAAGCTGCCTACGTACCTCTATAAAGAGGATCAAGTCATAATGTAGTTCAAAAGAAATTCCAATTTGATTTGATTTGGGGGGGTTTTTGTTGGGGAAATTAAACGCGGATCTATTCGGGATTTACGCTAAATACAAATTTAGGTCTATAATTAATATCATGATTTAAACATAATTAAATCATATAATTGTATACCCAACAACTGGCTTTGCATGCAAAACATATGAACAAATATAATCAAATAAACCCCTAATCATGCGGAACTAAGGGATTTAGTGAATTATACCTCTTGAATAAAAGGCAGTTTCAGAGACAAAAGGCGTCCTTTTGAGATGCTTTGGGAGTCCCTTTGCTTGAATGGTATTGTCAGCAATGGTGGTTGAGATCAAAGGGTGTCCTTCTTGAGACCCTCAACTTGATAAACCCAAGAGCCTTCTCAAG
>JAPKLY010000618.1:90288-118197 GCA_026898435.1 Prunella vulgaris | reverse complement strand
AAGATTCAGTTTAGTTATACAAAGTAAAAGCATACTTTCTAGTATAATCCTAACAGTTTTGCCGTACACAGTTTATCCTCATGCGTGCTAGGAAGGACGTATACTTTTTACTACCATAGTCGCAGTAGGATGTAAATTATTTATCCACTTAAACATCTTTAGTGGGATAAGTTAACAGTTTTACCACGTGTAATCATCTTTGGTGGTTTTGTCGTTCATAGTTTAAGCTCGTGCGGACCAGGAGCAACTAACAGTTTAAGCTCGTGCGTCACGGAGCTATTTGCAGTTTAGGCTCGTGCTTTAAGGAGCAACTAACAGTTTAGGCTCGTGAGTCGTGGAGCATTCTTCAAATATGACTCTCACGCATAATAGCGCTTAAGGAACTTTCCATTGATGGGGCCGACGCTTATTCCATCTTCGAAGATCAACTTGTAAGCACCATTTGTATACACTTATGTCACGACATAAGGGTCATCCCATCTGGGCAAGAATTTGTTACCAACCCGATGTGTTGTGACAATGGGCCTTCTCAGAGCAAGCACCAAGTTGCCAACCTGGAACGAACGCCTTCTCACCTTTTTGTTAAACGTTCTGGCAAGGCGGGATTGATAGCACTCAATTTTTTGTTGAGCTTCCAACCTCTTCTCATCCAAGGCTTCCAATTCAGCAAGACGCAACCGTGCATTCTCTTCATCAGTCAACCCTTCTTGGATAGCCATCATTAGAGACGGTATTTGCTTCTCCAATGGAACAAAAGCTTCAACACCATACACTAACAAATATGGAGTAGCTTGAGTAGGAGTTCTGTATGTAGTCTGGTATGCCCACAAGGCTTCGTTCATACTTTCATGCCAGTCTCTTTTCGACTTCGACACAACCTTCTTCAGCAAACTGCAAGGCCGTTAGCAGTAAGGCCGTTAGCAGCTGCATTGTACGCGGAGGACTTTCGCTGCTTGAAGTTGAAGTTTTCACATAGCTTGTCGATATGGCTGTTGGAGAAAGATCATCCAGTGTTGGTGAGGATGTAGCGTGGAATTCCGTATCGATATATGATGTTGACACGAATGAAGCCAACAACTTTTTCCTTCTTCACTTCCCTCAAGGGTACAACTTCAGCCCATTTAGAGAAGTAATCGCTTGCAGCAAGAATGTAGAGATGACCACCAGAAGACTTTGTTAGCGGACCCACGACATCAAGACCCCAAGCATTAAATGGCCAAGAAGCAACCGTCGGGTGCAGAGGCTCAGGAGGTTGATGGATCACATTGGCATGGAACTGGCACGCTTGACATCTTTGAGCGAAACTCATGCAATCTTTCACCATCATTGGCCAGTAGTAGCCCATTCTCTTTATCCGGTGATGCAACTTTGGACCGGATTGATGTGCGCCGCATATTCCTGAGTGAGCTTCTTCCATCTCTTGAACAGCTTCTTCATCACCCAAACATCTCAGGAAGACACCATCAAATGATCGTCTGTAGGGAATGCCCTTGTAGTAGATGAAGCGGGGAACACGACGTCGAACATCAACTCTTTGTCGTGGATCTTGAGGAAGCTTCTCATGTTGAAGATAATCAACCAAAGGTTGCCGCCAATCTTCCTTCTCTATCTCAAAGACTTCCACAACAAGGTTTTCGACTTCTTCATTATCATCGTCAAAGATCGGTGGAATAACCCAATTCTTGCATACTGGGATGCGAATGCTTGCTTCGGGCATGGCTATGGTTTATGCCAACTTAGCGAGGGCGTCTGCTTGCTTATTCTCACCTCTTGGAATGTGCCTGATCTCCACATCTCCAAGCTAATTTATCATTCTTTGGGCATAGTTGTAGTACGGAAGCAACTCTGGTTTCTTCACTTCATATACCCCGAGCAACTGATTCACTACGAGTAAAGAGTCTCCATATACATTCAAGTGCAACTGCTTGACATCGACTGCCATCTCCAATCCGAGTATGAGGGCTTGGTACTCGGTAACATTTTTGGAGCAATTTTGAGTCAAGGAGAAAGAGTATGGCAAGATATATCCTTCTGATGTGACGAACACCACTCCTACACCGGCTCCTTCTCTGTGTGAAGCACCATCAAAATACATCTTTCACGGAAGAGAGGTTTCAACTGCCAAAACATCTTCATCTGGGAGGTCATCAGTCAGCTCCCATTCAGCAGGGATCGGATGATCGGCTAAGAAGTCGGCAAGGACCTGTATTTTGATAGCTTTCTGCGGCACATAGACAATCTCGAATTGCTGCAGCTGAAGATACCATCTTGCAAGTCTGTCAGAGAGGACCGGCTTGGACATGACAAACTTCAATGGATTTGCTTTAGAGATGAGTCGGACAGTATGAGCCAGGAAGTAGTGCTTCAACTTCTGAATCACAAAGATAAGCGCCAGACATATCTTCTTGATCGGTGAATAGTTCAGCTCATTCGGCACCATCATTCTACTCAAGTAGTAGAGATCGTTCTCCTTGCCTTCATCATTCTCTTGTGCTAGGAAGGCCCCAACTGATCTTTCTTGGGCAGCTACATAGAGTATCAGCGGACGTTCAGATATCGGAGCAGACAACACTGGAGGCTTCATCAAGTAAGCTTTGATGCTGTTGAAAGCATTGTCACAAGCTTCATCCCACTTGAATGAATTTCCTTTCTTCATAAGGTGGCTGAATGGTTGACATCTGCCCGCCAGATTTGAGATAAATCTTCTCAAGTAAGCCAACTTTCCTTGCAAGCTCTTGAGCTCACTGATGTTGCGAGGCTTTGGCATCTTCAAAATTGCATCAATCTTCGCCTGCTCAATCTCTATGCCTTTACTTCGGACAATGAAACCGAGAAATTTTCCTGAGAAGACTCCGACGGCGCATTTCAATGGATCCATCCTCAATTGGTATTGTCTGAGCCGTTCAAAGACTTGCCTCAAATCTTGCAGATGATCACTCCGCTTCTTTGACTTCACCACCAAAGCGTCCACATAGCATTCGGTTCTTTTATGGAGCATGTCATCAAATATCTTCTGCGTTGCTCTCTGATATGTTGCACCAGCATTTTTCAACCCGAAGGGCATCACTTTGTAGCAGTAGATCCCTTTTGGCATGCGGAAAGCAGTGAGTTCTTCATCGCTTGGAGATATGCGGATTTGGTTATAGCCTGACATTCTATCCATAAAGGATAAAGCTTCGTGGCCTATAGTCGCATCAATCATGAGTTCTGGAATGGGCAAGGGAAAGTCATCCTTGGGGCAAGCAAGGTTGAGTTCTAGAAAATCAACACATACTCGGAGTTGTCCGTTCTTCCTTCGTACTGGGACAATGATAGAGATCCACTCCGGATACTTCACTTCTCTGATGAACCCGACTTCAATCAGCTTGTTGATTTCATTTTCGATCAATGGAATGATCTCGGGCCGGAATCGACGTTGATCCTGCTTGACAGGTCGAATCCCTTTCTTAACCGACAACTGATGAACAACAACTTTGGGATCTAGTCCGGGCATCTCTTTGTAGGTCCATGCGAACACGTCCCTGAATTCTTTCAAGAGCTTTATGTATGCCTCTTCTTCCTCTTTAGTCAGCAAGGCACTTATGAATGTTGGTCGATGATCGCTTTCATCTCCCTAGTTAACTTCTTTCAACTTATCAACAGTGGCTTTGACATCTTCCTCGAACTCTGGAGGAGCATCTTCGGCGTCTTCTTCAACAGGAAAAGATTCATCAGAGATGGTGATGTGATTCACAGATGCAACATCCTCTCTGGTTTCTTCTCGATGTTCATAAATGATTGTTGGGACAATCTGAGTGTTTTGATTAGATCCCAAAACCCCTGATGAATTTGCCTAAGTACAGTTAGTCAGGATAGTCGTATTCAGGATAGTCAGGTTAGGGTTTCAGTTGAAGACTGAAGAAGATTGGAGTCGACCCAATTATCTGAAGTCTGAAACGCAACTCGTCCTGAAGAAGTTCAGAGTCAGCCTTGTAGAAGATTGCCTGAACTGAAGTGAAGACCAAAGACTTGATGGTCCATCCTGAAGACTATCCCCGTCCCACTGACTTATGTTTCTATTGAGTATGCTAAGCTGCTCAGAACAGAACTTAGTCAGTGAAGGGCAAGTTTAAAATAACCTATCAGGCCAAGCTGAATGCTTGTAAGTCCTGACTTAGGCCTTGGTTCAGTTTACCTGAATCATGTAAGTCCAAAGTAAAAAGGTTACACTTGCCGGGCTGAATAACCTATCAGGCCAAGCTGAATGCTTGTAAGTCCTGACTTAGACCTTGGTTCAGTTTACCTGAATCATGTAAGTCCAAAGCAAAAAGGTCATTTATGCTATGGGACAAGAGACAAAGAGAATGTCAGTAAGTCTCCAATAAAGACAAACATTCAGGCTGAGTTATTAACAAGAGACTCAGAGTATTGTATGTACGAGGAAAGTACAAATGTCAGATGGTCAACTAGCCGTTGGAACGGAAAGCCAATCATCTTTCGACACGCATGTAAGGAGTCTACAAAGCATTTAAGGCGGCATTTAATGCGTCTCAGAGTTACAGGCGGTGGGATAAATATTGCCAGAATAAGCATGTATATTAGGTCAATAGTACATCTAGCCTGCAACCACCCTAAAATAGGAAAGATTTGAGTAAATCTCCTCCAACTGATCTATTTTGAATCTTGCCTATAAATACAGAGAGCTTTGCACCCATTCAAGGCTAACGGGAAATTTCCAAGAGAAAGCTCTCAAGAATCCGAGCATTAAAAGCATATTATAAGCAACACTCTGCAATTAAATTTCCCTAGTGTTGTAGTAGGATTCACTCTGTATTTGCTTAGATCGATAGCTCTTATATTTAGCATTGTGTTGTATTGCTATAGCTATCTTAGTTGGAAACCAAGAATACCAAACCACTCAGGGTGTGAGATTGGTTGGTTAGAAGGAGTGGGACTTGTAAAACGCCCAGGGGTCAGTTCCTAAGAGAGGAAGTTGGCTATTCGTGTCCCTTGGCACGTAAAAACCAAGTACCTATCCTCAGGGTTTTGAGGATAGCTTCTTGTTAAATCAGGCCGTGGACGTAGGAGTTGGTTATCTCCGAACCACGTTAAAAAGACCCCTGTGTGCTGATTTACTTTCGTGTTCAGGACCATAATTGTCATTCATATTAAACTGAACATACTGTATCGTTTTAATATTCAGGCTGAATCTGAATACTGTGCACCAGCCTTAACCACCTCTTACTAAGCAAACTCAGAGAAAACATTTTCAGAAACTAAAACGAGTAGAAACTAAGGGCTCATATTCCGCACGCACTCTAGCTTACTGAGATAGTAGCCCAACTGACTAGCTTCCGAGCGGTCAGTAGGATTGTTATCTCTACTGAGCTTCCGAGCACATTACTCACACTCATCCTATCTGACTCACTACTGACTTGTCCCTGCTGCCCCTGCGGACTTTAAGTTTTACTGAGTAACTTCAGGATCTTCCCGACTGAGTGTGTAAGAGCATTTTTCTGAGTATTCAGAAAAATCTGACATCAGTGTATTCCCCCCATACACTGATTTTACTCGTTTCGGGACCAACAACGATAGTCTGCCTCATTCGACCATCTCTCCCTCTAACAAGGATTGTCCTCATATTTTCGGTGTCTTCAGAGATAATTCTTTGTGTAACCATTGAGGCAATTCTACTTTGCATGACTCTGTTTCTTTCAACTTCTTCAAAGGCCGGCTGTTGGACAACACGAGAGTTGACAAAATTTGAAGCTACACTTTCTCTATCATCATCTTCCTCTCGGGTGTAGATGATCGTCTGCTACCTTGCTTTTAAGACTCTTCTGTAAGACACATTCAAGATTGTCTTTTACCTCATGCGAGATGGAATTAGGCTTCAGAGCTTGTGGTAGTGAAGAGGTTTTGCAATCTTCTTCCCCAATCGGTTGTTCTTCCATTGCGGTCCCAACCTCTCAAAGACAGAGACTCTCTTTATCTTTCTTCTGTCCTTGTCAAAGACATCTTCTGTTGATGAAAGTTCACCATCTGTGATGTTTAATGTACTGGCACTCGCTCTTTTGATCGCAATGCGAACTGGGGCTGGTGCTTCATATCCAAGACCGGCTCTATTATTCTTGGCAGGAACATGCATACTCTTCCTTATCGCTTTTGAGCAGCTTTATCATTCTTCTTCGTAGCTTTCGCAGCTCCATGGGATGAACTCTTTTATACTGGGATCTCTTGAGATTTGTATCCAGCTTGAACCAAGAGTTTGAAAGCTTGAGGACCATAAGACTTTGACATGAGGGCCTCGACAATTTCTCCATGCTCGGTCTTAGCTCCAAGAACAGGACGCGTGAATCCTTTAAGTGGCTGTGGAGATGGCTTTTTCAAATCCAGCTTGGTTAGAGGCAGTGTTAGCTTTTCAAGTGCTTCATCACTGTCAACATGTTTCTTCCCTTTATCTGGACGGGATGACATCGCATCTTTACTGCCCCCTGCGGCTTGAGCATCTTTTACAACCTCTTGAGGTGTTTCTTCTTCTTCAGCTTGGATAGTACGCTTGAGGTAGTACTTGGCATCTGAAAAGTAAGACTCAGCATCAATGAAAGGCTTCGCATCACCAAATACTCGCTTCACATCACAATCCTTGCAATATTTGAAGCATTGATGCATTGTAGAAGGTATCACGCCATTCTCATGAAACCACGGACGTCCTAGCAGCATGTTGTACGACGTCCTTGAATCAATAACATGCAAGAGGACGGTTGAGACCATTTCATCAATCAACAGGTCTAATGTCATCGTGCCAAGAGCTCGTTGTCCCTCTTGGTTAAATCCTTGAATCATCAAGCGGTTTTTGCCCACCTCATCAGCTGTGATGCCCAACTTCTTCATCATCCTCTAAGGTAGGTGGTTTACTCCTGATCCGCCATCAACTAACATCCAGTTAACTTTTTGTCCCTTCGTGTATCCACTCACGAACAACAGAAGGTTGTGCGGTTGTGAGACCAGCAATAAGTCTTCGTCTGTGAAGCTCATCGTCATAGTGCAATCAGCAGTTGCATTTTCTTTGGGTGGACGGTTTTCACTTGTGCTCACCATGTGACAAGTCACATAATCACAATCATCATCTTCAGCAGTGATGAAATTTGAAGCAGCTTCCTCATCAAGCATAATCTTCCCTTGCTCGACTAACTGCATGACTTTGTCTTTGAAAACAAAGCAATCATGGATTGGATGACCCACCAGTCTGTGGTACTTGCAGTATTTGGGATCATTGACACGTCCAGCTTCATCTGACCGCTTCATTTCTGGGAGTTCGATGAGCTTATCCTTCATCAAGTCATCGAAGATTCCTGAGACGTCAGTGTCTAGGAATGGATATTGTCTTTGCTGCATTTCTTTCAAGGTCGGCTTCCTTTGTCTTTCTGGAACAGGAGCAACTGTTTTTCCCTTGTTAGCTCGGACTTCTTTATTTCTTTAGGTTTTGACAGGCTTTAGGCTTGTCTGCATGGCTACTTTGTGCGATGCTTTGACAAATGTTCTGCCCCCTTTCTTAGCCTCCGGCTTTTCTCTAAACCTTCGTTGTTCATGAGTTGGTGGCCTATCTGATCCGGCTGCTGTCATGCTCAACTCCATATCATGAGCTCGAGTTGCCAATTCTTCGAAGGTTCTTGGCTGGATCCCTTGCAAGATATATCAGAGACCCCATCGCATCCCTTGGGTGCACATCTCAATTGCAGACGCTTCAGACAATCTGTCCTTGCAGTTGAGGCTGAGAGTCCTCCAACGGTTGATATAGTCAATGACGGGCTCATCCTTCCATTGACGCATGTTTATCAGTTCAATCATGCTGACTATCCTCCTTGTGCTGTAGAAGCGGTTGAGGAACTCATGCTCCATTTGGTTCCAACTGTTGATGGAGTTAGCTTCCAAGTCCGTGTACCAGTCGAAGGCATTGCCTTTGAGGGAGTGGACAAACTGCTTCACCAAGTGATCGCCATATGTCCCGGCATTGTTGCAAGTTTCGACAAAGTGGGCGACGTGCTGCTTTGGGTTGCCTTTGTCGTCAAACTGCTAGAATTTTGGAGGTTGATAGCCGACTGGCATCCTCAAGCTGTTGATCCTTTCGGTGTAAGGCTTAGCATAGTTGTAGCTTGACTTGGAGTTATCTTCAAACTTCCCCTTCACAGTCTCCAAGATAATTTCTTTGAGCTGATCAACTTGTATTCCGCCGTCAGCTGATATCGGCAGCTCCCTAGCAATTGGTTCAATTTCAGCTGCTTGGTATTTGTTTGAAATCTCCACTTAGTCATGGTCTTCAACTTATTTTCCACGAGCGTGACTTGACTCAACACCATCTACTTTGCTAATCAGCTTAGCAATCGTATAGTCTTGCTCTTTGACACAACTGGCAAGGCCTTCAACAGCTCTGAGCAGGCTTGACAGTTTCTCTTCAATGGTTGAAGTGTCCGCCATCATCACTGGAGCTGCTCCTGAAGTTGATGAGGAATCTGACTGGGAGCGTGGAGTTGAACTTGCTGAATCAACTTCATCTTCCTTCATAGCACGGGGTGATCAGTTCCCAACTAAAGAGTTGGTCTGTGAAGCGGCTTCGAATTCCAACTTCTTAGATACACTTCGAGTGACCACGTTGGCTTTGGCTGCCTAGGATGGAGTAACTCGGACATAGATCTTGCGTGATGAAGACATGTTGAAGATGGTTGATGTAGACTTGAAGCTTTGAAGTCTTGAAGAGGAGAGATGAGAGGTAGAGCGAGGTCCCACTGGGCATGCCAAATTTGTGATAACAATTCTTGTGAAAATAAATTTTATTAACACTTGAAATTGAAATACAATGATTTCTTGAATTTTGGGGTTCTTCTCTCTTTGACTTGGTCCTCTGATTCTCCTTCAACCTTGACTTACCTTTTAGTCTTGACTTTGACTTGGCTTTGAAGTCGGCTTTGACTTGATCGGGCTTGACTTTGACTTGAACGCTTGATCCAAGGATGAACTGTCTTGTGTTGGATCGAACGTGGTCATTTGAATTTTTTTTGTGCAGAACGTCTTGAATATGGTGAAGAAAGATCTTCGAATCTTCAAGGTGGATTTGAGCTTGGAAACACTTGATTAGAGGGATTTGACCCCTTGCCCCTGGATCAAAGTGCGTTTGTGGATGAACTTGTCGAAGAACACTTGAAGGAGGTGATGAACACTTAGAGTCTTCAAGTTGATCTTCAAGGTAGAAACGTCTGATCAGAGGGATTAACTCCTTGATTCTGGATCAATTAGCATTTCTGGATGACTTTGACGAAGAACGCTTGATGATCTTCAAGTTGTTCTTCAAGAAAAACACCGGATCGGAGGGATGAAGGCCCTTTGTCTTGGATCGAATGTTGTTTCTTGAAGGATTTGACGAAGAACAGCTTGAACTTCGAAGAACGTCTTCAGATTTGGTGAAGAACACTTTGAATCTTCGAAGGACTTGATTGATCGATCTTCTTAGCTTGTAGATTGCTCGTGGAGAGGATTACTGCTTGCACGTTTGTCTTCGATGCTTTTCATTGTATGAAATGCATGAACTTCACCCCCTATTTATAGGGTGGAGAGTGAAGAGTCTTCCTTTCTTGCGCTGACACGTGCCACACTCTGATTGGCTGGTGCCGATTTGATTGGCAAGATTAAGTAATCAACCAAATTTAGCTTGATTGATTTCCGCCGTCTTCATAAATAGGGCAAATCAGCCATTTATTGACATTTACGAGTACCGGGAGACTTGTAATTTAATAACAACTTGTACCGTGTACAATAAATATCATTTTACTATTTAATTAGAGAATTAATTTAATAAATCCTCAAAATTAAAATAGTAATATATATTGATACTTATTTAATTTAATACACGTGTCATTATTTAATTGGGGTAGCAAAATTTATTTGCTTACACATGCAATTAAATACTGCACCGACAATCGGTACATTCTATGTCCGTGTTGGAAATGTATGAACGGAAAAATGGTTAGTTGCGAGACAATTTATTCTATCACTTGATGATTGATGGTATTGATAAAACATATACCGTTTGGACATGTCATGGTGAGGGAAGAGATGGATGTAGCTCAATTAACATAGAAACCGACTTTAGGTTTGTAGATACAATGGATTCAGATAGTTTTGGAGATGTACCGAGTATTGATAAATCTAGCGGGGATGAGGATAATCTGCGAGATCATCCTTATATGTTAGAGAAGTTAAGGGATAACGCCGGATTATCTCTATGGCCCGGGTGTAAGAAGGCAACAAAACTTTCAGATGTATTGATATTGTTCAACCTAAAAGCAGCTCACCAATTGACTGATGTGTGCTTCACCGATTTGTTGGAAGCAGTTAGTGGTCTATTGCCCGATGAGAATGTACTGCCTACGAGAGCATATGACAATAAGCAAATGCTCAAGTCCATCGGGCTAAAACATCAGAAATTCATGCTTGCTCGGGTGATTGTATCTTATTTCGAAAGGAGTATGCAGATCTCGATTTGTGTCCCAAGTGTGTGTTGGGGAATTAAACGCGGATCTATTCAGGATTTACGCTAAATACAAATTTAAGACTACAATTAATATCATGATTTAAATATAATTAAATCAAATAATTGTATACCCAACACTAGGCTTTGCATGCAAAACATATGAACAAATAATATCACGTAAAGCCCTAAACATGCGGAACTAAGAGATTTAGTGAATTATACCTCTTGGAGAAAAGGCAGTTTCTGAGACAAAGGGCATTCTTTGTTCCCTTGGTGAAAGGAACTTTCTGAGACAAAAGGCGTCTTCTTGAGATGCCTTAGAGCTGAGTAGTATTTATTGAGCTCAAAGGACGTCCTTCTCGAGACCCTCAACTTGATAAACCCAAAAGTCTTCTCAAGTATTCCCTTGTCCTTATTCGTGCACCCGGTGAGAGGCCACACGAATAATCACAACATAAGAAAAGAAAATAATTTTGTTGCCCAATAACTGTAATTCTCGAAAATAACAAGGAAAATAATGTGTATCATGAAGTCTTGTATCATCTCATATTTATAGTGAGAATACAAGATCTTGAATATCTTGAATATCTAATATTTCAAATCTTGATTATCATGAATATCAAATATTCTAATCTTGATAATCTTGAATATTAAATATTCAATTCTTGATATTTCTTTTCTTCATGATTTTCGAAAATATGCATTATATATTTAATTCCATGAGATCTTGATTTTATTAGATATTCTTGTATTCAAGATACATATCTATTTTTCATAAAATCTCTCACTAATTATATGTATATATAAATTTTAAAATTATTAATAAAGTCGGGCCCAAAAATATTTCTTTTATTTTAATCACCTTATTCATTGTTGGACATTTAATTGGGCTACTTGAGGGGTCTTTAGGAGAATTAAGATTGGACCTCCTAATGGGCCATGAATTCTAATATTGAGCTCAATGTCATTCAACCCATTAACATTAATCTCACTCAACTATAGGATTAATGTTGCACTATCCATCTTAACCCATATTACAATCATATGGCTCCCGGTCATTATTTTCCCGTGTTTAAAATTCTCTTGTCCGTTAATTAATCAAGCCACTGAACGCTTTAATTAATTTAACATCTTAACCTTGGAGTAAGGACAACTCTTCTTTATCATCATACCAGAAACAAATTCCACTTGCAAGATTTAGTATGGCGAATGTTTAGAGCCCACCAAGGGAACTAATCATGCAAGACTTTCCAAGCACACGTTCCTCTGTATTAAATCTTAGCAACTGTCATGTTCTCAATGGCGTCACCCAAGATGCAAAGTATTGAGTCTTATTGACTCTCTACCCATAACAAAATAAAGTGCCACGCACGGATCACACACAGTCCTATTTAAGGGACAGAGGTTTAGAAATAAACGATCACTGAGGTCTAATTCTTCATCCCATAAATCAGTACGGAAGAATTACCTCTCTGTAGGTCCTCTTCAATGCATCATCATGCACTAGTGCAATCCCTTGGTCAAGATACGCCAATCTGGGATCTACACATCAACCGTTTACCAATGGGGTGTTCAAATCCCATCTAGGTTGTGAATTTAATACTTGTTACAAGAAACTGATAATGTGATCTTGTTGTGAGTTATCTGGGGATCACCACATTTATCTATAGTGTAACTTGTACTATTATATGAACGGATTGCAATAAATAATACCATTCATATTTATCTAAAGCACAGTGATAAAAGATTTATTTCAGATAAAGCTCAAAGATTCAGTTTTAGTTATACAAAGTAAAAGCATACTTTGTGGTATTTCCCAATAATACCAAGATTTAGGAGAATGTACAGTAGCACAATGGATGCTAGAAATTTGACTTGGCATCATGATGATAGAATCAAGGATGGATTGCTAAGACATTCTGCTGATTCACCGCAGTGGAAGGCATTGGATGTGAGGCATCCAGAATTTGGCAACGAGCCACGACACTTGCGTCTTGCACTCTCCACAGACGGAATGAATCCCTTTGATATTCAAAGTACCAACCACAGTACATGGCCAGTGATTCTGGTGGTTTATAATCTTTCGCCATCGTTGTGCATGAAGCGTATTTATATGATGTTATCTATGCTGATATCAGAACCCAAACAACCTGGTAATGATATTGATCTATATCTAGCTCCTTTGATATAAGACTTGAAGCTGTTGTGGGATGAGGGTGTCGATGTTTATGATGCTTATAGAAATGAGAGTTTCAAGTTGAAGGCCATGTTGTTCGGAACTATCAATGACTTTCCCGCTTATGGGAATCTATCTGGATATAGTGTGAAGGGAGGCGATGCATGTCCTTGTTGTACCACCAACACTGATCACATTCGATTGAGTCATTGTAAGAAGTCTTTCTATATGGGACACATGAGGTGGTTGGACCCAACACATATGTACAGAACAATGATTGTTGAATTTAATGGCAAAGCTGAGGATCGTGAAGCACCACATTTATTGTCAGGTTCAGATGTGTTGAGTGAGATGAAGAAGGTCAACACACAGTACGGGAAACAATTTGCAAAGTGTGTGTTTGCCAAAATTGTAGCTCACAAGCAAGTGTACGTGGACGTTCTATAATCGACAAGTTGACCAAGTAATAAAATATCGAACTCAGGGAAACGATGCGATATCAAGCAAGCATTGAATGTCTACAAAGGTTAATAGCTAGGAAAACAAGAGAAATGTCTTGGTTTCTATCCACTTTAACAAAACAAAGTAAGTCTAACTATCACCTTAGAAAGGTGAGCTAGCATGCAAAAGGTCTCTTGATGTCTTAATTAAGCCTAGACTCTAACTACTGTCTAGATCTCTCTAACAACACAAGATAAAGTGCTCTATCAAATGTCTAGATCTCTCTAACGACACCCAATACTCTACTTGAGAGGTCTTATCTGCTAAACAATTCTCATTGACTTAAGAGTATTAATACAAACACTAGTCATGCACAATATTAAATCAAAAACTTCTATGAATTAACTCAATTCTCATGTGTTGCTAACACACTTAGGCTCTAAACATCCAATTGAACATACCAAGTATTCAAACAATTCATCAAATAAGAGAATTAATCCATCAAGATCACTTAATCATTCATAGGATTAATAGAACACTAAATTAAACCATAATTATCATACACCAATGCAACTAGGGATTAGCCCAATTTGGTATCCAAAACAACAATTAAGCTATCTAAGAACATGATTAAAACTAAATTGAAGAGAAAATACAAGAATCTTACCAAATACAATGGAATTGAAAGTCTAATCTACTACCTTGAAAATCCAACTCTTGATCCGGAAAGCAAAATGTAAAATCGAACCGTAGAAATGTAGCTCTTGACAAGATGAATCCAATGATATAAACGGATTAAGAATCGACTAGATTGAACATAATTGTAGAGAGAATTGATTGAAATTAAGAAAACCACTAATAACTATCTAATCTCTCTCTAAAACTTCCCTAATGAAATATGTAATAAAGAAAAGTCCCTCCAAAATCTGATGCTTAATATTTTTGTAGTGCTCTCATGCTTGTACCAAAATGCCTTTCATTAAAACGCACAAAAGATGAAAACACCCTTAATCTGCCGGAATTTTGCACTAGAGCGCGACCAAGAACTAGCCGACGCACGACCAACTCAGTCACGCGCGAAGGCACGCGAGCCCTTGTCGCTTGATCCCGAACCATAGTGCGCGACCGTAGGCACACCGGCGCGACCACAGGAACACTTGCGCGCGACCAGAACTACTTTGTGCCGTCTAATTTCCAACTTCTTTATTTTTTATCCAATTTCTCATCCGAGCCTCCTAGGTTCTTTCCTTGAGTCGTTTGAACTTCTCCACATGCTCAGATCACCTCGTCTCTTTCTCTATAATCATGAACTCCTCATTTTTACTCATTTTCCCTACAAAACACACTTTCTTGCAAACACGGGGTCAATAGCACAATTTATAGCATAATAGGGTCAAATATGAACATAAACTCATCAAAATCATATAGAAATGGATGCAAAATGATGCAATTATGACCCTAATCAGAGTGTCCCCACTAGTGGTTGGAAGAAAGAATCAATTTTCTTTCAACTGCCTTATTGGAAAGAGTTGTATGTTAGACACTTTATTGATCTTATGCACACTCAGAAGAAAGTTTGTGTTAGCTTGCTCAATACTCTTTTAGCCGATAAGAAGTCCAAGGATGGTTACAATGCTAGAATGGATATGAAAGAGATGGAGATTAGAGTAGAACTGACACCTATTATCAAAGAAGGACGAGCACCACAATTACCTCATGCTGCACACACATTGTCCAAGAATGAGAGAAAAGTGTTTCTTCAAACACTTAAGGATGTGAGAGTACCCGAGGGATATTTATCCAACATTCAGAGACTTGTATCAGATGATGGCGTGAGACTCATGAATTTGAAATCACATGACTATCATGTCATTATGGAGAATTTCTTGCCCATTGTGATACGTTCTATCTTACCTGAAAATGTGCGCATAACCATAACCATAACCATACGTTCAAGGTAATGAGTAGCAAAGTCATTGGTCCTAGACTTTTGAGTGGCTTCCAGAGACAGATTGTGGGGACGCTTTGTGAGCTTGAGATGTATTTTCCTCCATCATTCTTTGATATAATGGTTCACTGAACCATTCATTTGGTTCATGACACACGAATGTGTGGTCCTGCCAGTATGCGATGGATGTATGGTGTGGAAAGATACATTGTAGTACTGAAAGGATATGTGAAGAACATGTTTCGGCCAGAGGGATGTATTGCAGAACGCTACTTAGTAGAAGAAGCAGTCGAGTACTGGTCTGAGTTTATAACGAATGTCGATGCAATTGGACTTCCAATTACTCGACACACCAACAGGACTGAAGGTGAAGGTGTTACCGGTTGATGTGGGAAAATATACACATGCTCTCATATCTAAGAACTGAATATGGACAACTCTCAATAAAGAAAAACCATCTCTCAAATCTGGCTCAAAGTTGGACCAGATGTGAGAAGTCATTCTATTGTAATAAGAAATATGCGAATATTCTCTACACTAACCAAAGAGTTGCACTAAATTAAGATATCATCCTTTAACATAGATGAGATATGTGATAAGAATAAAGATTGACATATGATACTCGATCCCGAATTAGTGATGGATCTATTGTCGGCTCAAGTATAAGCCTAGATCAGCTCATATAGAGCTCATAATGGTTTAGTGCTTGTTCACAAACTGATGAATATGCTATGTTCTAGCTCCGAACTCTTCAGAGCCAGAAAGCGTACTAAAGGGGAAATATGACAGAAGTAGATTACATTGCAAACAGTACATTTATGAATATGTGGACATATGCCTATAATCCACAGCCGGAGAAAGTTATTTTCTCAACTCTGAAAATGAGATCAGAGTTGGATATCGCACCAGAACAGCTGCCAGCAGTATTATTCTATTTTGTAGTCCTACATGAATTAGGGCAACACTATGAGTATTACCATTTTACCCTTCACAGGGGAGATATATAAATACCCTCATTTTGCCTTCTAGGGCAACACCATAAGAATTATTATCTTCTTTATTTTGATAAATGTATATTCCATTGAGATATTTTTCATATCATTCTTGTTGAATACGTTACTGACTTGAGCATCGGAGGACCGACGCCGGAGCCCCCTCCGACTCGGTTTTGTGCAGGTTATGCTTGATATTATACGAAGTTTATCATGGAGATCATCTTCCTGGAATTTGAGAGTGGCGCAGCCCCTCTCCTGGAATTCAAGTGAAGTTGTTGCAGAGATTCAACTCATTTCTCGCTTCTAATCATCTGTTAGATGTGGATGACATTTTTGCCCGCATCAACTGGCGCCGTCTGTGGCAAAACTTGAGCTTCGGCGTGAGTTTTCCCCCTATGAAATCCAAGCTTTGGCGTGAGGATTTCTATAAAAGTTTTAAGGATTCTTATCCTTCTAACCAGATAAGTGAAATTATCGTTGAGATTGAGCATATTAAATATGAGTTTTGAATATCTCTGTTGAATGCTTACTTGATTTTAGATGAATTACTGATTTAATTCATTGTATGTTACTCTGTCATAGAAAATTCCCGAATCACCTTATGGTGTAGAGGATAGAAGAAAACCCCTAAAATCTGGGGAGAATCGGAAATGCCTATTCATTTTTCGGAGTATTTCATAGCAATAAAAAAGAAAGAAAATAGCAAATCAAGGCTAGATTTTTGGTTCTTCATATTTATACTTATGTATGATTTAAGATGAAATTATGGGCTTACTTCATTGATTATATTTCAGAAAAGCCCAATAATTACGAGATCATTCCTACAAACAGGGGAGTCGTTTCCCCAATTTGTGAAGGGAACTGCAAAAACTACTAATTGCTCTGCAGGGAAAATCGAGGGTGTGGTAACACCTCATTCCTGGTGTCACCGCCTCGATGTGGATAGTGGATTTCGATTGCTTTGGCATGGTTGATACCCATTGCGGGTACCTTCGACTTTCTCGATCGAAGCACTGCTTCACTCCGACAAAATCCCCAAATTACCGTGGGATTATGAAAGAAAATAATGTATTATGTAGGGGTTAAGCAGCTACAGACCAGATTGACGAATCGACCGTATATTGGACGTATATGGGACAATTGGTATATGAATCATTATGTCACACCCTAATCTTTAAATACAGCGGAAATCTTTAATAAATCTTGAAAAGTAATCTTTTGGGTGTGATCTAACTTTTTATGAAATAAATTTTTCTTTTTCTTTAAAAACTCTTTGAATTAAAACATAATACTTTCACATAAATCACAAAATAAAATCTTAACATAAATTACATGCCTTGAATATTAATAATCATTTAAAACATGCTAATATACCACAAATAATTAAATCTACATGCAACCTAAATAATTCCAACTTAACATATCACATAATATCAGATTTAACCTATAAAATCAAATGAGATTTCATTTTACAACTGTAAAACATAGATCTTTCGAAAACAGTCCACTAGTTTATTAGAAAATCATTCTTTTAGCAAATCTCATATTGCCGTACAAATAATCACGTCTAAAACACTTAATAAATCATATAACACTGATAAAAATATTTTATTAACGAAAACTTCTTGATTTATTTCTTAAAAGTCGCATACTAGGTAATTAAAGGACTAATATTAAACCCTAGACTTCTACTATTGATAAAATCGTGAAATTAACTGATTTTGGTGTTGGTAGGTTGGCTATTAGATCAATTTTGGACCTGTCAACTTCTAATCCTTTTGATGAAACAATGTGGTCTAACACAATTCCTTCAGTTACCATGAAATGACATTTTTCCCAGTTAAGAACAAGATTTTTCTCCTCACATCTAGCTAAGACTTTAGCCAAGTTTATTAAGCAATCATCAAAAGAATTTCCAAAGACAGAGAAATCGTCCATGAAAACTTCAAGAAAACGTTCGACCATGTCACTGAAAATACTTACCATACATCTTTGGAATGTTGCTGGGGCATTACATAATCCAAATGGCATTCTACGATATGCAAATGTTCCAAAAGGACATGTAAATGTTGTTTTTTCCTGATCTTCTAGTGCAATTGCAATTTGATTATACCCTGAATATCCATCTAAGAAGCAATAAAATTCATGCCCAGCAATTCTTTCCAAAATTTGGTCCATAAAAGGTAAAGGAAAATGATCTTTTCTTGTCATTAAATTTAATTTTCTGTAGTCAATGCATACACGCCAACCAGTATCAGTCCTAGTTGGAATCAATTCATTTTTATCATTTTTTACTACAGTTACTCCAGATTTCTTAGGCACAACTTGAGTAGCACTTACCCATTTACTATCAGAGATAGGATAGATAATATCATTGTCTAATAGCTTAATCACTTCATTTCTCACCACTTCTTTCATATTAGGGTTAAGTCTTCGTTGCATCTGCCTAGAGGGTTTAGCATTTTCCTCTAAATAAATATTATGAGTGCAAATTAATGGGCTAATTCCTTTTATATCTGATATAAACCACCCTATCGCATGCTTGTGAATCTTTAATACCTCTAATAATTTATGCTCTTGATCATAACTTAATTTAGAGGATATTATTACCGGATAAGTATCATTAGCACCCAAAAAAGCATATTTCAAATTTGATGGTAAAGGCTTCAACTCTAAAACTGGTGGTTGCTCGCTTGACGGGGTTGGAGCATTTTCGAACTTTGATAATTGTTCGAATTTGGGTTTCCATTCATTAAGCTTTGAAACTTGTGAAATCATAGGAATGGAATCAAACTCCGAATTGTTATCATTGACACAATCATTTATCAAATTTTCTAATGGATCAGAAAATGAGGTTATCAATTGTTCAAGAGTACATGTCTCAATTACATCAATTTCGTTAGCCTCATCATTACTTTGTGGTTGCTTAGAAATGTTAAAAACATTTAACTCCAAAGTCATATTTCCAAAAGAAAGATTTAAAACACCATTCTGCAGTTTATTAAAGCATTAGAAGTTGCAAGAAATGGTCTTCCTAAAATGATTGGATGTTGAGATGATGGATTTGAGACTGGGCATGTGTCTAAAACAATAAAATCTACCGGAAAATAGAATTTATCAATTTGCACTAACACATCCTCTACTATACCTCTTGGAATTTTTATAGAACGATCAGCCAATTGAAGTGTGACAGTAGTTTTCCTTAATTCTCCCAAATCCAGTTGTTTATACACAAAAAACGGTAAAAGGTTAACACTCGCACCAAGATCAAGAAGTGCATGTTCTACTTTTGTATTTCCAATAATACAAGATATTGTTGGACAACCAGGATCTTTGTATTTAGGAGGGGTTTCTTGTTGAAAAATTGAACTTACACTCTCTGTTAAAAATGCCTTATTTTGAACATGTAGTTTTCTCTTTACAGTACACAAATCTTTCAAAAATTTGGCATAAGATGGAACTTGCTTTATTGCATCTAGTAGTGGAATGTTAACTTTTACTTGTTTCAAAACCTCAAATATTTCAGAGTTTTGGTCCAATTTCTTAATTGGGTGTAATCTTTGAGGAAAAGGACCAGTGGATGATTTCTTAATAGGGTTTAAATTCTTATTTTCATCTTCTCCTTTATTTTTATCTTCATTATTTGGGGTCTGGGTTGACTCAACTTCCTGTTTCTTAAGGTTGATTGTTTTGTCAATTTGTTTTCCACTTCGTAAAGTGGTGACAAAATTAACATTTTCTGGTGCATCAGAGGAAATTTGACATTGCCCAGCAGGATTTTGTTGAGGTTGAGCAGGAAACTTTCCTTTCTCAACTGTTCTTAAGGAATTAGTTACAGTAGATAATGTACTTTTAATATCATTGATGGCTTGTGACGTTTGGTTGTTGATGGTTGTTTGTCCTTGCATAAAGGCTTGTAAAGTTTCTTCAAGGCTTTTTATATGTGGTTTATTATGTTGGGTGAAATTGGAGTTGGGGTTTTTCTGGGTGGGAAAAGGTTGTGACACACTTTCATTTTTCCACTTAAAGTTTGGATGATTTTTCCAATTTGGGTTGTATGTTTCAGAAAAAGCTGATGGATATGAATTTTGAAAATTAGATAATGCATTTACTTGTTCATGACACATCTCTTTGAAAATAGGAATTTGTGGGCATTCATTAGTTACATGTCCATCAATGGCACAAATTTCACATATGTCATTATTTTGCACAAATTTTACTTCCTTAGGTTTCTTTAGTTGAAAACTTTCAACTTGTTTAGTTAAACTTTCAATTCTAGCATTTAGATCGTCTTCTTGACTTAAATTATATTTTCCTTTAGAATTTTCAAGCTTAGATCTAATTGAACCTTCAGAAGTCTTTTCATTATACCAAGATTGAGTTTTTTCAACTAGATGGTCTAAATACTCAAGTGCATCATCAGGATTTTTATCCAAAAATTCACCATTACACATCATTTCCACAAATTGTTTTGTTTCAGCGTTTAAACCTTCATAGAAGAAACTTACGGTTCTCCAAGTTTCAAAACCATGGTGAGGGCAGGCATTTAATAAATCCTTAAAATGTTCCCAACATTTAAAATATTGCTCATCATTCTTTTGGAAAAAATTCTTGATTTCTTTTTTTAAAGCGTTCGTCTTATTAATCGGGAAGAATTTTTTTAAAAATTCAGTTTGAATTTGTTGCCAAGATGTAATTGAGTTTGGTTTAAGAGAATTAAGCCAAGTTTTTGCTTTATCTTTAAGAGAAAAAGGAAATAACTTTAGCTTAATAGCTTCTTGAGTACACCTTGGTTCATTAAATGTTGCACAAATTTCTTCAAATTCTTTTAAATGCAAGTAAGGATTTTCAGAGTCAAAACCATGATAATTAGGGAGCAATTGAATCATACCATGTTTAAACCTAAAATTATCTGCATCTTGAGGGTACACCATGCATGATGGAATCGAATTTCATTGGGGTTCAATAAATTCACGCATAGAACGCACATGCAAATTTTCAATATTGCGTCTTTCAAAATCATTTTGGTTTTGAACATTATCTCCATCAACACTTTCATTGTCGGCCATACTTGATGCAATATTTCTAAAATTAATGTTATAACCTCTTATTAAACGACCACTTATAATATCACGAGTCCAATTATGCATACAAATAAATATAATACAGTAGAGAGATAGAGCGAAGAACTCACAAACTTGTGAGGATAAACCTCACAACCGATGGATTTGTTCTCCGCAAAACCTCCCCGGCAACGACGCTAAAAACTTGATAGCTCCTTTTGAGTTACGTACCCAAGTGTAGGTTGATTTCAAGAAATAAAATTTCTTGGGAGACCGAGTGTCGAACCACAGGGAGATTTGGAAGAAAAAGATATTATCTAGTTGAGAGGTTTCAATAAAGTAACAAAATACTAGAGCTTCGGGATTCCACTTTAGATAAAAATACTAGAGTTATGATCTTGGTTATCTTTGATAACTCAATCAAAATCTAACAATCAAGTGATTTCAATCGGAAGATATAACTTTGAGCACATATAATACTTTTGAAAAGTACCTTTAGACCTTCGAACAAGTTTATAAAATCAATAGTTGATGTGTAAAACTAAGCATTTGTTGTGCCAATAAGTCTACAACAAATCAAAGTAATGACACATCAAAACCTCTCTTAAAAACTCTTCAAATGACTAAAGGATTGAAACTTTGAAAATCTTTATTGAATAACCAAGAACATTACTAATACTTTACTAAAGCTTCATCCCTAACTCTAGTAAAATATTTAGCTACACATACTAATACAATAAGAACTCATATTTCTAAGAGAGATACTAGACTAAGATAAAAGGATTACAAGGAAAATGGGATGCCTTCAAGGGTTGCTAAAGGGCTCTTTATATAGGCCTCCAAATAGTGAATCATGGAGACTTTAGCAACCAATTCACGTGACCTGTAAAGATCAGTAATTTAATTGCCCTTGCCGTCTGAATTTCATCTTGACTTATGAATGAAAGTTGTAGACCGTTGGATTAGTTTTCCAAGGAGTCTAAGATCTCAAAAATCAGATCTCTAGATTATGAGTTATGACCAGAATAGTGGAGTTGGTAAAACTGGATTGTTTTTCTACGCGAATTTATGGTGGTCTCTTGAAAAGCAGATATCTCAGCTTGCACAAAATCAACGCCTTTAATATTTTTACTGTGTCTTGATGAATTTCTTGGCTAACCAATGGCTTTGGTCTTGTGTAAATTGGACTTTTGTGTGAATTATGGTGAATTATTTCCCAACATGTGTACTGAGATGGCGGAATTCTAAAGCCCTTGCATTAATTGTTATTTTGACCAATGAAGCCGGAACTTTTGACACTTGAGCCCTGAAGACAAGTTGTAGAGAAACGAATTAGTGATCAAATACAACTGGAATTGGTTCAATTGGATTAGTGAGGCTCCAGATATTGTGGTAATACGAAAATGTGTTTTGAGTCCAAACATTGGACAGAAATGGAGTCTTCACTTTTGAGTACAAATACAATCCAAACTTGTAAAATTGGATCACTAACATGTCTTAAGTATTTAGTACATTGTCTTAGGTGTTCAATATCATAAAATTTGGATAAATATAACTCCACTTAAGACCTCAACAATATACAATAGACATAATGGTTAGGTTGAATTATACATATGCTTCTTATTTAAATAGAAAACATAAATACTTATAACTAATTAGAAAGTGTGAAATTATATATAAATACGCTAAACAATACATTATAGTACACAAAATAATACACAAAATAGGTAAAATACATGCATACTTAAACGCTAATCACTTAGTCATATCTTGGCATATCTTTCTAATATCTCCAATATAATAATTTAATAACCTCAAGACTTCAATTTAATTAATTCCTAAGGCTAATTTTTCGAAGATCTTAGTAGGAAAAAAAATAATGTATCTCTCCTAATAAAATATTAAGGACTCTAACTAACTCTTAAACTTGATTCCTCCAATTCTACCCTCATTCTTGTAACAAACTTTGAATTTCCTCTCTCCTAATAATACTTCTCTTAATAATTCTCGAATTTATTAAAGAAAATAAACTCTAAACCCAATTAAATCCTAAATTCTAATTAATACTAATCTTAAGGTACTAAAACTCTAAGTATTATTAAAGCCTAATAATTCAAACTTAAGTATTACTTCTAAATCCCAAAAGTATCACAACTTAAGCTCTAAAGTCTTCTAATACTAAAAGGATTAAGAACTAATACTAAAGCACAAGACTTAAGGGACTAAACTAGGAAAAACAATTAAACACGCCAAAAAGGAAAAGTTAGGGGACGAAAACAGCAGCTTACTCTTGGGTGTTACACATTCTTATTCCTGATTTGAAAAAGAATCTATGATTCCTCTCTCTTGTGTGTAGATCGCCTACGCGGCAAGAAAGTCACGCAATCGGACTGCCACTGCAATCCGATGAGCGACGTTATATTTTTCTTGCAATTGCAGGAGCACTGCCGCCGCGATCCTGCTATATAGTAGGTGTTATAGGGCTGCTTGCCTGAGCTTGGCAACTGCTATGTGTCATATCGACAGTACTGGGGGGCTCCTTCCAGCATTTCGTGAATGGTAAAACTGCTCATCATGTGTTGGTGTTATGAATGTTGTTACTGTGAAGAAATTGCAGATTGTGGCAATTGAAAGGCCCCTGTAACGTAAGCATAGTGGTAATAAAGGTATGTTAGCCATGAAATTGATGAATATCACTGAGGTCAATATATATGGGTGATTGATTATTTGATTGATTTGTTGCTAAAATGACAATATTGACACTGGAAGTGAGTCATGACTTGCAGACGTGTTGTTTGAAATTATTTGAAATGATGAATATAGATGGGTGCTCCACCTGGTTAATGAAATTGATTCATTTGACTATCAATAAGTATATATGATAGGTAATACTTGGAAACAAAACATGGCATTTTTTAAGATAAAAAATTGGAGGTTACAAATGTGTAATGAGGAAAGATGAATCGTGCCCATCATATGATGCCTGATTAAACGCCCAGGAGGGCAAACATGAGGAATAAGTTATTTAAATTGATTAGATACAAAGTCTATGGATGGATATGTGTATACCTGTACATTTCTACATGGGTATTTGCTTGATGAAACTTAAACTCTACCTAGCTAGTAGTGATTTTTGAACATGCACGGTATTTGTACTACGGTAAATATATATATATATATATAAGGCTGCTTTGTCCTTAGATGAAAGAATTCAATCGAATTGTGATGAGAAAAATTAATCAAGCTTATCATCAGCTTGAAGAATTTTGAGGAAGTTTTTAACCTCATGACTTTGCTTTTTGTGATATATGTGATAGAACATGATTGTCAAATACATATACATTGAATGTACATTGCGGGTTAAGAATTGAGCAATCCTGTTGAATGCATAGATATACAATTTACATGTGCATTACATAGTTAAAAGAAGAAATGAAATAAGAACGGTGATTGATTTTACCAATTGATTCTTGGAGTTTTAAGCATAATTCTATGAACGAAAATAGAAATCCTTGATTTAACTGATTAAATGAAACTATTTGAAATTGATACTTAAGCCTTACAATATAGGCTTGGAATTAAATGAACATCTTGACACCACGAATAGGCAAGGTGTAATTTTTGAAAAACTTAGTCCAATAATTGGGACACTAAGTTTACTTCATAATATAGCCCAGGATTTGTCATCCTTATATTAAATTAACTTATCGCTAATGATTTGTCTGTCTTTTATGAGGAAAAATGCCTATGATTTTCACACTGGAATGAGTGTGAAATTTCGAGGGGAATGCATGGGAGGATAAATCTCATAGAACGGAATGGAAGTGATAAAGAAGTCCGGAATGAAAGGACCCTGTCAGTGCATATTTAGCAGCTAAGGGAGGTATATCTACACCCTTTATGTGAATTTGAGTTAAGATATCGCTTGAGATATTTTGGCTTACGTGATTAATGCGAATCTGGCATGAGATGAACCAAGCATGTGAACATATGAATGGATAATTTCTTAAAAGAAATAATGAAAATGTGTGAAACATGTTACACATTCGTGTTAGTATCTTTGCTTAACTGATATATTGGGAAAATACATGAATATTGATTGAAATGCTGGATAAATGCGCACGTAAATGTGCGACAGAGTTCTGTTAAAATCGTCTTCCTTACTGATTTGGGAATGTAATATATTTGAATGGTCACTGAGAAAAATGTGATAGTGTTTTTTGAAAATATTACGCCCTAAGTTCTGATACATAGTGCGAAAATATATGTGAAATGAGGTACGAATGTACGCTTGGTGAAGTTCATTATGAAGCACGATTAAATGCATGTTTTTCTACTAAAAATGCATGCGAGACTGAGTTAACCTCACGGTTGAGATATTTTTAGAAAACAATCTCTAAAATAGCTTTTTATGAATGGAGTTCGATATGCATTTTGAATTTGCAGGGTGAATTGTCTTGATGCATAAAATGATGAAAAATGTACAAAGATGCATTGTTTGCTTGCTTTATTGAAATGATTATCTCTCAGAAGTCAGAGATGAAATAACGACCCAATTCTTTGAGATTTAGTATGACGCCCCCTTTGTGGTGTAACTGATTATTTACATCTTGTAAATCTCAGATGGCTCTGAGCCTGGATCAAATATACAACCTTTAAGTCTCAGATTTCTCTGAGCCCGGATCTGATTTACATCCTATAAGTCTCAGATGGCTTTGAGCCCGGATCCGATTTACATCCAATAAGTCTCAGATAGTTCTGAGTCCGGATCTGATTTACATCCTGTAAGTCTCAGATGGCTCTGAGCCTGGATCTGATTTACATCCTTTAAGTCTCAGATTTCTCTGAGCCCGGATCCGATTTACATCCTACAAGTCTCATATGGCTCTGAGCCCAGATCTGATTTACATCCTGTAAGCCTCATATTTCTCTGAGCCCGGATCTGATTTACATCCTGTAAGTCTCAGATTTCTCTGAGCCCAGATCTGATTTACATCCTATAAGTCTCAGATGGCTCTAAGCCCAGATCCGATTTTCATCCTATAAATCTCAGATAGCTCTGAGCCCGGATCTGATTTACATCCTATAAATCTCAGATGGCTCTGAGCCCGGATCCGATTTACATCCTATAAGTCTCAAATGGCTCTGAGCCCGAATCTGATTTACATCCTGTAAGTCTCAGATGGCTCTGAGCCTAGATCTGATTTACATCCTTTAAGTCTCAGATTTCTCTGATCCTGGATCTTATTTACATACTATAAGTCTCAGATGGCTCTGAGACTGGATCCGATTTACATCTTATATGTCTCAGAAGGCTCTGAGCCCGGATCTGATTTACATCCTGTAAGTCTCAGATGGCTCTGAGCCTGGATCTGATTTACATCCTGTAAGTCTCAGAATTCTCTGAGCCCGGATCTGATTTACATCCTGTAAGTCTCAGATGGCTCTGAGCCCGGATCTGATTTACATCCTGTAAGTATCAGATGGCTCTGAGCCTGGATCCGATTTACATCCTGCAAGTCTCAGATGCCTTTGAGCATGGATCTGACTGGCCATAGGAGTATTCCAAACTGGAGCTCCAAATGAGCCAGCCATTAGGACCCAGAGCGTGTCTGGAATGTGCCCGGAAAATTAGGGCCTGGAATGTGCCCGGAAAATTAGGGCCCCGAGCATGCCCGACACGTTGTTCTTTCTCTTTGGAGACGTCCTAAGAGAAAACAATGTGAACCAGAAATGACAGAGCATTTGCCGAGCGACAAGAAGGTAGAGCAACTACCAGAGTTGGTATTTTTGATACTTATTGAGTCAAATATGACATGGCTCAGAGAAATAATATAGGCAGAACACGCCCGACACATTATCTTTTTTCTTAAGAGATGTCTTGAGAAAAAATAGTGTGAGAAACAAAAGAGGTATGATAGCCGCCAGAGATGACATATCAGCTACGAGTGCCGTTATTAAAAGAATAAAAAGACTCCTATGTAGGTAAATATGATTGATGTGATATGACTCAGACGGAAATAAAGCAGATTTTACTGTTACGATAATTTGATGTTGACCTGTTCCATCTCTCGATCAGGCGAGATAAATTTATCATTTCTCAAAATTAGAAGAGATATGCCTTCGCTCACTAGGTAAGTGCCAGAGAAAATTAGTGATTTGAATTCTCTAAGAAGAGAATACACTCTGAACCGATTTCTCCTCGGAAAAGAGAGGGAAATAATTAGATGTTCATATACTATGACAATGAAATGAGGAAAGGACCAGAGCTATTATCACATCTCTGGCCCTGGTAGATCTCATTATAATTAGAGCATGAAACTTCAAGAAGTGAAGCTAAATATGAAGCTGATTATGATTAACGAAAATCTTCATGAAGATATTTTTTAGAGGATATCTCTAAAAAATACAAAGGATGTACAACTCTTAAATTTACAAGCGGTAAATCTAAGTAAGAAGTGAGCATGAATCACATTCACATTTTATGAAAACTTTAGCATAAATTAGAACATGAATAATTATGAGAACCTTAGCCGGAGCTGGGTATACAAAATAACCAGAGGGCAGACACGAGAGTATGTAAACATACAGCTCTCGGGATGAGAAGTCATATTATGGACTTTTTGAATGCAACTGAAAAATTGTTAATCATACACTAAGTTTCAGAGATGAATGAGTTGGAGATTATCCACTTCACTTCAAGAGTTAAAGTGAAGTCCAGAGGAGGGAGTTTGCATTCGCATCAACTCCCGAGAGTTGATATTGAGATTATTCACTTC
>JAPKLY010000618.1:62574-90278 GCA_026898435.1 Prunella vulgaris | reverse complement strand
CTTCAAGAGCTGAAGTGAAGTCCAGAGGAGGGAGTATGCATTCGCATTAACTCCTGAGAGTTGATATTGAGATTATTCACTTCACTTCAAAAGCTGAAGTGAAGTCCAGATGAGGGAGTATGCATTCGCATCAACTCCCGAGAGTTGATAGTGAGATTATTCACTTAAGAAAAGAAAGCAAGATTGAAAGAAGTTAAAGCAAAATCTTCGGTCCTATGAAGAGATAGTGAATCAAAATCAGCTAGAAAGTTAATATGGGATTGAAAATGCCTATATTTTACAACATAAATTTTGAATGGAAGAACTAATGAGTTGAGAGATCAGAGTGGCCAGAAGTGTCACGTCCGAGGAACGTAGAATACTGATGGCAAGCTCCTTCTAAGAGCACAAAGAAACTAATGCAGAATTAGAATAAAGAAAATTAGAAAAGTTAACCCAGGTCAGGAAACTTCCTTTTCCTGGCAAGATGACAATTGACAAACTGCTCCCAAGTGTAGTTGCCATGTGTGCAGTTGAGATCACAATAGACCAAGAGGCATGATGATTTAAAATATTGAAATTAAGCTTGAAGCTTGATATCTGGAAAAGCGAACTAAGAATATGAAAAGAAAGAAGATAACATTATCTGCTAATGGACGAAAAAACAAGGATCAGAGCATTTTTTAAATGCATCCGTACATATTCCATATAAAATTCAGAAGAGAATTTTATTTGGAATAGGGGGAGTAGTTGATGTGGGAAAATATACACATGCTCTCATATCTAAGAACTGAATATGGACAACTCTCAATAAAGAAAAACCTTCTCTCAAATCTAGCTCGGAGTTGGACCAGATGTGAGAAGTCATTCTATTGTAATAAGAAATATACGAATATCCTCTACATTGACCAAATAGGTGCACTAAATTAAGAAATCATTCTCTAACATAAATGAGAGATGTGATAAGAATAAAGATTGACATATGATACTCGATCCCGAATTAGTGATGGATCTATTGTCGGCTCAAGTATAAGCCCAGATTAGCTCATATAGAGCTCATAATGGTTTAGTGCTTGTTCACAAACTGATGAATATGCTATGTTCTGGCTCCGAACTCTGCAGAGCCAGAAAGCATACTAAAGGGGAAATCTGACAGAAGTAGATTACTTTGCAAACAGTACATTTATGAATAATGTGGACATATGCCTATAATCCACAGCCAGAGAAAGTTATTTTCTCAACTCTGAAAATGAGATCAGAGTTGGATATCGCACCAGAACTGCTGCCCAGCAGTATTATTCTATTTTGTGGTCCTACATGAATTAGGGCAACACTATGAGTATTACCATTTTACCCTTCACAGGGGAGATATATAAATACCCTCATTTTGCCTTCTAGGGCAACACCATTAGAATTGTTGTCTTCCCTTTTTTGATAAATGTATATTTCATTGAGATATTTTTCATATCATTCTTGTTGAATACGTTACTGACTTGAGCGTCGGAGGACCGACGCCGGAGCCCCCTCTGGCTCGATTTTGTGTAGGTTATGCTTGATATTATACGAAGTTTATCATGGAGATCATCTTCCTGGAATTTTAGAGTGGCGCAGCCTCTCTCCTGGAATTCAAGTGAAGTTGTTGCAGAGATGCAACCCGTTTCTCGCTTCTAATCATCTATTAGATGTGGATGACATTTTTGCCTGCATCACCGGTGGTCAACCGGTAAGTGTTAGTATTGAGTAACTAACACGGATGCACTTATGTGTACTTCCCAACATGGTTGACGTGCTTCCGTTTATTGACCTTCACATGCAAGTACTTTCTGAGACATTTCCCTTAAGAGATAGATCATGGATCGAAGCTGAGCATAACCGGACATTTGTTAACTGGTTCAATGATTATGTTACAAATTGTCTGTCACATGATAAAGAATCAGTGAAAGAAAGAGTTAAGTGGTTGTCCAGAATTCCTGATAGACATGGGTATTCATATAAGTGTTATCTTATTAATGGATATACATTTTATACCAGAGATCATGATGTCACGAATACAATGTAGAATAGTGGGGTGTCTAATAAACCAAATGCAGGGGATCGGTCGATTATTACTTATTTTGGACAGATTGTCAATATTTGGGTACACGACTATGTTGGCCATCGTGAACCCATCTTCGATTGTAGTCGGGTGAGGATTCCTAACGGGGTCCAAGTGTTGGGGAATTAAATGCGGATCTATTCGGGATTTACGCTAAATACAAATTTAAGCCTACAATTAATATCATGATTTAAACATAATTAAATCAAACAATTGTATACCCAACAACAGGCTTTGCATGCAAAACATATGAACAAATAATATCATGTAAAGCCCTAAATATTCGGAACTAAGGGATTTAGGGAATTATACCTCTTGGAGAAAAGGCAGTTCCTGAGACAAAGGGAGTCCTTTGTTCCCTTGGTGATAGGCACTTTCTGAGACAAAAGGCGTCCTCTTGAGATGCCTTAGAGCTGAGTAGTATTGATTGAGATCAAAGGACGTCCTTCTCGAGACCCTCAACTTGATAAACTCAAAAATCTTCTCAAATATTCCCTTGTCCTTATTCGTGCACACGGTGGGAGGCCACACGAATAATCACAACACAAGGAAGAAAATAATTTTGTTGCCCAACTCACAGCAATTTTTGAAAATTGCCTCTCATAAGAATTGAATTATGAAGTCTTGTATCATCTCATATTTATAGTGAGAATACAAGATCTTGAATATCTTGAATATCTAATATTTCAAATCTTGATTATCATGAATATCAAATATTCTAATCTTGATAATCTTGAATACTAAATATTCAATTCTTGATATTTATTCTAATATGTAATTTTTGAAAATTTGTCCTATATTTTAATTTAATGAGATCATGATTTTATTAGATATTCTTGTATTCAAGATACATATCTATTTTCCATAAAATCTCTCATTAATTTATAATATACATAATTTTCGAAATTACTAATAAAATAGGCCCAAAATATTTCTTTTATTTTAATCACCTTATTCATTGTTGGACATTTAATTGGGCTACTTGAGGGGCCTTTAGGAGAATTAAGATTGGACCTCCTAATGGGCCTTGAATTCTAACATTGAGCCCAATGTCATTCAACCCATTAACATTAATCTCACTCTACTATAGGATTAATGTTGCACTATCCATCTTAACCTATATTACAATCATATGGCTCCCGGTCATTATTTCCCGTGTTTAAGATTCTCTTGTCCGTTAATTAATCAAGCCACTGAATGCTTTAATTAATTTAACATCTTAACCTTGGAGTAAGGACAGCTCTTCTTTATCATCATACCGGAAACAATTCCACTTGCAAGATTTAGTATGACGAATGTTTAGAGCCCACCAAGGGGACTAATCATGCAAGACTTTCCAAGCACACGTTCCTCTGTATTAAATCTTAGCAACTATCATGTTCTCAATGGCTTCACCCAAGATGCAAAGTATTGAGTCTTATTGACTCTCTACCCATAACAAAATAAAGTGCCACGCACGGATCACACACAGTCCTATTTAAGGGACAGAGGTTTAGAAATAAATGACCACTGAGGTCTAATTCTTCATCCCATAAATCAGTACGGAAGAATTACCTCTATGTAAGTCCTCTTCAATGCATCATCATGCACTAGTGCAATCCCTTGGTCAAGATACGCCAATCTGGGATCTACACATCAACCGTTTACCAATGGGGTGTTCAAATCCCATCTAGGTTGTGAATTTAGTACTTGTTACAAGAAACTGATAATGTGATCTTGCTGTGAGTTATCCGGGGATCACCACATTTATCTATAGTGTAACTTGTACTATTATATGATTGGATTGCAATAAATAAATAACATTCATATTTATCTAAAGTACAGTGATAAAAGATTTATTTCAGATACAACTCTAAGATTCAGTTTAGTTATACAAAGTAAAAGCATACTTTCGTATAACCCTAACACCAAGTTGATAATTTTGTGTTCATACGTGTTGATTTAAAAGATGTGTGATACAAAGATGACTCTTACATAATGGCATGTCAAGCTCAACAAGTTTACTATGTCCCCGACCCAGTTAACAAGAAATGGTCGATTGTAGTTCTGTCGAAAAAGTTTAGTGATAGTTACCAGATCAGCAACCACGTCGATGAAGATGTTGACACAATCGATGATCCTTTTCAGAACTTCTCTATTTTTAGACCCTCTTTTGATGATCCTGACTATCGCCCGTATCATAGAGTGTTCAGAGATGTGGATGAATATAGCAACCTAGATCTTGTTAATATTCATGGACATGAATGAGAAAAGTTAACTAAAAAAAAAAAAAGAAAAACACGTGCTAAAAAGAAATGTAAGATATTGTAATTCATGTACTGTATTCATTTACTATATTGAATGTGATTTTTTTTGTTTTATTCAATGTTATAATTCATTTACTATATTGAATGTGATTTTTTCTAAGGTACAGGATCATGTCTTTGCCTCTGCCTGATGATGATGATGGAGATGACATGGGTGGAGATTACCATGTCTATTTAGGTGACGTTGGTGGAGATGAGTGCCCACCCGAGAGGGGTACAGATGAGTACCCACCAGAGATGGGTGGAGTTGAGACTGATGCTCCCACGACTAGCAGTTCTGGATAAAAGCGTGGGAGGGGTGTAGTGACGATGAGTGCTTTGAAAAGACAGCGTGCGAAGGGAAAGACAGTGGAGGTATTTTATTACAATAAAATAGTTGAATTTATTATATTTTATTGATTCTTTAACCTAACAATATTATGCCATTGTAGCTTTCATTTAATGAGTACAGATAGCCGATAGGAAAAGAGAGTTCGTTGCTGTCTCACTACCATGGACACGTAGTTCGAAGATGTGTCCTGATTGTTCTGCCAGCTAATGATTGGCGTAGCCCAAAAATTAATCATATAAAGGAATCTATCTGGGAAGAGCTTGTGGTATGTTTTGTATATATACTTATGAACTTATGAAATTTATAAAGTTTTATATACTTATAAACTTATTGAATATTGTTTATATGTTTACAGAAACATTTTCTGGTCTAGACCACAGTAAGAAGAGACAAATACTGAAAAAAAGTGGGATTATGGCCAAGAATAATCGGGCTCATTTGAGAAAAATCACTAAAGACCTCGTGACTGGTACCTACCCCTCTACGCCTCCACCGGATTACCTTGACAATCCTATAGTAGTCCCATATTGGGAAGAATTTGTTAGATTATCGATGGCTGACGATTTTAAGGTAAACATAATCAATATCAGTTTATTTATTTCTAATGCACGATATTTTATTTATTTATTGTATTTCTATAACAATTTAGGCAAGAAGTCAGATTAATACTGAGAAGGCCAAGTCGATGGAGGCGAGATATCGGGGATCTTCCAAAGGATATGCACGTATAAGAGAAGAAATGGTGAGATTAAAAATTACGTTTATTACTTATTTTTGTGCTATTTATATTTAATATATCTAACACAAAAACATATTTTGTCACTACTGCAGTTGGAAGAAAAGAGGAAAGCTAGGGAGACTGCGCCTGTCATTACCCGATATGAGTTATTTTAGGCTACCCGAAAGACTCAAGATGGGAGAGTTCCAGATCCTACAGCACAGCAGATTATGGAACAAGCGGTAATCATATATCGATTTATTGTTTTTTTAATTACAAACTATACTATATTATTTGACACAAATCATATACTTCAGGAGGGCCTATCTCAAAACATGACACCCAACAACCTCCATATGATCGGTCCCGATGATCTACTTGCTCGAGCTTATGGTCGTCAGGAGCATCCCGGCCGCATGCCCAACACAGGCTTTGGGGTGATGAAAATAGGATTGACGATGACACCTTGGGATGAAGTGTCTCTATTTGCACAACAGGTTGCTTCACTGGCTAGACAGGTAGAGATGTTGTCATCTCAACTACATAAGCAAGGGCTGTCGTCGAGTACTGGAGCAAGCCATCAGGACAGTTGTCCGATGATGTATTCTGCTGATGCGCCTTCTCCACCTCAAAACGTCTCCTAGGTATATTGTTGGTTGTTTGTTGTAGTTGATGTGGAGTTTGGAAAATTTATGGTTTGTTTGTTGTAGTTGATGTGGAGTTCGAGAAATTTGTTGTTTGTTTGTTGTAGTTGATGTGGAGTTTGGGAAATTTGTTGTTTGTTTGTTGTAGTTGATGTGTGTGAATGTAGTTTGGTTGTTTGATGTAGTTGATTAATTGGGGAGTATGTTAAATCTAAACGAAACTCTATCGAATTTTTTTAAAAATATTAATGCATGTATATTTTTATGGTGGAGACATTTCCCTTTGGTTTACTGAATTTCACTAGGTTGTTCCACATACTTCAAAGTAATGTCTGAACATCAATAATATTGGAAGTAGATGCGAAATGTGAGAGCACGAGTTGACACTTCATCTTCGAGTTAACAACATGGTCAGGGTGTCTCTATGGAATCATTCCCCGATTACTAGTAGTCAAGAACAAAGATCAACAAGGATGCCATTACATGTCCCTTCTACCCAGCTCACTCTTTTCGAGATCTCTATCCATTACCAGATGAATGAGTTTATTGGGAAAATTCCTAACTTGAGAATAGATATTGTTGATAGATTGCAAACTTCACATACTAACATTGGTACATCAAATAAGAGGCGAATTAGGCTCATCTAGTAGAAAGTTACTTCCTTTTTGCAGAGATAAACCTTCTGGCCCTCGACTACGTCATAGTCCACATGTTTGCAGTAATGTGTTGGGGGAAGAGGAGCCTGTAGAAGATCTGGTTGATCCTGGTGTGTTTGAAGGTCGTAGTCCTACTAAAGCAGTGTCCGAGCAAGATTATTAAGATAGGATTAATGTGAGTCTAGTAGTTGGCGAGGAAAAATTTGAACAAGATAAAACAAATAAGACCATTTCAACACTTCTGCTCCAACATTATAAAGGTGCTATGAATCAGGACCAAATAACAAGGCAACAGAGAGATATCGAGGGTTCGGTGTAAGTTAAATTTTGTTCACATGCTTTATTGATTATTTTCAAATAGTTATTCTAGGTACTTATTGTGTTTAAAATGTTGATGAGATTCTGGTGGGACTCAGATAGGGACAAGGAGATAGTTGCTATCCGGAAAAAGGTGAATCGCTCATGTTTCAGTACTGTGATGGCAAGCGCAAAATGGAAATGGAAAAATGATGTAGAAAGGCCCAGGTGGTGTTCCATCAATACATATAAGCATCTTAGTCGTTATTGGGCGATGCCTGAGGTTCAAGAAGATGCTTTGAAACATTCTCACAAGTTGTTGTCCGTAATGAGGAGGGTCAAGTGGAGAAAAAGGTATCCGTAACTTTTATTAGGGGCTCAATAAGTGTGCGACGATGAGATAAAATGATGGTAACTTTTTTATTTTTTTATAAATTTTGCCTTGAATTTACATATATAAGCAAAGTATTACTTACTATAGATTATATTAATTTCTGGTGGTTTTAAGAAATAGTTTAAGAATTTGTAATATATGAAATTTTCTATCCAAACAACTCATCGATATTAATTTTACATATTCTTTTACAAGGTAGGCGGAGAATCCATCCACAACAAAGGTACTTACAATTGGAAACTTTAAAGCTATACACATGACTGAATTAAGAAAGAAAGGATAACAATGTAAAATTCATCAAGGTATAGATGATGTTAATGGATCAAGTCAAATTGAATCTGAGAGTGAAATTTTAGAGGCTCTCAAGTGGATAAACCCAAACTATGAGAAAATATTTGTACGTATCATAAATTATAAAAAGTTATTGTTTGTAATAATATTTTTATCTTACTATTTTTTTATTGTATATGAACGTTATGATGAATTCATAGCTATAAAGTATACTGATAAGCCACAAGACAAACCTGGTGAGTGAGATTCTTGTGATGAGGAGTGTTGGGTTAAGGCAATTGATGGGCCTAAGAAAGGTAAGGTTATTGGTATCTCCAATCATGCTATTTTTTATGAATTTGGTTATAAAATGAATAGACGGATAGTAGGGCAGACGCACATTTAACAACCGAGTGCATCGAGAATGCATTCCAAAAGACATTAAAGGCACTCAATGCTTGATTTGATAAAGAGTGTCAAACTTATCAGTCTGAAGTAGTATAGTTACTTTAAGAAGTCTAGGAAACTCATGATATGGTGAAACCACCGTTGACTAAATTTCTAGACCTTGATCCATCTCATTCTCGGTATAGTGATGAAGATGACCATGATCATTAGTTCTTTTTCACTAAAAATACTTTGTAGTTGTAAAAATAAGATTTATTGTATTGTTTATATTTGGTTACTTTGGAGCTTGGACAATTTCAGCTCATTTTTTATTATGTAGGCAGTTGATACGTGTAGTATCTCGGCTACTTTTACTTCATCTTGACGGATGCTAGTATTTCTTTGGAGTTATAGTGCTGCTTGCTTCACCTTGTTTTGCCGGGTTTATCCCGTGTTTTTATTTTCGTATATTTTGTGGTTGACATTGGTTGTGTACATCCTTAGGATGTTTTTTTTCAACCCACTAGTGGGTGTATTTGATTTGGCAATATGTTTGATGCATCTTATGACTGTTTCATTGTGCATCCTAAGGTATGCCCCGTGTACATGTATTTTAATACTGTTTTGGTATACTATTTATGTTTGTACCAAAAGATAATAATTTTTGTTTCAATGAACTCATTTTAAAATTATTACCTCTAGTATGAAAAATAAGAACAATAACATTTGAATTGTATCTTTTTAAATAATAAAATATAATAATGTCAAGTTAATTTGATATATTAAATATAGTATTTGAAATTAACACTTGTTAAAAAAATTAATAACTTAAAAATTAAGATTGAGAGAAGATAAAATTTAAAAAAATTATAAAAGTTAGTAATTTGTTATGCAGTGCCGGTTAGATGTAACAATTCAAAATACAAAAAAAATTAATAGCAAGGATGAGTCCTTGCTCTCTTATTAATAGTGGATGCAAGAAAAAAACTATTATTCAATAGCAAGAGACAACTTTTGCTATTAGATTTTGTTACATCTTTCACGTTTATCTTTTATTGAAAAAAATTTCAATAGAAAGAGACAAACCTTGCTCTTTAATTTTGGAAGAAAAAAATTATTCTGTTCAATACCGAGGGACAGTCCTTGTGCTTTAATATTATTTGAAAAAGAGAAGATCTTCCATAACATATGACCCTTACTATTAAGTATTCTCTTACATATAAAATAATTAAATGTCTGATATCTGTATACTGATTAGATGTTGGCCAAAATTGTGTCTCACGCAAGTGTACGTGGTCATCGTATACGTGGCAAGTTAACCAAGTAATAAAAATATCGAACACAGGGAAACGATGCGATATCAAGCATGCATTGAATGTCTACAAAGGTTACTAGCTAGGAAAGCAAGAAAAAGAGTCTTGGTTTCTATCTACTTCAACAAAGCAAAGTAAAATCTAACTATCACCTTATAAAAAGATGAGTGAATGTGGGATGTGTGAGCATGAGAGTACTCCTACTATGGTTCACCTAGTGTCCTATCCATCCTAGCATTAATAAGGTCTCTTCATGTCTTAATCAAGCTATGACTCTAACTAGTGTCTAGATCTCTCTAACAACATAAGCTAAAGGGCTCCATTAGGTGTCTAGATCTCTCTAACAACACTCAATACTCTAATTAAGAGGTCTAGACTTAAATGCAATTCTCATTGGTCATATAAGTCATTTATCAAATACTTGTCATGCACAACATTCAATAAAGAACTTCTATGAACAATCTCAATTCTCATTTGTTGCTAATCCACTTAGGCTCTAAACATCCAATTGGCATACCAAACATTCATACAAATCATTAATTAAGAGAATTAATCCATCAAGATCACTTAATCATGCATAGGATTAACAAAAAACCAAATTACACCATAGTATTCATACAATCATGCAACAAGAGATTAGTCCATGGCTAATTGGCAATGAAAATCAACAATTAAGAATCTAAACAACATTATTAAGAACTAAAACAAGAGAATTAAATGGAAACTTACCAATTGTAGAAGAAATTGAATACAATCCACCAACCTTGACATGCTATCCTCTAATCCGGAACTTGAAATACAAAATCAAACCGTCAAAATGTAGCTAATAACACGACTAAGCTAATGGAACAAACAGATTAACAATCCAATGGTTGGATCAAAAGTAATTGTAGAAATAAGTAAGAAATCTGTTGGGAGAAATCCTAGCAGTCCCTGCCTTGGAGGTGAGCTGCGCTCAAGTCCACTCGTTCGCTCGATTAAATGCATAGTTGCGTGCCGCCCGTGGCGCTGAAGCTAGATATTGGGTTTAAAGGAATTGATTGTATTACTCATACCAACAAGGTGCATCTTCTTTTCTGGTGCCCATTGTGAAAGAACTCTAAAGTTAAGCGTGCTTGGCTTGGAGCAATTTCATGATGGGTGACCCCCTGGGAAGTTCTCAGGGTGCGTGCGAGTGAGGACATAAGCACGCTAGAAAAGACCTGTGTTGGTTTGCGAGGATAGTACATCAGTTCTACTCAGCGCAACCGATCCAACAATTAGTATCAGAGCACAGGTCACGGGTTCGAGTCCCCCATGGCGCAAATAGTGGTATGTTTGGCTTCAAGTCAGGCTACTGCTAGGGGGGGGATTGTTGGGAGAAATCCTAGCAGTCCCTGCCTTGGAGGTGAGCCGCGCTCAAGTCCACTCGTTCACTCGATTAAAGGCATAGTTGCGTGCCGCCCGTGGCGCTGAAGCTAGATATTGGGTTTAAAGGAATTGATTGTACTACTCATACCAACAAGGTGCATCTTCTTTTCTGGTGCCCATTGTGAAAGAACTCTAAAGTTAAGCGTGCTTGGCTTGGAGCAATTTCATGATGGGTGACCCCCTGGGAAGTTCTCAGGGTGCGTGCGAGTGAGGACATAAGCACGCTAGAAAAGACCTGTGTTGGTTTGCGAGGATAGTACATCAGTTCTACTCAGCGCAACCGATCCAACAAAATCTAACTAAGAACCCACTAAGTAACCTCTAATCTCTCTCTTTAAAACTACCTAATGATCTAAAGTAATCAATAACTAATGAAAGATGGCTTGAGAATCTGATCCTTAAGGTATTTATAGTGCCCAACATGCTTAGACAAAAGTGTCCTTCATTAAATGTGCAAAAGGACAAAGATGCCCTTAAAATTGTGAAAATCCGAAGCTGCACTCGGACGTGGCTGGTGGCTCGCTTGGACGGGTCTGGTCGAGCGCCTAGCTAAGGCTGGTCGAGCCCTAAGGATGTTCCCAAACAGGTAAATTTCACTTGGACGTAGAAGGTGGTTTGCTTGGTCAAGGCTAAGTCAACACTCGGTCAACGAGTCTTCGTGACGTCTGATTTTGACTTTTCTGTTCTCAATCCCATGGCTCGTCCAAGCTTTCCAGGGTTTTCAATTGAGTATTTCAAACTTCCCCATGGGCTCGGATTCCATCATTTCACCTTCTATAGTCGGGAATTCCTTATTTTTGCTCGTTTTTACCTATAAAGCACACTTTCTAGCCAACAAAGGGTCAATAGCACAATTCATAGCATATTAAGGCTAAATATGAACATAAACCAATCAATATAACACCAAAATGGATGCTAAATTATGCAATTATGACCCTAATCATTTGACCACATAGTTTCGTCCAATTATAACATGACATGTCATTTGTTTAGTAAGGGAAAGTACCCCTTGCCTTTATACTCTTGCTAATATTGTTTAGTTCTCGTAATGAATAAGATTTGCATGCAAACATACGAACACACAATCACATAAATCACTAAACCTGAGGAACTAATGGGTTTAAGTGATTCATACCTTTGTATAAAAAATCTTGAGAATTTCTCTTTCGGTCCGCTCGATCAAATTGGTCAACCCAACAGGTCTTATCAATTATTCTCATGCCCTTGCTAGTATAACTGGTGGGAGGCCACACAAACAATTACAAAACAAAGGAAAGAAAAAACTTGTCGCCCAATAACTCTAATGTGGCAAAAAATTTAAGCCAAAATAATGTATGGAATTAGCTATCTCATCTGGTTTGACGGGGGAACAGCAGCCCTCTCCCCCAATTGCTCACTCACTAGTCTATTCGGAGGGTGTGCCCAAACCCAAACGTCTGTTTGCCAATTCATGCTCACACGCAAGTGTACGTGGTCGTAGTGTATGTGGCAAGGTGACCAAGTTAAAATATATCGATCTCAAAGAAACGGGGTGATGAATAGTAAGGATGTTGTTTAAACAGGAAGAATCTAAGAAAGTAAGTAAATGGCTTGGGTTTCTATCTACTTATCTTTGCAAGATATGAAATCTAACTATCACCTTCCTGTGAAAGATGACCAAGTGTGAGAAGCATGCATTAATGTAATCCCCTTATGGTTCATTTAGTTCCTATCTTATCCTAGCATATAGTTCCATTGATTGATCAACAAAGCCTATGCTTCATTAAGTGTGTAGATCTCTCTAACAACACATAATACTCTAATTAAGAGGTCTTTACTCATAAACAACTCTCATTTACTTAAGAGCATTTAATCAAATACTTGGCATGCACAACATTCAATCAAGAACTTTTATAAACAAGCTCAATTCTCATTTGTTGCTAATCCACTTAGGCTCTAAACATCCAATTGGCATTCCAAGCATTTACACAAAACATCAATTAAGAGAATCAACCAATCAATTTCACTAAACATGCATAGGAATAATAGAACACCAAATTACTACATAAGGTTCATACACCAATGCATAAAGGGAATTAGCTCATGGCTAATTGAGTGATCAAATCAACAATGGTGTTATCGATTCTATTATTCTTGATACGTTGATGATGTGAGCATTTTTTATATAATATTAGTCTTGATCACCTATACCCGTGAGGTTTGAGCCATTTTTTATGCTCGTTACAATCTTGAACGGATGATATTTCTTTGATGTGAGTTCCACACATGTACATGTTACTCTAGAACATGGCTTGGGTCTTGTTTGAGACTACATTAGATGAGGAGTTTTCATAGTATGATTTAAGGCCATTTTTTATATATATTGAGTCATTTTGCCTATATGAGCCTACCATTGACATTTTATCCATTGCTTACCATTTTGTGCCTTTAGACCTTCCATTTGGCCAACCATACTTTAAGCCATACTCCTTCTTTTTTGGAACTCTCTGGTCCCTATGATTAGTAGAGTGAAAAGAAGGAAGGAATGTGGTGAGATGATGAAGAACTTGGTGGCTAAAGTGGAAAGAAATTCTAGTTGCATGGAAAAGCAAAATAATGTTCAAGTGAAAGTGCTAGCGAAGCAATGACAAAGGTTGATTCTTATGTGTTGTGAGTATGATCATAATGTGCAAAAAGGAAAGAATTGTCTTTGAAAAAGTGTTGATTAGAAAGTGCATGAAGAAGTGAGTGCTAATTGCATGAAGATGTGGATGATCTCTATTATGATTCCTTCTTGCTTTACTAATCATATTTACTCACTTTATCCATATATTTCCTTCCCTACCAAAGAGCCAACACTACAACCTTGATATAGTCCTCAATGATGTGAGAACAATTTGTCATTCAAGTGGTGGAGAACTTAGACTCATGTCAAGCCTATGGTAGTAGATGTACTTTGTGTGATGATTGAGAGAGCCTCAAACACTTGAGAGATAAGATATATACTTACTTGTGATAATCTTGAGTCATTGACTTGATTATTTGCTCATTGATTCTTTGTTGATAGTTGATTAAATGATATTACATTCTTAGATTTGCATGATATTGAGTGATATTTCCATGGCATTAGATTATGTGCTCGATGCTTCATTGATACAATTATTCCCCTATCTTATCGCTTCGTTGCTCGAGGCCGTGCAATAATCCAGTTTGGGGTGTGATTAGGGTCATAATTGCATCATTTTGCATCCATTTCTATATGGTTTTGATGAGTTGATGTTCATATTTACCCTAATATGCTATACTTTGTGTTATTGACCCCGTGTTGGCAATAAAGTATGTTTTGTAGGAAAAACGAGCAAAAATGAGGAGTTCGTGATTAGAGAGAAAGAGTTGATGTGTTTCGAGCATGTGGAGAAGTTCAAATGACTCAAGGGAAGACCCTACGAAGCTCGGATGACAAATTGGATCGAAAATGAGGAAGTCGTAGATCGGACGGCACAGAGGTGGTTTGGTCAGGCGCCAGATAGGCCATGTTCGCGTGCCCACTTACGGGATCGAGCGCTTATGCACCGCGCGACCAAGTGCACGCACAGTTCGATCGTGCACCCTCTAGTTGTTGGTCGAGCGCCTTCATAATTTTCCAAATTATTAAGGGTATCTTCGTCTTTTTGTGCGTATAATGAAGGGCACTTTAGTCTAAGCATGAGGAGCACTATAAATACTCAAGGATCAGATTCTTCACTTGACTTTTCATTATTCCACTTTCATTAGAGAGGTTTTAGAGAGAGATTAGGTAGTTATTAGTGGGTTTTCTTAATTCCTTGCACTTCTCTCTAAGAATTCTTGCAATCTAGCCATTAGATCTTTTATCCGTTTATATCTTTAGATTCGTCAAGTCAAGAGCTTCATTCCTACGGTTCATTTTTGTATTTCGATTTCCGAATCAAGAGTTTGATTTTCAAGGTACTAGAGTAATCTTTCAATTCCATTGTAATATGTAATTTTCTTGTAATCTCTTTACATTTTTTTATTAATCATGATACTAGTGTACTTAATTGTTGATTTGATCACTCAATTAGCCATGAGCTAATTCCCTTTATGCATTGGTGTATGAACCTTATGTAGTAATTTGGTGTTCTATTATTCCTATGCATGTTTAGTGAAATTAATTGGTTGATTCTCTTAATTGATGATTTGTGTGAATGCTTGAAATGTCAATTGGATGTTTAGAGTCTAAGTGGATTAGCAACAAATGAGAATTGAGCTTGTTCATAGAAGTTCTTGATTGAATGTTGTGCATGCCAAGTGTTTGATTAAATGCTCTTAAGTCAATGAGAATTGTTTATGAGTAAAGACCTCTTAATTCGAGTATTATGTGTTGTTAGAGAGATCTACGCACTTAATTAAGCATAGGCTTAGTTGATCAATCAATGGAACTACATGCTAGGATAAGATAGGTACTAAATGAACCATAAGGGGAATACATTAATGCATGCTTCTCACACTTGCTCATCTTTCAAAGGAAGGTGATAGTTAGATTTCATATCATGCAAAGATTAGTAGATAGAAACCCAAGCCATTTACTTGCTTTCTTAGATCCTTAACTGCGTCTTGTCAGCTAGGCAGGAGTTCTTTGCACAACGTAATAAGGCTCGGTGGCTTAAGGATGGAGTTCGGAATTCAGGTTTCTTTCCTTTCACTATTGAAGGCCATATTGTTGACTTTTATAGGGACTTATTTTCTATGGACACTTCGCTTTGCCGGGACTTCTCATCTCTGTAGGGTCTGCCCTTCCTTGAGATTTTGGCTACGGATAATGCCCTGTTAGTCGCTCTTCCATCCTTAGTGGAGGTTCGCACGACTGTTTTTGCTTTGGATGGCGACAACACCCCAGGCCCTGATGGGTTCTCTGCTGTTTTCTTCCAATCCTGTTGGGCCACTGTTGGTTCGGATGTGGCGCGGGCAGTGACTTACTTCTTCGAGCATGGGTTTTTACCTTTGGGTATAAACTCCAATTTCCTAACCCTCATTCCGAAACAGGTTGGTGCGACGGAGATTCAGGACTTCCGTTCTATTGTTATGGGAAACTTTCTTTACAAGGTTTTCTCTAAGATCTTGGGTACCCGTATTGGCTCGTTTATTAAGTATTACTTGCGCCAATTTCAATATGGTTTTGTTCCAGGGAAACACATACATACTTGTATTGCTCTTGAGTCCTAAAGGGGTGAATAATATTTTTGTTAAGATTGACATCACGAAAGTTTTGAATACAATTGACTGGAGTTTTCTTAAGGCGGTGTTGGCTCGTATGCATTTTTCTATTAAATTCATTGAGCTGGTGGATGCCATTCTCCAATCTTCATTCCTCTCGGTCCTTCTTAATGGCAGGTCACTGGGCTACTTTGGTTGTTCGATGGGGGTTCGGCAAGGGGACCCCCTCTCCCCTCTTTTGATTTGTCTAGCGGATGAGGTACTCGGGTGGAGGCTTGAATGGTGTGATGGTCGCAAGGGCTTCTCCTCCATCCGTAAATACCCACGTTACCTATTTTATGCGGATGATATAGTTGTGTTCTTCAAAGCGACGACCAAAGATGTGAATTGTTTGGCAGAGGTTCTGAGGTGGTATGGCTTGGTTTTGGGAAAGTATTTTAGCACTTCAAAGTCCAGGGCTTTCTTTTGTAAGGCGGTGGATGTGGGGGTTAAGAGTCCCTTATCTCATTCTTTAGGAATTTTGGAGGGTTCATTGCCAGTAAAATATTTGGGTGTCCCTCCTTTTGTGGGTTTGCCGAAAGTCTCACACTTGCAGCCTATCGGGAATCATATTTTAGGTAAATTTTCAAGGTGGAAGGGCTCCTCTTTATCGATGGCAGGCAGACTATGCCTTATTAATTCAGTAATTTCTTCATCCTTAGTGCACTCTATGATGATTTACAAATGGCTTGCTGTGTTGGTTTCGGTTGTGGAGCCCTATGAGGAAATTCTTGTGGATAGGGGAGATTTCGAAGAGGAATAATTCTTGCTCAGTTCAATGGAAACGTGTTTGTTCACCTCTCCAAGAGGGTAGCTTGGGCGTCCGCTCCCTGCGTTTGGCGAATGAGTCGTATACATTTAAACAGGCGTGGGACATTTACACTCGTCCATCTCCTGACTTTGATTTCTTGCACTGTTTATTCTTCAACAAGGATCGGCGGTTGAAATTCTACAATTATACCTCTTCTATTTGGGCACACTTCCCTAAAATTTAGGAGGATCTTCATTGGGTGATTGGACAGAATTCCTCGGTGCATTTCTGGAATGATAATTGGCTAAGGTATATTCTCTCGTACAGGCTGCATATCCCGCCAAACTGGGCAGCAACTTTAACCGGAAAGGTGGGCGATTTTTTCCATGATAATCGTTGGCACCTAGACCCCTCCTTTATTAAACAGCATGGGGACATTGTTCACGATATCCTACAGGTCCGAGTGGCTGTTGCTGTTGATACCGCGGTGTGGTGTCGATCTCTTTCAGGGAAGGTGGCGGCGAAGTTGGTCTATCAAGAGCTGCGACAGAAATTTCTGCACACTTTAAAATTCTCTATGATTTGGCAGCCTTTTATCCCACATTCCCGCTCCACTTTGGTCTGGCGAGCTTTGTGGGGGTAGGGTTCCTACTTTGGAATGGAATTACAGGTTTTAGTTTGTTGGCTCCTCGATTTAATTTCTATGCCGAGCGAGTGCGGAAATATTAGACCATTTATTTGCGGACTGTCATTTCGCAAGGGAAGTTTTTTGTTCTTTAGCCCATGTATTTGATGTTACTCTTGTGTTTGGAGAGGGATTTAACCATTTGTTCTTGCAGGTCATTTCGAAACCTCTTAGTTCCCAAGCACGAGATATTTGGAGCTTGGCGTTTGTCACCTGCGCTTGGAGAATTTGGAATTTAAGAAATAAATATGTTTTTGATAATGTTGAACCTTTTTGCACGCCGTAGCATTGCTTGGATAATTGCAGCGGTTACAGATGGATCTAATCTCGTCAAGGCAAAGTGTGATGGGTCCGTGAGGGACCTTTTCATTGCTAGAGCTTATGGAGCGACACTCAACCCGAGGGTATGCAGATTTTCACTTGATGTCCGCTGGCAGCCCCCTCCGCCAGACTGCATCAAAGTTAATGTGGACGCATCACTTAGCTCGGCGACCACTTTTGTAGGGGCTGTGTTTCGGAATTCCCGGGATTATTTTTTGTCGGCTTTTGTTAAATCAGGTGCTACTGGCACAACTTTGGAAGGAGAGCTGGTCGCAGCACTGCTTGCGGTGGAGTTCGCTCATGCACGAGGCTGGTCACAACTTTGGTTAGAATCGGATTCCCTCTTTGCGGTCCGGACCTTAAAACAACAGGTACACTTGGTTCCTTGGCGAATCGTAGGACTTTGGAGTCAGGTTATGCATAAGTCCAGGGATATGTCAATCACTTACACGCACATTTTCTGGGAAGGCAACAGGGGTGCCCATGCTCTTGCCGCTACTCCCCTTTGCGGTTCATGGAATAATTCACCACCGGACGTCCTTACTAGCATCATGTTTGAGGATATGAATAAAGTATACGCTAGATCTATGTTTGGTAAATTATCTCTTCTTTTTTGTGTGGTTGAGGGGCAGTTTGGCCTTGGTTTTCTAGGCTTTGTATTCAGGGCCTTTACTTATTGGGAGTGGGGTCTGATGGTTGTGCTCTTACTATTCTATGTCTGGTTTCTCCACAAGGGTGGTTTACGGCTAGGTTTTTATTGAGGCCCATTAACTCCTTTTATACTACTTCCATCCCCGGGCTGTGGGGTTTCTCTCATTCCTTTCTCCTCTTGTACTTTATTCTTTCAATTTTATATATTATACCCAATTCCTCACCTCCTATTTTTAATGAGAATTCTAGGGTTAATTATGGGCCCAAAATTAGTTATGGTAAAGTCTATTTTTCCTCACAAGAAACTCATGAATATCATATATTCCCATTACCATATAAAAATTTTCCACAATAATCCCTCCTCAATATCATGTAATTTTCAAAGTTTATGCTTATGTGTATCAATTCAATGAGCTCTTGATTTTATTAGATAATATTGTATTCATAATACATATAATATTTCATTAAATCTCTCATTAAATCCAAATACACAATTTTTTTTAAAATTTACTATAAGTTGGGCTACAAAATTATTTCTTCTATTTTAAACACATTATTAATTGTTGGACATTTAATTAGGCTACTTGAGGGGCCTTTAGGAGAATTAATATTGGACCTCTCAATGGACCTTGAATTCTAACTTTGAGCTCAATGTCATTCAACCCATTAACATTAATCTCACTCCATTATAGGATTAATGTTTCAATATCCATCTTAATCCATATTACAATCATATGGCTCCCGGTCATTATTTTCGTATTTAAGATTCTCTTATCTGTTAATTAATTAAGCTACTGAACACTTTATTTATTTTAACATATTTATCCTTGGAGTAAGGACAGCTCAATTTTATCATTATACCTGAAATAAATTCCATGTGCAAGATTTAGTGTGACGAAACGTATGAGCCACCAAGGGGACTAATCATGCAAGACTCTCCAAGTACACGTTCCTCTGTATTAAATCTGAGCAAGTGTCATAATCTCAATCATGTCGCCCAAAATGCAAAGTATTGAGTCTCATTGACTCTCTACCCATAATAGATTAAAACACCACGCATTGATTACACACAGTCGTATTTAAGGGACAGAGGTTTAGAAATAAACGACCACTGAGGTCTATAAGTCACTTCAGAAGAATTGCCTCTTTATAGGTCCTCTTAAATGCATTATCAAGCGCTAGTGTAATTCCTTGGTCAAGATAAGCCAATCTGGGATCTACATGTCAATCTTTTACCAATGAAGTGTTCAAATCCCATCTAAATTGTGAAGTTTAGTACTTGTTACAATGAACTAATATTGTGATCCTACTGTGAGTTACCCGGGGATCACCATATTTATCTATTGTGTAACTTGTACTATTATACTTGAATGGTTTCCAATAAATAAATAACATTCATATTATCTAAAGCACAGTGATAAAAGATCTATTTCAGATAAACTGAAGATTCTGTTTAGTTATACAAAGTAAAAACATACTTACCAGTATGACCCTAACATACTTCACTAGTGTCACCGTGGCTGTTTTGACTTTCATCGTGGGAGAAGATTTTTTTATAATTAAAAACCGAGTTTGTCAGAGAAAAAACTCAGAATTTTTGGAGATTTGTGGGTAACTAAAGTATTGTTTTCCACAGACGGTGTCAATTATTTGTTCCTAAATTATGAATTAATAATATTGAACTATAGGAATATAAAATATAAATGAGAGCAAGATTTTTATAGCCTTCTATTGCAAGGTCTAGGACCTGAATGTGTGTATGTTCTTGTATTAATGAGCAAAGTAATGTTTAATACAAGGAAGTGAATGTTCATAAAAGAGTGTATCTCTTTTTGTGCCATCTAGTGGCCTATTTAGACATGTTTATAGGGCTAATGTGAAGATACATGTCTTTCAATTTCCACCGGCTAGTGATGCGCATTACGTCGTGTCTCAAAGATCATGGAGATTGTGGGCACTTGCCTTAACTTGCTCCGAGCAACAGCCTTGTGACAACCGAACACCTATTTTGTAATTAAAATCTCTATTTTTGGAATAGAATCGGTGTGCATTGTTGAGGATCTTTCCCACGTATAACTTTACTTGTCGCTTACATAGCATTGCCTTAGGACAAGAGGCTGAGTTAGGAAGGATCCGATCTTCACGCGGGATACCTCAGGCTCCCTGGGTTTATTGCTCTCCTTCCCGAATCCTCAGGTAGCCTGATTCTGAATTCCCCTATCTCGTCTTGGGTCTATACAGGCCTTTTGGAAATTAGGCCGAGGCTTTTCTCCTCATGAATATTCATTCCACAATAATAATGTGCCTTTTGATATTCATTAGGAACATGATAATGAGTTGCATTAAATACAATGTTAGTTTATTTTGGAGGAGGTATAGTTTTACTACATTGCATGATGTCATAGTTTTTGGAACTGCCAAATTATTTTGGCCATTCAATTCAAATTATTTTAATCTCAACAATTCTCTTACTCTTTTCTATTTTGGGTATAAAAGAATGATTGATCATATTACCATTTTTACACACTCAAAATATTCAAACCCTCATATTTTTCTGTGCAACTAACATCTTTCCAAGTATTTCCATGGCATCTTCTACTTTTATGGATTCCACAAACTATTCCAGGGAAAAATTCATGGCGAATATCCAGGAGCTAAAGACAAAGATCATGATGGAACCAATAGTCGCATTGGACTCTACTTCAGACCACTTCAAAATTTTGAAAAAGTGATTCTCTAACAATGGGTTGTTGAAGCTTGTGTCGAAGAGACCCCAATCGCTTTGCCCTAACCAGGTTTCCACATTCTACGTAAATTTGAGGGAGGAGAAGGATGAGTGGACATCGCACGTCCAGTTACTATGAGAGACAGGGATTTTTCTGCAATTTCCCACGATGTTGAGGGGAAAGATAAATTGCCATTGCCAGACCAGTACAAGGTAGTGGAAGAACAGGGTTATTCGGACCAGTTTCTCCAATTCCCTAAGGCATTTAAGGCCTTAATGAACAAGAAGCTCTTGTAGCTAGCCTTCAAACTGCTGAAAGAGATAGTGGTCAGTAGCATTATGGCCAAAGTTGGGAACACGAAGTAGGTAAGCCTCCCAAAGATTAGGTTGATGGTTGCCATCATGGATGGAACCAAGTGTGATTGGAAATCACACTTCTTGGGGAAGATTGCAAGTGAAGCCTCCAAAGTGGTCAGGGATGAGAAGACTAGGAAGATTGAGCTTTCTTCTAAGTTTCACTATGGGATTGGACTCTCTAGCCTCATTGAGTTTGTTGGAGGCCCAAACACATATGATGGTTCTTACCCATCTCCTGACAAGATGGTTTGGCCGGTGAATGATAAGGATGTCCTCAGGAGGCTGGACAATCAGTAATGCCAACAGTCACCACCAGGCCCGTCCCAAAAATATAGAGGCTCTGTGCTACTTTTTAAAATAAGGCCTCAAATGTAATGGTTGAAGCTAAATAATTAGAGAAGATTAAACAATTATCAACATAAATTAAAAAATATTGGTCGTTAAACACCATGAATTTGGTGACTTTTTTGAGAAAAAATTAATTAAGATTAAATTAAGGAGAAAAGTACAAGATTTTTTGCTCAAAAGTTTTCCTTGATGTTGTAGTATTTTTTTATGTGCATTTGCAATAGTATATTTTATAGTTGTTGAAAAAAAGATATGTTTCAATATTTGAAAAATGTAAAGTACGTATTTATAAATAAAATCTTATATCCTAATTGACTAACAAACTTCCTAATTTTTTGTGCTTTGGAATATAAGAATAAGTTTATTAAGATTTATCTATATTAACATAAAAAAAATTTAAAATTTGGGCCCTAAATTTTGGGGTCCTTATGACATGTCGCTGAATGTACATGCTAAAGAACGGCCCTGGTCACCACATCTTTTGCCTCTCCTCAGGTGCAAATGAAGAGAACACCAAAGAAAAAAGAGATGGACCTAAAAAAGAAGAGCAAAGTGGTGAAGAAAACTCTCCTAACTCTTGAGAAAGAAACTGTCGGAGATGTACCTCAGGAAAGGCTTGAAACAATATTGGAGGAGGTTGCTCAAGAAATGGCTCAGGGAGAGGGACCTCTGGAAGAGGAGGTTCAGGAGCAAGAGGCTCAACCTCAGTTGGAGGAGAGATTGGAGGCTCAGGAGAAGGAGTCCATTCAGGTGGTTGAGAACCCTGAGGAAGAGGTCATGAAGAGGCTTAGGAGAAGACTAAACAAAGTGAGGATGATGTTCCCCTTACCAGGATTCTGAAGAAGAAAACACCTCCATTGGTCCCTGACCTGATCTTTCTGGTCTTAGTGCCTTTGAGATCTCTCTTAGGACTTAGGTGGAGTCCTACATCAGGAGGCATTTTCCTTATTTGACGGATTTACCACAAGTAAGAGCTGAAGTTCTTGATCTCAAGGTTTACCTTGGGACCAGGAGACTGTGTTCCGTGAACTTGAGGACTTGATTATGAACTGAAGATGGACCTGGCTGAAAGAGGAGGAAATCAGGCTGATGATGCTATTTAACTTCATGAATTTCATTCATATCCTGAAGCCTGAAGACTCCAATGCTGCATTACAAGGAAGGATTGATACTAAGACCAGCTCTAGGGTCAGAATGTTGGAGGAGATGTAGGTGGAAAAGTAGAGATGAAGAGAAAGATGGTGAAGGTTTTGGAGCTCAGGAGGAGCAGGAAGAGGAGGCCCAGAAGGCTGTTGAGCCTGAGGGAAATGTACATGATGACTCTACTCAGGTAGAGGGTGCGACCATTGAGGGTGGTGAAATTGACGATGAAGTAACTGCTTGTGAAGATGTTTTCCCTTTGAGGTAAGGCTGGAAGTTGCTGAGGCATCCCAGGTTCAAGAGGAGGTAAAAGCTCCTGAACCAACTTCTTCCCATCCAAAGAGACCTTCACATGAGTTCAAATGCTCAGGTAAAAGGATGATGGCGTCTGTTTCTATGAATGTCAAGAAGACTACTGAAGAAGCCACCATACTTTGGAAAATGAATGAGAAACTCTTCAAGTTGAATGATGGCATTATGATTGATTAATATCATTACCTGACAACTGTAGCGAGGTCACTAAAAGGTCTTACTCAGATCCAATTTGAGTTGAATAAGAAGATGGAGGAAAATGATGATAAGGCACTTCAGGTTGTAGAGAAGGAGACGATGAATGTCATGACCACTGAACTAGTGAAGCAGACCATTAACTTTAGCATGGAAACAGAGAGGAAAACTATAGAGGAGTCGGCCAAGATGATTTATGAGGATGTATACATGTCCTTAGTCGCCAAATTCATGTACACACTCAAACAAACTGAAGATGAGGAACAAGCTCTTCAGTTGGAGCCCTGAAGACTCAGGAGGAGTCGCTCCAAACAGAAAACCTTCTTCTAAAAGAGCATATGTTGGATACTGACTCCAAACTCATTCAGTTTATTGATCAGGCAGTCTCTCATTGACTGGCCTTGGAAGACTTATCAAAAAAGTGGAGGCTAATCAGGATGATACCAAGATGGGGGAAGAAAAAGATAAGAGGAACGTTGTCCTAAACCTGAATCAAGAAACGCTCTGTAGGTGTGATATACAGAAGATCTCATCAGTGAATCTTTCGAGCAACCTATCAAGGCAGAGAAGAGGAGAAGGAAAGAAAAAGCAAGGGCATTAGAGAAGAGAAAACACGCTATTCAAATTCATAGGCTTCAAGTTCACATGGAGCATTTGGCTGAAGTGACATAAGCAGCCCAAGAAGAAGAAAAGTGCTGGAATGTTAAGGAGTCAGGACCACTGCCTTTGAAACATGTTGAGAAATTCGTTCCTAAAGAACTTAACAGGCAGTGGGTTCTCGTGAAGAAGACTTTTGTAGACTTGTACTATGTGTATGACAAATGGAGGAAGTATGAACCAAAGAATGTGGACATGGATTTCGATGCGTGATTGATGGATTAGCTCCCAGATATCTACACTGAGATTGATTAACATGCAAACAAAAAAGGTGTTCTGATCAAAGCCCCTGAAAACATTCATTACCTAAAGCCCGCACTTGGTGTTAGTCCACATTTGGATCATGTTGCCATTAAGATGGAGATGATGCGGATTGCCACTGTGTATGAGTGCCTGCATGACATGGTGGAGATGGAGTTGTTGACAGAGAGTACTGAACAAATATCAGATTCCCATTGAGGAGTAGTTTGAGGAGTAACTCATTTTACTTGTAATGGTTTAGGATTTGTAATTTCCTTACTTATCAATGAAATAAACTATTATTTTACCTAAGACAATAACTCATTATCCTCTGAATTTACGTTTCTGCATCTTATTAAAAATTGTGCTAACTTTTCTGTTTTAGTCTTATAGACAAGGATTCCTTTAAATATTTTGAGGATCTTTTCAGTTAAGTTTTGGCATCATAAAAAAGGTGGAAATTTTTGGGAAATTGCTTGTTTTAATTATATCTCAAAACTCTTGAAAAGATAAACTGTGTGAGAGCACACTCAGGAATGTAATATTCAGGCTAGTTTCTGAATAGGACTTTGTAATACCCCGAACCAAATTAGGATTTTCTATTATATTAAATGTTATGTTTTATGTATATATATTTTAACTTATTGATCTTTTATATCCTTAAGGACATTATGTTTTTAAAGGATGATTTCTACTCAACGGTTAGTCCAAAACCGGAACCGGAGGCACTCCTAGCACCGTAATTGTGAATCGGATTTTAAAAAAATTGATGGAATGAGTAAAATAAGGTCCTAAATAGTCTTTTAAAGGCCTTTAAGTTTAAAAGAATTATTAAACAAAATTTTAGACGTTTGTCGCCAAATGTCGAACCGAAAATCCTAAATTTCAAAAATCGTCGATCCGGTGAGTAATACAGTTCCTAATCAAGACTTAATTAATAAAATGAGTTAAATACAAGTTTTGATTAATAAATACAAGATATAAAATTTTTGGTTGACAAAACGAGCAAAATATTAATTTTTAGAGCCCGAAACGCGACTGAAAAATATCTGTTTTCAACACCAAAAACTATATCGCATCCCAAAATACAATTAGAACTCAAATTTTCCTCCTAAATACCCTCACAATCGACACGACATCTGATAGTTTGAATAAATTGAGTCAAAGTGTGCTATACCCCTAAATTAAGGAAAAATGTTTTTCTTTCCTACTTTCCAACTTTTCATACCAACCCTTGACTTCTCCTACACCTCCTTGGTCAGTCACATGCTCCCATTTTCCTATATATTCATTGTCTTGGTTCATTTCCTTACTTTGAGCAAAGAAACCCAAGAAGAAAATCAAACAAACTCCTTTCTCCCTCCTCACACCAAAGTTTCGGCCACTACACTAAAATAGGGAGAAGAAGTTTTTCTTCTCCCATTTCCAACTCTCAAGTGCTTCTATTCTCAAGTATCAAGACATCCATGGAGTTAGGTTAAAGGTTGGAGTCATTTCCTTGCAAAGAAGAAGCCAAACATCTTTCCCTCTCTCTTTAAGTTCTTGCTTTCATCTCTACTTTTCCTAACTTACTCTATTGCCTTGTCTTAGATCGAAACCAAAGTATTCCTCTGAGGGGTGCTCCATTCCTACAAGCTTAAAGGTCAAGGGACAAATAAAGCTTCTTTTATTAAGACTACATTTAACAATAACCCCTCCCAACCCAACCTTTCAATATTATATTCATTTCTCTCTCATCCCACATATATAATCACTCAACCCAACCTATCTTTTACTTTTCTATATTTTATCAATAACCCAACCCAACCTAAATAATAAATTTTTTAAATACATATTACATATTATTAATTTTTTAATATTTATTTATATTAACAAATTTTTGTTAGGGTTATACTAGAAAGTATGCTTTTACTTCGTATAACTAAACTGAATCTTTGAGCTTTATCTGAAATAAATCTTTTTATCACTGTGCTTTAGATAAATATGAATGTTATTTATTTATTACAATCAGTTCATATAATAGTACAAGTTACACTATAGATAAATGTGGTGATCCCCGGATAACTCACAGCAAGATCACATTATCAGTTTCTTGTAACAAGTACTAAATTCACAACCTAGATGGGATTTGAACAACCCATTGGTAAACGGTTGATGTGTAGATCCCAGATTGGCTTATCTTGACCAAGGGATTGCACTAGTGCATGATGATGCATTGAAGAGAACCTACAGAGAGGTAATTCTTCCGTACTGAGTTATGGGATGAAGAATTAGACCTCAGTGGTCGTTTATTTCTAAACCTATGTCCCTTAAATAGGACTGTGTGTGATCCGTGCGTGGCACTTTATTTTGTTATGGGTAGAGAGTCAATAAAACTCAATACTTTGCATCTTGGGTGTCGCCATTGAGAACATGACAGTTGCTAAGATTTAATACAAAGAAACGTGTTCTTGGAGAGTCTTGCATGATTAGTCCCCTTGGTGGGCTCTAAACGTTCGTCATACTAAATCTTTCAAGTGGAATTTGTTTCCGGTATGATGATAAAGAAGAGTTGTCTTTACTCCAAGGTTAAAATGTTAAATTAATTAAAGCGTTCAGTGGCTTGATTAATTAACGGACAAGAGAATCTTAAATACGGAAAATAATGACCGGGAGCCATATGATTGTAATATGGGTTAAGATGGATAGTGCAACATTAATCCTATAGCGGATTGAGATTAATGTTAATGGGTTGAATGACATTGGGCTCAATGTTAGAATTCAAGGCCCATTAGGAGGTCCAATCTTAATTCTCCTAAAGGCCCCTCGAGTAGTCCAATTAAAAGTCCAACAATGAATAAGGTGATTAAAATAAAAGAAATATTTGTGGGCCCAATTTAATTGAAAATTTCAAAATTTATATATATTAAATTAGTGAGAGATTTTATGAAAAATAGATGTGTATCTTGAATACGAGAATATTTAATAAAATCAAGATCTCATGGAATTAAATATATAACACATTTTTTCAAAAATCATGAAGAAAAGAAATATCAAGAATTGAATATTTAGTATTCAAGATTATCAAGATTAGAATATTTGATATTCATGATAATCAAGATTTGAAATATTAGATATTCAAGATATTCTAGTTCTTGTATTCTCATTATAAATACGAGATGATACAAGACTTCATGATCATTATTATTAGAGAGCAATTTTTCAAAATTTGCAGTCTTTTGGGCAACAAAATTATTTTCTTCCTTGTGTTGTGATTATTCGGGTGGCCTCCCACCGAGTGTACGAATAAG
>JAPKLY010000618.1:24080-37045 GCA_026898435.1 Prunella vulgaris | reverse complement strand
GAACTAAAGCACAATATATAACCCTACGCGCAACTTAACTTTAAAACCTCAAATGCGACTTATAATCCATAACTTAAATCTATTTATGCTGGGCGTGACACTTTTTAATGTTCAAATGCATGATAAATGAAGTCTTGGATGATGTTTTTGAAGGTGTTAAAATGTTGGTTGCATGGTAGTAATGGAATAGAAAATGTAAGTGAAAGCATGCACACAAACCACACACTCTATGCACTGGCCTCGGATTTCTTACAGAATTCGGAACTCATGTGTTATATATTATTGGAGGATATTTATATGGTTAGAAACTAGATCAAGTTAGATTTCATTAGAATCTGTTTTGAGCAATTTTGGAATTTTGGTTAATAAGTTTTGAATTTTCAACCAAAGTGTGACAAAATGCTCCTTATTTCGAAATTATTGATTTTCTGGGAGTATTCGGTTTGGAACAAATTTTTTAAAATTATGATAAAATACTAAATGATGTTTAGTACCATAATGATTTATTTCATGATTTTTAGGAGTGTATAAATACTTTTACCAAAATTATTTATAAAGTTGCACAGTTTCTGGAATTTCTGAAACAATCTGCCACGTTTTGAAATCAAGCCTAGAACTCATATTTTACTAAACCAAATGACATGAAATAAATTTTATATATAAAATATACATGATAAGGTAGCTACTGTAAATATTTCATAATTTTTGGATGAGTTTTGATATTTTTATAAAATGCTCCAAGTTGGTATATGTGTAGACCAAAATGCAAACTGCCCTATTTGAATATTGTTGCTCATGTGTTACATTCTTGTTAAAAGTCAAGTAAATGTTTTCCATGATAAAACTAGTAAAAATTCTATGCTTAGTGAAGGCTATGTGTTTATAAATGCTATGTGAATGCATGAGTTGAGTGAATGACATGATGGTTAGTCTTAATTTTAGATTAAGGACTATATGTTTCTTGTTTACCTTGAGAAGTCCACAATTTTGAAATTCTTCGAATTTCTGAGAAAAATCAGCTCGAGCACAACTTTTATAAAATACACAATTAAATACGAGGTGAACTTAGGGATCTCCATGATTTATTTAAAAAATTTTGAACAAGCCTAAATATTTACAAAAATTATTTTGTTAAGGTCGTGCTGCTGGAATTTTTTTTTTTGGAAACCTAAGAAAATCATTGTCCTCTTTCTGGAAAAGATCCAAAACATAAATTTTTCACTTACAAAATGAATTGCCACAAATTTTGGGTGTTATACACATAATTATGATCCCATTATAAAAATTTTGTAATTTTTTTGTTGTATTAAAATGTTTTAGAAAATACTTGAGAATAGAAAAAAAGTACTCTTTTTCAAATTGTTTCTTGCTAAAATAGATCACATTTGATAAGCATAATATGATAGTGAATTGGAGTTCTAAAATACTAAGTATGAAATTTTGTTTGCATGGTTTTGAACTCGTTATTCTAATTTTATGATGATTTGTTTATCATTTAAAGGTTTAGGACACTAGTTATGGCAAGTTTAAAACCTTAACGAATTGCATGATATATGTTCTTTTTATTTAAAGATTAGGACATTATACTACATGTTCTTCTATTTTAAAGTGTTATGTGCTATATACTCTTCAAGTTTAGAATATTATATTTTCTTGCAAAGTTTTGGATATTATGTTTCCTTGCTATGTTTAGAACATCATGTTTTCTTGCTAATTTTAGGATGTTATATTCTCTTGTTTGAATTTATGATTATATGTTTTCTTAAGTGATAAGAATAAAGAGAATAAGACTTTAAGTGCTTAAAAGTCCCCTTCCGGACAACGTGTATAAACTCTAAAAGAATTTCTAAGAAATCAATATATAACTAAAACGTAACGAATGGTGCAATGTGTAAGTGCGAGAACAGTGACGAAGATTTCTAGGTGAAAAGAATGGTGATTATTTTAACAAAAGGAAAGCGTTTAAGGTGGGTGGCATTTACTGTTTTGCCTTGAATACTATATGGACTGTTGGTTTATGCGAATGAAAATATTTTGACCTTCGGGTCCAGTTACGAGGTTATTACACATGCCTACGGGCACAGGTATCTCAAATGATATGTAATGGTTTGGCTTGTGTAGCTAGGCACCATGGTGTACGATAACAAGTATCTCAAATGATACGTAATGGTTTGGCTTGTGTAGCTAGGCGCCATGGTGAAGAGTGCCTATGGGTTGTACGATGAATGATGAGCATTTGCGGCTATGCAAAATGTTTTTTTACAAAATGATACGTTTGCGTACTGCCAATCTGTATAGTAGCGTACAGATCGGCCACACTAAGAATTCAAATCTCACCCCCCCCCTATTTATAAATCTTTTCAGGATATGACCAGGTGGAGTTCGTGCCAGTGGAAGAGTGATACGGTTTCCTGTATTGTTATTTTGTCATGCATCAAAAAAAAAAAAGGAGTTAGGGATGATAACGCTTATTATGACTTTATAAATATGATAAAGTGATGAACAATTACAAGAATCCTCGTTGATGATGATGATGATGATAGTACTTATTTATTGTTTATTTTACGCCAAACTTTTTACAAATATCCTAAAATAGTAAATCATCAAAATGGCCACCGCATCTTTCTTAACAAAAAGTTATCTTTCCACTGTCTACGTGTTTTTTTTAACGAAACGTATGCTTCCGCTATCTATTTAATGTCATTAATTATTTAATGTCATTAATAGTGTTTTATTTTCAAAGAAAAAAATAGTATGGATTTTTAGTCACTAAGTGATGACTCGGATTTCTAGAATGACAAAATTGTATTTTGGAAAATGAGGGCATTACAGACTTAGAGTTTTTCATTTACAAGTATTAAGTTGAGGGAGGACTGACCTGAAGATCATGAGTCCTGAACAAGCCCTGAAGACGTTCTTGAGATGATCCCACTGATTGTCTACTGATCGTTTCTAAGCTCGGTCAGAATAGGCACTCAATGAGGAGTTAGTTCCAAAATTTCAAACAGGAATGACTAGTGGCACTTGAATTAAGTCAGGCAATTGATTTGGGAAGACTTAACTTTTATGCTAAGTATCTCTAGAGAAAGGAAATATTAGTATTAAAGGTCATAAACACAACTGAAGATGCTCATTCAAAGACATAATGCTCAAATGCACTTCACGTCTACAATGAATAAAACTCAAGTCTCAACTAGCTGTTGAAAAGAACCAAGGGGAGATGGACACCTCATGTACGGCCATTGACAAGCTGCAAAAGTTGCAAACTGTAGGTAGGCGGCAGAAGACATTTCACCAAACAAACATGGGAAAAAGGAAATTGCCACACTTAGCCATCTGCCTATCTACCTAAACATAGTAAGTTTAGGACCTATCTCTCATACGGATAGAATTCAAAACTGGCTATAAATATAGAAGGTCTTTTACCTAAACAAGGTTACGGGAAATTTTAAAACTGAAATTAACCAAGACGCTCAAGCGCTCAAAGCTCACAAGCATTCAAGTAGTCGACAATTTAAATTTCCCTAGTGCTAAATAGATTTTAGTCTATTCTGTATTTTGTACTTCACAGTAATATCCTAAGTTGAGATGGTGCTATCACACATAGTTGGAAAATAGAATTCTAAACCTTCTAGATCAAGTTATGAGATAGGATGGTAAGATCAGTTTGTTTTAAGAGGACTAGGACTCATGAAATCCTAGGGATCAGTTTCCTAAGAGAGAATCACTTTACTGCAGTGCACCTTGGCACGTTAAAAATAAATACTAAATCCTAAGAAAGATTTTCTCCTGTTAAATCAGAGTCGTGGATGTAGGAGTTCAAGTCTCTAAACCACGTTAAATACTTGTGTTCTGTTTACTACTTTTTGCATGTTAAATTGTCTCAACATTTATATGCTCAGGAAAGACCCAATGTTTCCTGACCTAAATTTGGTGCACTGACCCTCTAAAAATAACTTTGAAAAGTCTAAGGCAAATTTTAGAAAACTAAAACGAATGGAGTTTAGGGCTCACACTTCCGCACTTAGGCTTGATAAGATAGCTATCCAACCAATAAGTTTTAGAGCTGTCAGTAGGAGAGTTAACTCAACTTAGCCTCACTAAGCACTCAGGAATTCAGCTTACCTGAATCCTGGCCTGACTGTCATTTTGACTTCAGTTCAACAATTATCCTGTGTTCAAACTGATTGAATTACTTCAGAAATCTTGCGAAAAAGATTTGATATCAGGGTATTATCTCTCCCCATACACTTTTTAGACTCATCTGGGACCAACATCAAATTAAGTTCTAATTGTATTTTTTTTCTCTCAAATCAAAGTTAGTTCCATTTATTTCTATGTCAATCTTAATAAATTATTTTCAAAGAAAATAACTTTTCTTTTTATTTCCAATCAATTCTTAAGATATAAAATATCAAAATAAAAAAATTATAGGGTCTATTTGACAATCATATTAAATATAATTAAAATAAAAAAATTTAAATTATTTTATTCTTAAATTTGGATGAACAAAATTTCATAATAAAAATTAAAAAATACATTTAATCCAAAATTTAGATATGGTGAAATATACTTAACATAAAAATAATTTTTATAATAGTAAAAATTAGTGGTGTACATCATGTTGTCAAACATGGTCCTAAAATACTGAGTTCCAAATTAATATTTCTATCTTGACAAACACTTATATACAAATTTCTACGGATCTTAGATCCGTAGAAATATCCATTTTTGAAAATCTGCGGGTCTAAACCGGGTCAGGTCGAATTTGAGTTTTTTTTTCAAAATTCCCACAGCTTGTGATTTTCGCTCCCAGGTATGTTATAGTTGGGGCAAATGCATGTTACTTTAAGGCAAAACGTGTGTTACAACTAGATTAAATGTTGTTTTCTACACATGTTCATTTATTTTTGTAGAAGTAAATATTTTTCATGCAATGTAAAACATGTATATGTTACATTGTATGTGTAACACATATTTATTCTTAATAAAAATACATTTTATCCTATAGTAACACATATATGCTCATATAATAACACAAATTGAGGAACAAATATGTGTTATAATTAGAGTAAACATGTATTACTGCAAATTTATGTTACAATTGGAGTAAATTTGTGTTACTGCAAATGTGTGTTACATCTAGAGTAAATGTGTGTTGCAATTAGAGTAAATGTGTGTTACTGCAAATGTATGTTACAATTAGAGTAAATGTGTGTTACTGTAAATGTGTGTTACAATTAGAGTAAATGCGTGTTACTGCAAGATCAAATGTGTGTTACTGTATGCACAAACATTTATTTATCCTTATAAAAATATATATTATATTTTATATAACATATATAAGGTATTAAATGATGTATTAAGTACATGAATAACATATTATTAACATAAATCAACAAAGAGAATAAAAAATAAATTAAGTAACACATATTTATACTTGCAGAAATACATATTTTTTTATAGTTAATTGAAAAGTACAAAAAATTATTTTTTTAAGAATTAATAACACAGATTTTGCCTAATTGTAACATGTCTTTGCCCAAATTGTAACATACCTGGGAGCGAAAAAATATATTATTAACATAAATCAACAAAGAGAATAAAAAATAATTTAAGTAACACATATTTATTCTTGCAGAAATACATATTTTCTTTATAGTTACTTGAAAAGTACAAAAAATTATTTTTTTAAGAATTAGTAACACAGATTTTGCCTAATTGTAACACGTCTTTGCCCAAATTGTAATATACCTGGGAGCGAAAAAACCTGGAACTACAAGTTGCGCGAATTTTGGAAAAAAATGTCCAAATCTGACCCGACCCGGTTTAGATCCGTGAATTTTTCAAAAATGGATATTTCTACGGTAAAAATTTGTACACAAGTGTTGCTCTTCTATCTTTCATATTTTGAATTGATAATTTTATATTTGTTAAACTTTGAATCAATAGTAAAAAATCATTTAAGTTGTAAATTGATAATTTTATCATCTTTTAGAAATAAAATTTCTGTAATATTTATTTATGAGTAAGTCTTATGAACACATATTGTATGGTGTACTCACTCAACAGTTAAGATTGTTTACACTGAAAAGTTAAGTTTGATTATTGAAAAGTGGGAGTTGATTACACTGAAAATTAATAACAATGTAAATTTTTCAGTGTAATCAATTCCCACTTTTCAATATAACTTGACTTCATTTTTCAGTATAAACAATCTCATCTGTTGAGTAAGTGACCATGCACCAATTACATACTAAACCTTTGCTTTATTTATTGGGAAAAATTCATTTTTACCAAGCAATTTCTATTTTGCCCCGTTTCTACAAAATTTTCAGTTTTGCCCAAATTAATATTGAAAAGACCCCAATATCTTTCTTTCCCTATTTTTAATTTATAACCCAATTTGAATTTCTTATCCACATAACCAAACACACTTTAGTTCACTATTTTAAAAAGAAAAACTGAATAAAAATAAGAAAAATTACAATTATTGGTCCTGAAATGAGTCTGAAACAGTGTATGGGAGAATACACTGATACCAATTAATTCTTTTCAAGAATAACTCCTTAGAACTCAGTCAGCTTAAACTGACAGTGCTTACTGAGACTGAAGTCACTAGAACTGACAGGCTCAGGAACCAGATACGTTGAGTCCTGAATTTGTGGTCTGAGTGAGCTCAGTAAAGATAACCCACCTACTGACCGCTTAGGAAGCTAGTCAGTTGGATATCTATCTAAACAAGTTTTTTACGTGCAGAAGTGTGAAATCTGAATTATACTCGTTTTTAGTGTTTTTGAAAACGTTTTAACTTAGCTTGGAAACGTGGTTAAGGACTGTGCTCAGGTTTAGGTTCGGGAAGATTGATTATTCATGAGTTTTAAAACAATGCATAATGCTTCTACTGAATGATATGACAGTTAAGAATATGCGAAGAAGTAAATCAGCACACAAGGGTTGAACGTGGTTCAGATATTCAAGCTCCTACGTCAACAATCCAAATTTAACAGGAGCAATTCACTCGTAGGATTGAATACTTGTATTTTAACGTGCCAAGGTGCAGGATAGTTGATTAGTGTGAAAATTGCTTGAAATAGTGTATTTTTATTACTAATTTTGATATGATTTTGTGCATTATGCTAAATTGAATTCATTGTGCTTAATTGAGAAAATATTATTGTTTTGTAGTTTTTTGAATATTGAATTAATTGGTGGATTAAATTTTAGAATTATTATTTGGGCCCAGTTAAAAGTTGTTTCCCATTTTAATTAATTAAAGGCCCAAATTATGCGTTAGAACTCCAAAACAAATAAGTCCAATTGTTATACTTGCTGAAGATTTAATATGAAGGAGGAGGAATAGATGGGGCCCGCATGATTAATTAAGAGAGGAAGTTTTACTCTAGCTTTGACCAAAAGAAATTGAGAATGAAGAATAGGATATGTGGCCTTCTTTTGTTCACTCAGTTAAGTCCACAACCACCTTCTTCCCATATTCAAGAGAGAGAAGAAAGCTGCCATTTTCATCAGATTTGGAGAAGCAACCCACATCTTCACACAACCATTATCATAACCATGATTTTTATCCCTCAGTTGAACTTCTTGCCGGAAATTAGTGCAGCAACCGTGTTCAATCACACACATGCCGGAATTCATCTCGTCTCCATCGCTCTTCACGCCGGGAAATTAAAAGAGAAGATGACGGCCACCACCTGCAATTTTGCCGGAATTGCATCTGTCCGGCGGAAGAAGACCAGCCTCTGTGACCTTCGATCGCTGGAATTCGACCCGCTGCCACCGGAATCTATAGCCCACGCCTCAACCACCATCCATAGTCTGTTCCCAGCGCAACATCGGAACACAACAACCGGACCTTGGCTCTCACGGAAATTGCTAAGCCGCCGGAATTCACACCCTCAAGCTCCTGTTCTCGAAGCCCACCTCAGCCGGAATCTACAAAATCGCGCCGGAGTTCTCTATTTCTTTGTCGTTCAAATTTACAGCGAGCAGGCTACTTCGCAGCCGCTGCCGGAGTCCGTCTCTGTTCTTCCATAGGCCACCCCTGCCACCAGCATGCCGGAGATCCCAAACCACACCGCCGTCGCACCGGAAGCTGCAACCACCGCCACCAACCACACCAATTAAGGACATCCGCCACGAAGCTGCTCACGCCGAAATCTGACAAACAGTCGCCTCCCCTATTCCTCCGAGCCAACACCCCTGCCACCGTGAAGTAAAGAACGTGTTTTCACATGATAAGTCGCAGAAAAAAGAGAAAAACATACTTTGTTGTAATTGGTTTTGAAAATTGAGTTGTAATACTCTAATTGGACCAATTAATTGGAGGGCAAAATGGTAATTTCCATATGACTATGTATAGTCGATGCGCTCTACTCGCGGAGTAGATCATCACGGTATTTTTCGTTCTCAAAACCGAATTACGGTGAGTGAGAAATCAATTCCTAAAGTATGGATATTAATACAAATTGATGTGGGTCCATGTGGGAGTAAGTTAAAAGTTGGAATCTCTTAACTATCTCACATTGGAAAAACTATGAAGGAATTCATAGTATATATATAGGAGTTTCATGATGGTATTCAAAATAGGCTAAGGGAGTCTCTCCCATTAGCCACGCGAGCGCGCCGCCGCCGTCCGTCCGGCCGGCTGAGCCTAGCCGAGTCTGTGGCCGTGCACTTGGATCTTGGCAATCGGTCTTTGGGTGGTCTTTGGGCCTTTGGCCCACTCTCTATATCTTTTTAGAGACCCAAAGATGTGAAATGGATCGACCCAATTGGTGACCCGGAATACCTCTGCATATCGTCTACGTCAGCGATCCGAAGAAGCTCAATCCGAACGAAGTTAATCTGAATCGTTGGATGCTCCACGTCATCAATCCGGATCAGTAAGTGTATCTGAGTCAAAATTTAAATATTTAAATTCCGGATAAGTTTAATACTGTGTCACTGCCACGTCATTGATCCTTACGATCTATGATATGGACCGTCAGATCGTCCTCTAAAATTATACGGACCGTCGGATTGTCTTCTGGAAGGTTCCAGAGCAGTCCAGATAAATTAGAGTCGGTTCCGTATTATGTGCAGCCAGAACTGCCCACTAAGATCGTGGAAATATCTCCACGTATCTGCAGATTAATCCCATCTGAGTTCCTTTTTCGCATCTATAAATAGGAGGGTCCTGCATACATAATTTTTTTACGAAAATCTGAATCTCGAGTCCTCTCTCTCTCCTCTGTTTTTCAGCATATAGAGTGTTCAGTTCGTACACTTCGTGAGTTCGTCTTTCCTCTGTGTTTAGCGGTGCTGCTATCACAGAGACGTAAACCGTTTTACCTTTGGGGACGAATACGTATCATCCTGTGAGCACTAGCCAGGACGTATTTCGTCTTGCGGGCAAAGGTCTTACCTTGACTCGGTTTATTGTTCTGTCTGTCGTTTTCCAGTGTTTTCATATAATCATAGATATTCTGTCCTGGGTTTTTAAATACCACTACCGAAACACAACAATCGCAAGACGAATTATCATCTCACTAAATATCTACTACCATGACTGATACTGGAAAATCTGTGGTTCCTCAGGATACTCCAAATCCTAATGGAGATAATCCTGTTGATACTACTGCTGCTGCGAAAACTCCAACCACACACACTGGTGGTTCATCTTCCATTTATGTTGGTTCTGTTCCTGTTGTCCCTGCGGGGTCATCAGTGAGTCTCTCCACTGGACCAGTGCCTGTAAGGCCTGTTATGGTACATAAAGAGAAACCCGAAAAATTTTCGGGTACTGACTTTAAAAAGTGGCAGAAGAAGATGCACTTCTATCTCACCACACTGTCAGTGGCAAAGTTCCTGGTTGAGGAATGTCCAGTGGTTTCAAAGGATGAAACTGACTTCAATCTGAGAGTCGCCTATGACACTTGGACTGATGGTGACTACTTGTGTCGTAACTACATCCTTGGAGGTTAGTTAACAATCTGTACGCGGTATTCTGTGAAATACCGACTGCCAGACAGTTGTGGACTCCTCTGGAGACTAAGTACAAAACTGAGGACGCTGGAACTAAGAAGTTCGTGGTAGCGTCTCTCTACGACTTCAAGATGGAGGACAATAAGTCCGTCGTTGAGCAAGTCCAAAAACTGCAGATTGTTTTCCACAACATTGCTGCAGAAGGTATGGTTCTACCAGAATCTTTTTTGGTAGCTACTGTGATTGAAAAACTGCCCTCCACGTGGAAGGAGTTCAAGTCCTATCTCAAACACAAGAGAAAGGAAATGACTGTTGAAGAGTTGGTTGTTCGTCTCAGAATTGAAGAGGACAATCGGAAGAGGGATGGAAAGTTCACCCCTGTTGAGGCCAAAGCAAATCTGATGGAAAAGGGAGGTCCATCAAAGAAGAGAAATAGGCCCAATGACAAGAAAAAGGGGAAGAATGCAGCCCCTAATGCCAAGAAGTAGTTTACTGGGAACTGCTACAACTGTGGAAAGCCCAATCATAGGGCTAATGAATGTCGTGCTCCCAAGAAAGAAGACAAAGGGAAAGGAAAGCCTAATGTGAACCTAACTGGGGTCACAGACATGGATCTGTCATGCATGGTGTCTGAAGCCAATATGACAGGCAATCCAAAATCATGGTATGTGGACACATGAGCCACCTGCCACGTATGTTCTGAACAAGAAGCATTCTCCACTTATTCTGCTGCAGAAGGGAGAAAACTGTTCATGGGAAACCAAGCCTCGTCTGAAGTGGCTGGTACAGGTGAAGTTATTCTGAAGCTCACCTCAGGAAAAGAACTCAAGCTGAAGGATGTGCTACATGTCCCAGACATCCGAAGAAATCTGATTTCAGGCTCGCTACTAGTTAGTCATCAATTCAAAATTGTATTCGAGTCTGACAAAGTCATACTTAGTAAGTTTGGACAGTTCCTTGGTCGAGGATATCTCGATAACGGGCTGTTCAAAATGTCAGTTATGGTTGTAAGCCGTAAAGGCACAATTTCAATGAATGAAAACGCATCTACTTCTGTTTATATTGCTGAGTGTTCCTCTTTATGGCATTGTAGATTAGGACATGTTAATTTAAATTCCATAAAGCGTTTAGTAAATTTAGAATTACTTAACTTTATAAATGTTGATACATCCAAAAGATGCGAAATTTGTGTCGAGGTTAAAATGGCAAAATTACCATTTAAATCTGTTGAAAGGAACACATCTCCTCTAGATTTAATTCACACGGATGTATGTGACTTAAAATTTGTGCAAACTAGAGGCGGAAAAAGGTATTTTATTACCTTTATTGACGACTGTACTAGATTCTCATATGTATACTTACTGCGAAGCAAAGATGAAGCGATAGAAGCCTTCAAACTATATAAAAATGAAGTAGACAATCAATTGAGCACAAAAATCAAAGCAATTCGCAGTGATAGAGGTGGAGAGTATGTTGCTCCATTTGAACAGTTGTGTGCTGAAACAGGCATTATACATCAAACAACAGCACCATACTCACCTCAATCAAATGGTGTTGCGGAAAGAAAAAACCGAACATTAAAGGAAATGATGAATGCTATGTTGATTAGCTCGGGTTTACCACAAAATTTGTGGGGGGAAGCCATTCTATCGGCCAACCACATTCTGAATAAAATTCCACATAAAACCAAGGATGAAAATATCGCGAAATATCGCGGATATATCGCAAATTTTGAGTATGCGATATGGATATTGGGGTACAATGTATTTTTTACAAAGTATCGTGGATATATCGCAAAATATCGCAAAATATCGATATCGGTTCACTCGTAGTACAAAATTAATTGAAAATCGGGAAATATCGCAGATATATCGTAAAATATCGCACTACATAAAAAATTGCAATTTTTTCTTTTTTTATATTTTTATACAATTTTCAAATGATAATTTTTTTTTAGTGATTGTATATTCTTTCATGGTTTTATTTTTATACATATATTTTTTTTATTGGGCACTGATCATAGTGATATGTCTCAAGATTCATATGCTTCTGACACACATTCGAGTTCACAATTTGGTTGGAATACTCGAAATGTGTTTCAGTATCCATTTTCATATCAACAAATTCATTGGGTTAGTGCACACTATCCAATCTATGGTGAAACAGTTGGAAGAGATAGAGAAACATATGAATGACATGTGCATAACTATATGCAGGATTATTTTAATGCAATGAGTTGGTACCAATATTGTTTGGACAAAGATGGGATTCCATCTTCTACATTTGAACCCCATAGGTCAACATTTTGGTACTAAATGTATTGTATCATGTAATTCAAATCATCTTTTATTGTATTATGCATTATATTATTAATTAATTAATGTCAGACAATGATTATATAATCCATTATCTATTTATTTGCTTTAAACATGTCAATTTTTTTGTGATCTTAAATGAAACATATGGATAATAACATGCTATAATAATCCCTAAAATTTCATATTAAATTTCCAAAATTTTAATAAAATTTCCGTTATTTTTCTATTTTTTTTTGCGATATCGATATGCGATATCGATATATCCATCGATATTTCCGTAAATTTAAGGTTGCGATATTACTTGCGATAGCGATATTTTCATCCTTGCATAAAACTAAGGATCATACACCTTATGAAATGTGGAAAAAGCGGAAACCATCGTACAAATACCTCAAAGTGTGGGGGTGTTTGGCGAAAGTTGAAGTGCCAGGTCCTAAACAAGTTAAGATTGGCCCCAAGACGGTCGATTGTATCTTTATAGGATATGCACTTAACAGTAGTGCTTATCGGTTTCTGATTCATAAATCAGAAGTACCCGATATGTCAGAAGGCATTACAATTGAATCAAGGAATGCCATATTCTTTGAAAATATCTTCCCTTGCAGGAATAAGGAAGATGTGAGTTCAAACAAGCGAACTCATGAGGAAAGGAATGACATTGCA
>JAPKLY010000618.1:0-14844 GCA_026898435.1 Prunella vulgaris | reverse complement strand
TTTTTTTTTTTTTTGACACCTTCACAAGAATAATTCACCTTATTCACACTTTGAGAACTGATAATTATGATTTTGTGGTAAAAGAAAAGGTTTTATTTAGGCTCAAAGGGGTTTACTAAGGCATTGAAAAATTCAGTAGGTTTTATTGGAAAAGAAAGGTAAGTCTTAATTGCCTTCATCATTCTTATGTCTGCATACAGAGTGACTGATACAGATTCAAAACAAGTTCTGAAGAACATAATTCATAACAGAGTATCTTACATAAAAGAATGCTCAAACATGTTATTTAGGCACAAATTCTCACATGGTAGGTTCATATCCACTAAACAAAAGTTGCAGTTTTCTAAGGTAAATCTTGTTAAAATAAATTTTTTTTTTCAACAATCAATTGCAACCATTTGTAAAATAGAAAAATTAGTAGAATTATTCAATTATAGTCCATAATCTTTTGTCACAGTGTGTGTGAAATGAGGATGACTTATAAACATCTATTAGAATGTACTTAACCAAAATAAAAAAAAAATGTACCAAGTTTGTTAAATCGCGTATATTAAAATTAAGACATCAGTAAATTTAAAAAGTCGTGGTTGTGATGCGTCTCAAATGTATAAAGAAAAGGTTAATTTTCTTACCCCCTTTACTCTGCCATCTTTATAGTGTTTTTAATATATTTTTTTTTTACTTTTTATTTTTTTTTAAATTTTTTTTGGATTTTTTTAAAAGAACTCAACTAATCCCCACCCCCCAATTTAAACAACACATTGTCCTCAATGATGAATAGACGGAATTGTAAAAGAGAAGAGATTACCTGATTCCACAGAGAAATTTGTAGCAATAAACCTGAAATATGCAAATAGACATATATATATATATGCATTTTTTATTTTATTTTTTTTTTAAATTTTTTTTTATTTACAAATGTAAATCTAAATCATCCTGACTTATTCTGGGTCGAGTTCCTAACCAGTTTACCTGAGACGTGATTGGGCAACTTTTAATCTCACAGGCATTGAGTTTTTCTATTAATTGTTCTGGATCTGAATCTGCTGTAAAGAGTTGACGTTCTGATTCTTCAATAAAACCTTGTTACTTCATATGATCCAAAAAAGTTAGTAACCCATCATAATAACCATTAATATTCAGTAGTCCCACAGGTTTTGTATGAATACTTAAACATGACCAACATACAATGTTAAATATTTCTTCCAAGGTAAGAATACCACCTGGAAGGGCTATGAATGCATCAGAGATTTCTATCAATTTTGGCATTCTGTCAATTAAGGATGAAATCTGTATTTCCTCACCAATTGTAGTAGGATTAACTCTTTTTATATCTGTGTGAACGACTCCCTGAACTTCAGATCCTCCCCAAGATGCTGTCAAGGCAACATTACCTACCAGACCAAGTGTGCCTCCCCCGTGTACTAGTTTGATATTTCTCCGAGCTAGTATACCACCTAGCTTATTTGCTACTCAAGCAAATTCTTTATTAAGACTATTTCCAGCTCCCCCTAACACACAAATAGAGATTATTTTATTAGAAGATGAAGTTGCCATATTTGGACTTTCGAAAGGATGATACAAGTTGTGATAAGCTGAACACTGAATTATATAGACAAAGATAAATGAAAAACGTACCTGATACGATTCGAGAAATACTGTTAAATGAAACAAAAGTCAAAAGAAAGTTAAGAGATTGAGGTCCCACTTGGGGACAGTAGTTGTGATTGTGGCTCACATCTTCCTCTGGTTTTACGTCCAGAAACGGCTTAAACGCCTTCTATGAGTCGAGGATATTCTTCCCATTCAATTTTCTTAGAAATTGGCAAACAGGGTCTTTTAACGTCAGATTCCCGAGACAATGTGCATATTCCTTTATTAATTCAATCCTTAAATCGACTAAAGCTCTTTGCTCTATTCCAATATAATGAGTCTCAGAGGTCCATTGGTTATCCACTGACCCCTTACTCAGTCCATTTATAATGAAATCTATTTTATTTAATCGATTATCGGAAGCCATTCCTATATTTTTACAACGTGTGTTACACGTCCATCTAGCACATTTATAGCAAACTCCCATTCTTTTAGCCCTTTGTTTTTTAGAAAATGAACTTTTACCCAAACCAACCACGCGTGGAACAATTGAATTAGGTAACTCACCTCCAATTCTAACCTTTGCTTCAATCAACCATTGAAGATCGAGTGGTATTCCTTTAATCTTCATTAATCGTAATCTTTCACATCGAGCATAATATATCTTAATCAAATCCTTTTTAATGAAGCAAGGAAAGCATTTATTTAAAGAGGCAATTGCCGTATCCATAGTGTCCATTTCGTCGACCTATTCAAAAATGAAAGATTAAAAATTTATTAAACAACAAGAAATTACATTACAATTACAAAAATGCTACTCCCCAAGCTAACATTATAAATTGCATTGCAATTGCTGCAACAATCCAAGGTAATGCACCGAATTCTTCTTCTTCATTGAAATAGCAAATAGCAAGCATGACAAAGTAGGAAAGAGTGATGATGGAGAGAAAGATTTTACTCATTTTGTTTGAGTTTATGATAACTTGAAGAGGGGTGTTTAGAAATGGGAGTAAAATTGCTTATTTATAGAGTAATTTTTTTGAAAAAAATTTAAAAACTAGCCGTTCATGACCGTTTGGAAGGATAAGTGGTGGTGATACACTCATCATTGTTACCGTTAAAAGTGAGTGCTATATATGATATAATTTTATTTTTTTTTAATTTTTTTTTATTTTTTCAATTTTTTTTTTACAATTCAGTTTTGTGGGTAACTGAAATACCGACTTGGAAGTCACGGAGTACCGAATCCGCCATTTATACCGGAAAAATAAAATTCACATAATATTACTAGTCGGGTCAGTAAAAGATACTGACTCAATCTCCTTACTAAAATTTCCAAGATATGCTTTTAGACGTTGTCCATTCACTTTAAACACATCACCTGTTTTTGGATTTTCAATTTCAACCGCTCCATTTGAAAATACAGTTCTTATAATAAAGGGTCCTGACCATTTTGAGCGCAATTTTCCAGGAAACAGATGTAATCTAGAATTATATAGAAGAACTTTTTGCCCTATTTCAAAAGTTTTCCTGACAATGTGCTTGTCATGAAACACTTTCATTTTTTCTTTGTAAATTCTCGAATTGTCATATGCATCATTTCTGATTTCCTCCAATTCATTTAGTTGAAATTTTCTTAAAGTACTAGCTTTTTCTAGATTGAAATTAAACCTTTTAATAGCCCAAAAAGCTTTATGTTCTATTTCAACAGGTAAATGACATGGTTTACCAAAGACAAGTCGGTAAGGAGACATACCAAGTATTGTTTTGAATGCTGTTCGATAAGCCCATAGTGCATCTACTAACCTGATTGACCAATCTTTTCGATTTGAGTTGACTGTCTTCTCCAAGATATGTTTTATTTCCCTATAAGCGAGTTCAGCTTGCCCACTAGTGTTTGGGTGGTATGGGGTAGACACTTTATGATGGATTCCATATTTTTTCATTAAATTCTCAAAAGGTTTGTTACAAAAGTGTGAACCGCCATCACTAATAATTGCACGAGGCATTCCAAATCTTGAAAAAATATTTTCCTTTAAAAATTTTAAAACAATTTTATGATCATTATTTTTGCAAGGGATTGCCTCAATCCATTTTGAAACGTAGTCGACTCCAACCAAAATATATTGATAACTAAAAGATGGTGGATTAAAAGGACCCATAAAATCAATTCCCCAACAATCAAATACTTCAACAGTTAGGATAGGATTTAATGGCATCATATTTCTACGACTTATGCCCCCTAATCTCTGACATCGATCACAAGATTTACAAAATTCATATGTGTCCTTGAAAAGTGTTGGCCAATAAAATCCACACTGCAAAATTTTTGCAGCGGTTTTTCTTGTTGAAAAATGCCCCCCACAAGCTTCAGAGTGAGAAAAATTTATTATGGTTTGAATCTCATTATCTGGTACACATCTTCTTAATATTTGATCAGGACAATATTTAAAAAGATATGGGTCATCCCAAAAGAAATTTCTTACTTCCCTAAAAAATTTCTTTTTATCTTGAGCATTCCAATGAATTGGAATTTGACCTGTCGCAAGAAAGTTAGCAAGATCCGCAAACCATGGACCTTTAGACACGGTGAATAATTGCTCATCGGGAAAGAGTCATTTATGGGGCTTACCTCGAAAGATTCATCACATGTAAGTCTGGATAAGTGATCGGCCACTACATTTTCCACTCCTTTTTTATCTTTGATTATTATATCAAATTCTTGAAGTAAAAGTATCCACCTAATTAATCTTGGCTTTGCATCTTTCTTTGCTAGTAGATATTTTAAAGCCGAATGATCAGTATAAACAACAATAGATGAGCCAACAAGATAAGATCTAAATTTTTCTAGTGCAAATACTACAGCAAGTAATTCTTTTTCAGTAGTGGAATAATTCATTTGAGCACTGTTAAGAGTTTTACTTGCATAATATATCACATAAGGTTTCTTATCTTTTCTCTGTCCTAACACGGCTCCAACAGCATAATCACTAGCATCACACATAATTTCAAAAGGTAGAGTCCAATCAGGAGGTTGCATAATAGGTGTAGAAGTGAGCATTTCTTTGAGTGTTACAAAAGCCTTTTCACAAGAGTCATTCCACTCGAATACTATATCTTTTAATAAAAGGTTGCATAATGGTCTTGAAATTGTGCTAAAAAATTTTATGAACATTCTATAAAAACCTGCATGTCCTAGAAATGATCTATTATCTTTAACTGCTTTTGGTGTTGGTAGGTTGGCTATTAGATCAATTTTGGACCTGTCAACTTCTAATCCTTTTGATGAAACAATGTGGCCTAACACAATTCCTTCAATTACCATGAAATGACATTTTTCCCAGTTAAGAACAAGATTTTTCTCCTCACATCTAGCTAAGACTTTAGCCAAGTTTATTAAGCAATCATCAAAAGAATTTCCAAAGACAGAGAAATCGTCCATGAAAACTTCAAGAAAACGTTCAACCATGTCACTGAAAATACTTACCATACATCTTTGGAATGTTGCTGGGGCATTACATAATCCAAATGGCATTCTACGATATGCAAACGTTCCAAAAGGACATGTAAATGTTGTTTTTTCCTTATCTTCTAGTGCAATTGCAATTTGATTATACCCTGAATATCCATCTAAGAAGCAATAAAATTCATGCCCAGTAATTCTTTCCAAAATTTGGTCCATAAAAGTTAAAGGAAAATGACCTTTTCTTGTCATTAAATTTAATTTTCTGTAGTCAATGCATACACGCCAGCCAGTAACAGTCCTAGTTGGAATCAATTCATTTTTATCATTTTTTACTACAGTTACTCCAGATTTCTTAGGCACAACTTGAGTAGGACTTACCCATTTACTATCAGAGATAGGATAGATAATATCATTGTCTAATAGCTTAATCACTTCATTTCTCACCACTTCTTTCATATTAGGGTTAAGTCTTCGTTGCATCTTCCTAGAGGGTTTAGCATTTTCCTCTAAATAAATATTATGAGTGCAAATTAATGGGCTAATTCCTTTTATATCTGATATAGACCACCCTATCGCATGCTTGTGAATCTTTAATACCTCTAATAATTTATGCTCTTGATCATAACTTAATTTAGAGGATATTATTACCGGATAAGTATCATTAGCACCCAAAAAGCATATTTCAAATTTGATGGTAAAGGCTTCAACTCTAAAACTGGTGGTTGCTCGCTTGACGGGGTTGGAGCCTTTTCAGACTTTGATAATTGTTCAAATTTGGGTTTCCATTCATTAAGCTTTGAAACTTGTGAAATCGTAGGAATGGAATCAAACTCTGAACTGTTATCATTGACACAATCATTTATCAAATTTTCTAATGGATCAGAAAATGAGGTTATCAATTGTTCAAGAGTACATGTCTCAATTACATCAATTTCGTTAGCCTCATCATTACTTTGTGGTTGCTTAGAAATGTTAAAAACATTTAACTCCAAAGTCATATTTCCAAAAGAAAGATTTAAAACACCATTTTTGCAGTTTATTAAAGTATTAGAAGTTGCAAGAAATTGTCTTCCTAAAATGATTGGATGTTGAGATGATGGATTTGAGACTGGGCATTTGTCTAAAACAATAAAATCTACCGGAAAATAGAATTTATCAATTTGCACTAACACATCCTCTACTATACCTCTTGGAATTTTTATAGAACGATCAGCCAATTGAAGTGTGACAGTAGTTTTCCTTAATTCTCCCAAATCCAGTTGTTTATACACAGAAAACAGTAAAAGGTTAACACTCGCACCAAGATCAAGAAGTGCATGTTCTACTTTTGTATTCCCAATAATACAAGATATTGTTGGACAACCAGGATCTTTGTATTTAGGAGGGGTTTCTTGTTGAAAAATTGAACTTACACTCTCTGCTAAAAATGCCTTATTTTGAACATGTAGTTTTCTCTTTACAGTACACAAATCTTTTAAAAATTTGGCATAAGATGGAACTTGTTTTATTGTATCTAGTAGTGGAATATTAACTTTTACTTGTTTCAAAACCTCAAATATTTCAGAGTTTTGGTCCAATTTCTTAATTGGGTGTAATCTTTGAGGAAAAGGAGCAATGGATGATTTCTTAATAGGGTTTAAATTCTTATTTTCATCTTCTCCTTTATTTTTATCTTCATTATTCGGGGTCTGGGTTGACTCAACTTCCTGTTTCTTAAGGTTGATTGTTTTGTCAATTTGTTTTCCACTTCGTAAAGTGGTGACAAAATTAACATTTTCTGGTGCATCAGAGGAAATTTGATATTGCCCAGCATGATTTTGTTGAGGTTGAGCAGGAAACTTTCCTTTCTCAACTGTTCTTAAGGAATTAATTAAAGTAGATAATGTACTTTTAATATCATTGATGGCTTGTGACGTTTGGTTGTTGATGGTTGTTTGTCCTTGCATAAAGGCTTGTAAAGTTTATTCAAGGCTTTTTATATGTGGTTTATTATGTTGGGTGAAATTGGAGTTGGGGTTTTTCTGGGTGGGAAAAGATTGTGACACACTTTCATTTTTCCACTTAAAGTTTGGATGATTTTTTCAATTTGGGTTGTATGTTTCAGAAAAAGCTGATGGATATGAATTTTGAAAATTAGATAATGCATTTACTTGTTCATGACACATCTCTTTGAAAATAGGAATTTGTGGGCATTCATTAGATACATGTCCATTAATGGCACAAATTTCACATATGTCATTATTTTGCACAAATTTTACGTCCTTAGGTTTCTTTAGTTGCAAACTTTCAACTTGTTTAGTTAAACTTTCAATTCTAGCATTTAGATCGTCTTCTTGACTTAAGTTATATTTTCCTTTAGAATTTTCAAGCTTAGATCTAATTCAACCTTCAGAAGTCTTTTCATTATACCAAGATTGAGTTTTTTCAACTAGATGGTCTAAATACTCAAGTGCATCATCAGGATTTTTATCCAAAAACTCACCATTACACATCATTTCCACAAATTGTTTTGTTTCAGCGTTTAAACCTTCATAGAAGAAACTTACGGTTCTCCAAGTTTCAAAACCATGGTGAGGGCAAGCATTTAATAGATCCTTAAAACGTTCCCAACATTTAAAATATTGCTCATCACTCTTTTGGAAAAAATTCTTGATTTCTTTTTTTAAAGCGTTCGTCTTATTAATCGGGAAGAATTTTTTAAAAAATTCAGTTTGAATTTGTTGCCAAGATGTAATTGAGTTTGGTTTAAGAGAATTAAGCCAAGTTTTTGCTTTATCTTTAAGAGAAAAATGAAATAACTTTAGCTTAATAGCTTCTTGAGTACACCTTGGTTCATTAAATGTTGCACAAATTTCTTCAAATTCTTTTAAATGCAAGTAAGGATTTTCAGAGTCAAAACCATGATAATTAGGGAGCAATTGAATCATACCATGTTTAAACCTAAAATTATCTGCATCTTGAGGGTACACCATGCATGATGGAACCGAATTTCATTGGGGTTCAATAAATTCACGCATAGAATGCACATGCAAATTTTCAATCTTGCGTCTTTCAAAATCATTTTGGTTTTGAACATTATCTTCATCAACACTTTCATTGTCGGCCATACTTGATGCAATATTTCTAAAATTAATGTTATAACCTTTTATTAAACGACCACTTATAATATCACGAGTCCAATTATGCATACAAATAAATATAATACAGTAGAGAGATAGAGAGAAGAACTCACAAACTTGTGAGGATAAACCTCACAACCGATGGATTTGTTCTCCGCAAAACCTCCCCGGCAACGGCGCCAAAAACTTGATAGGTCCTTGAGAGTTACGTGCCCAAGTGTAGGTTGATTTCAAGTAATAAAATTTCTCGGGAGACCGAGTGTCGAACCACAGGGAGATTTGGAAGAAAAAGATATTATCTAGTTGAGAGGTTTAAATAAAGTAACAAAATACTAGAGCTTCGGGATTCCACTTTAGATAAAAATACTAGAGTTATGATCTTGGTTATCTTTGATAACTCAATCGAAATCTAACAATCAAGTGATTTCAATGGAAAGATATAACTTTGAGCACAAATAATACTTTTGAAAAGTACCTTTAGAAATTCGAACAAGTTCATAAAATCAATAGTTGATATGTAAAACTAAGCATTTGTTGTGCCAATAAGTCTACAACAAATCAAAGTAATGACACATCAAAACCTCACTTAAGAACTCTTCAAATGACTAAAGGATTGAAACTTTGAAAATCTTTATTGAATAACCAAGAACATTACTAATACTTTACTAAAGCTTCATCCCTAACTCTAGTAAAATATTTAGCTACTCATACTAATACAATAAGAACTCATATTTCTAAGAGAGATACTAGACTAAGATAGAAGAATTACAAGAAAAATGGGATGCCTTCAAGGGTTGCCTTCAAGGGTTGCTAAAGGGCTCTTTATATAGGCCTCCAAATAGTGAATCATGGAGACTTTAGCAACCAATTCACGTGACCTGTAAAGATCAGTAATTTAATTGCCCTTTCCGTCTGAATTTCATCTTGACTTCTGAATGAAAGTTGTAGACCGTTGGATTAGCTTTCCAAGTAGTCTAAGATCTCAAAAATCAGATCTCTAGATTGTGAGTTAAGACCAGAATAGTGGAGTTGGTAAAACTAGATTGTTTTTCTCCGCAAATTTATGGTGGTCTCTTGAAAAACAGATATCTCAGCTTGCACAAAATCAACGCCTTTAATATTTTTACTGTGTCTTGATGAATTTCTCGGCTAACCAATGGCTTTGGTCTTGTGTAAATTGGACTTTTGTGTGAATTATGGTGAATTATTTCCCAACATGTGTACTGAGATGGCGGAATTCTTAAGCCCTTGCATTGATTGTCATTTTGACCATTGAAGCCGGAACTTTTGACACTTGAGCCCTGAAGACAAGTTGTAGAGCAACGAATTAGTGATCAAATACAACTGGAATTGGTTCAATTGGTTTAGTGAGGCTCCAGATATTGTGCAAATACGAAAATGTGTTTTGACTCCAAACATTGGACAGAAATGGAGTCTTCACTTTTGAGTACAAATACAATCCAAACTTGTAAAATTGGATCACTAAAGTGTCTTAAGTATTTAGTACATTGTCTTAGGTGTTCAATATCATAAAATTTGGATAAATATAACTCCACTTAAGACCTCAACAATATACAATAGACATAATGGTTAGGTTGAATTATACATATGCTTCTTATTTAAATAGAAAACATAAATACTTATAACTAATTAGAAAGTGTGAAATTATATATAAATATGCTAAACAATACATTATAGTACACAAAATAATACACAAAATAGGTAAAATACATGCATACTTAAACGCTAATCACTAACTATGCAAAGTTCCGCAAAGATTTGATGGCCAAGAGGAGAAGGATAGAGGAGCCCGAAATTGTGAAGTTGACTGTAGAGTGTAGTGCATTTTTGGAGAAGAACATGCCCAAGAAATTGAAAGATTCGGGAAGTTTTACACTTTCATGTGACATGGGGAATGTGAACGTGAGGAATGCTTTGTGCGATCTTGGAGCTAGTATTAATCTAATGTCAATGTCTATATTCAACAAGTTAGATCAAGGAGAGTTGATCTCCACTTCCGTGATGCTTCAATTGGCGAATGGGTCGATTACAATTCCTCAAGGGTCCGTTGAAGATATTATGGTGAAGGTTGGGAAATTTGTTTTCCCCGCCGATTTTGTTGTCATGGAGATGGAAGAGGATAAGGACGTACCACTCATTCTTGGTAGGCCATTCTTTGCTACCGCACGGGCGGTGATAGATGTCAATCAAGGAAAGCTCACATTGAAGCTTAATGATGACACTACTATATTTTTTCTCATAGATAATGGAGAATAGATAACGGGTATCTCTAAATCCATTATCTATGGTTCAAGTTTCAGTTATCTATGTAATGTCTGTTATCTAGTTAGAGATCACTTTGTACATAGATAACTTATTTTACTCTTAGTTATCTATGTAAAGTTATCTATATATAATTTTTAATAAAATAATATATTTTAGATAACTTGTATATATGTATGTTATCTAATTTTTAGTTATCTAAATTTAAAATAACATTAATACATATATATATATATATATATGACAAAAACTTATATACAAATTTCTACGGATCTAAGATCCGTAGAAATATCCATTTTTGAAAATTCGCGGGTCTAAACCGGGTCTGGTTGAATTTGAGTATTTTTTTCCAAAATTCGTGCAGCTTGTTATTTCGCTCCCAGGTATGTTACAGTTGGGGCAAATGCATGTTACTTTAAGGCAAAACGTGTGTTACAACCAGATTAAATGCCGTTTTCTACACATATTCATTTATTTTTGTAGAAGTACATATTTTTCATGCAATGTAACACATGCATATGTTACATTGTATGTGTAACACATATTTATTCTTAATAAAAATACATTTTATCCTATAGTAACACATATATGCTCATATAATAACACAAATTGAGGAACAAATATGTGTTACAATTAGAGTAAATATGTATTACTGCAAATTTATGTTACAATTGGAATAAATTTGTGTTACTGCAAATGTGTGTTACATCTAGAGTAAATGTGTGTTACAATTAGAGTAAATGTGTGTTACTGCATATGTATGTTACAATTAGAGTAAATGTGTGTTACTGCAAATGTGTGTTACAATTAGAGTAAATGTGTGTTACTGCAAATGTATGTTACAATTAGAGTAAATGTGTATAACTGCAAATGTGTGTTACAATTAAAGTAAATGTGTGTTACTGCAAATGTATATTACAATTAGAGTAAATGTGGGTTATTGCAAATGTGTGTTACAATTAGAGTAAATGTGTGTTACTGCAAGATCAAATGTGTGTTACTGTATACACAAACAATTATTTATCCTAATAAAAATATGTATTATATTTTATATAACATATATAAGGTATTAAATGATGTATTAAGTACATGAATAACATATTATTAACATAAAAATGAACAAAGAGAATAAAAAAATAAATTAAGTAACACATATTTATACTTGCAAAAATACATATTTTCTTTATTGTTACTTGAAAAGTACAAAAATTTATTTTTTAAGAATTAGTAACACAGATTTTGCCTAATTGTAACACACATTTGCCCAAATTGTAACATACCTAGGAGCGAAAAAAACATGGAACTACAAGTTGCGCGAATTTTGAAAAATAAAATGTCCAAATCTGACCCACCCGGTTTAGATCCGAGAATTTTTCAAAAATGGATATTTCTAAGGTAGAAATTTCTACACAAGTGTTGCTCTATATATATTATATTTTTTATACTTAAAATTTTTTTGGAACAAAACTATTGATAGGCGAACTAAAGCGAACTACTAATGAAGGATTACAAAGATAAATAAACAAGGCTGAGGAGCTGGCCAGCATGGAGGTAAAGGAGCTCGTCAGGAGCTGGCCAACATGGAGGCTGAGGAGCTCGTCAGGAGCTCACCAGTGTGGCCCCATGCCACGACGTCAGCTTAGACCAGGTCAACACCAAGAGTAGCAAGGGAAGCTCGCCCAGACAAAGGGAAGCTCGCCCAGACGAAGGGAAGCTCGCCCAGACGAAGGGAAGCTAGCCCAGACGCAGGGAAGCTAGCCCAGACGAAGGGAAGCTAGCCTAGACGAAGGGAAGCTAGCCCAGACGAAGGGAAGCTCACCAAGGAGCTCGCCCATACCTGAGAGACCAAGCTGAAGTCCACCACCACACTACCCCGAGATGGCACAAGGCAATGGAGCTCGCAAAGAAGCTCGCCCAAGTCCGAAGTATGGACAGTAGCTATATAGGGAACTAGTAGTGATGTAGTAGGACGAAGCAATGTAACAGAAGCATAGTAGTGAGTAAAGACAAGTGTCAAGGACACTTGTCAGCACCTAAAGTCAAGTAGGCTCACAAGGTGCCACCTCACTACATGCAAACCTATAAATAGGTTTCATGTATACATTTTCTCTCTCTAAGTTCATAATTTCAACAACACTTTCTCTCTCTAACTCTCACTACCTTCTCTCTCTACATTGCAAATCAAGAACACAATTTCATTGTTATTGTTTGGTGGATTTCTAAGCTATAAACAGCCACTAAATCATTACATTAATAAAATCCATCAACAATTTGGCGCTAGAGGAAGGGGTCGAACCTTCGATTCCAAAAATTTTGTGAGAGAAAGTGAAGACTATTGAAGGTGTTCTTGAGCAAATTCAAGAACACTTGAAGGACATTTAAAGAAACAAGGAAAATTCCCAGTTTCCAACTTATTTCCCAGTATTTTGGACTAAAACAGGGCAAAAAAGAACTCTAAACGCATGCGTGTTAGTAGATAAACCAGATTCTGGACAATCTACTTACATGCAAGGCTAGAAAGACCTTGATCAAACTTACCTTTGCTGAAAATTGACGAACTCAGCGAGCTACTACCCAACTCGGCGAGCTACTACCCAACTCGATGAGCTACTACCCAACTCAATGAGCTACTGCCCAGACTCGACGAGCTACCACCCCCGACGAACTCGATGAGCTACCACCCACGACGAGCTCGACGAGCTATTACCCAGATTTGATCATGTCAAAAAATAACACCTCGGCAACTAAGCGAGCTCCCCAGTGGAATGAGACCCAGCGAGCTCCTCAGCGAGCCGAGGCCACCCGGGCGGCCCAAGATGGATTGAACCCAGCTCTCCGGGACATTCTCAATTATCCCGGCGAGCTCCAGCGCACCATCGCTGCGCTTCAAAGGCTACAACAGTAGCAGCAGCAGGGCGAGCTAGCCCGACGTCCCAGCGAGCTCCCACCAATAACGCCATGGAGCAAACCACCCGGCGCACACAGGCGACACAACCAAGAGAGCATGCTGGCGAGCTCCGCAGGAGCTCGCTAGCACTGAAATGCTGCTAGGAAGGCGAAGGTTGTCGATAGGCTTAGCTCGCAAGGTGGGCGAGCTACTGCTTACACTGAGTCTGTGCCGGCTACATCCCGTTGGGAGGAGTCTGTGCTGGCTACGTCCCGTTGGGAGGAGTCGGATCTACGTCCACGTAGGTCCGCACACGAAAGGGTAAGAAGACCAGCTTCCGATAGACTTGGCCCACACGGCGCCCGCCAGTTCCAGCAAATCACAAAGGGGATACCCCCAGAGCAAAGGACTGCAGGGTCGTACGTCCATGAGACGTGCGGTCCTTGAACAACCTGCATAGGAGGTAGCTCACGAAGATGAGTTGGTGACACTAAAGAAGGCAGTGGAGCAGTTGCAGATGTAGGTAGTTGCCAAAGGTGGTGGAGTTGATGCCACCACACTTCCAGCATCACCGTTGGCACCGACCATTCTTAAAGCACATGTATAAAAGAAAATCCAGTTCCCGGTGATGGCAACATAGAGAATTAGACCCGAAGGTTCATATCTCCAAGTATGCGGACTATATGATCTCAGTAGGTGCCACAGACGCAACACAATGTCGAAACTTCCCATTGACCCTAGGGGATCGCTCTCACTGGTTCTCATCACTTGCCCTGGGGTCAATCCAGTTATTCGGCCAGCTCACCCAGGAGTTCTTGGCCCACTTCTCCGGGTACGGGTCCTACTTGACCCAGAAGCACTTGCTAGCCAACATTCATCAAGGAGAGAATGAAACGGACCAGCAGTACCTGGAGAGGTTCGATAGAATACTACCGGAAGGCGAGCCGGTGAGCGAGGACACCAAGATCGTGGTGGTGATGGCTGGTTTGAAGAAGGGGACCGAGCTCTGGAAATAAATGCACCTGTCTTGCCCAAACACCTACGCAGAGTTCCGACATAAAGCAGGGGTGCACGTTGCTATGCAGGAGGCATTACTGAAGGAGATCGGTGGCACCGGAATGAAGTCCGGGGGCATTTACAAGGCCCCCACAAATTCGAAGGCATTCGGAGACGAGGACGAATGCAAGGAAAAGCTGAACCAAGTGCTGACCGTCTCCGTTGATCATGTGTTTGCAGTTGTCCAAAGACAGAGCAATGCTGAGTGAACCGAGGCAAATTCAGCAGGACCGTGCCAAGATGAACCCCAACAAATTTTGCGCTTACCATCAGTCCATCAGACACTTCACTAGTGAGTGCTGGGACCTACTCAAGCAACTCTGGAAATTCTATGAGGATGATAAGCTAGCTGAGTTTGTGAAGAGAGCCTCGGCAAAGAGAACCAGGCAGGTAAGGGGGAATGAGGACTCAGATGACGAAAAAGAAGATGAGGATCGACG
>JAPKLY010000617.1:174914-215520 GCA_026898435.1 Prunella vulgaris | reverse complement strand
TATACTCCACACCGTTTCTTATGTTAGGATATCTGTGTTAGATGTTTTGATGATATAATAAACCAATCAGTTTGTAATAGGACCAGCTGAACCTGTTAGTCAGCTGATGAGTAGTTAGGATTAGATAGGTTCGAGTGAGGGCGAATCTACCTTGCTGCCTAGAAAATCTGAAGCTATCATAGAGAAGAAGACTAGCTGAGACCTTGAGGACTTAGTCGATTTTAGAAGACAGAAAATTTAAGCAGCTGACATTGGAGTTTCAAGAGCAGATCATCAGAGGAGTTAACATCAACTGATATCAGAAGAGTCAGATCAGTTGATAGCAGAAGAGATAGATCAGCTGACATCAGAAGATCAGCTGATCAGCTGAGAGCACGTCGCAGACAAGACAAAGACCATGGATAAAAGACATATTTAGACGAAGTCAAGAAGACCAGTTGAGGTGCACACCAGCAGACTTGCACATCAGCTGAGGTCTAAGTATCAGCAGACTGGTACACCAGCTGAGGAGACAGATCAGCTGAGGTCTTGTGCTCGGCCCAGATTCTTCAGAATCATTTTTAAGGGTTGAATTGCGACATAGAATGAAGATTCCCAGAATAGAAGATCAATCTATCAAGGGGATAAACTTGATTGATTGTAGATCACGAAGATTGACGGGAATAAAGATGGAGATTCAATCAATCACAATGATTGATTGAATACGAGATTATAGGATCTCAGAATTCTAGTCCATTACAACGGCTAGTTATTTGACCCTATAAATTAGAGTAACAGTGATAATTTCAGTATCGGATTTACACGCATATTAAGCTAGCCGAAACTCTGTCAGAATTATCACTTGCACTCAAAAACCCATTCATACTTATTATTTGTAAAAGCTTTGTAGAAGCTTTGAGAAGTCAATTGCGTTTGTAGCATTGACAAGATTGTAAGAGAGTAGTACTCTCGGACTGTGTAAGTGAGTAAGTAAGTGAGTTAGTGGAGAGCCCCTCAAGTCCAAGTTGGATTGAGGAGAGTGGATGTAGGACAGTTGGTCCGAACCACTATAAATCCCTTGTGTCGTGTCGTATTTCTTTCTGCTCTTAATTTGTGCACACCACCTAAAACTGATTTTCATTAAAAATGTTTCCACACTATTCACAGCGCACTACTTTCAAATTAAGACTACTTCAAGTAGTCTGCTGGTTTTCTGAATAATCCAAATAATTTGAAAAAGGGTTTGAATCCTTACAAGTCTATTCAACCCCCCCTTCTAGACTTGTTCAAAGGTATTCCTCCCTAAAACCTGCCTTTGGAACCAACAAGTGGTATCAGAGCTGTGTGTCCAAAAGACCACAGCCTGAGAAAGCTTTTGGTGGTCACCTGGACAGATCCCTGAAAATCTGGTTTTAGAAAACTCTGTGTGCTTTTTATCTAATCCTTGCAGATATGTCTTCCTACAAAAAGAGTGGATCCAAGACAAGGAAGTTGCCAGAATTCTCTATAGAAGACTATGATTACTGGAAATTCAGAATGGAGAATTATCTTGGAGCCATTCATGATCGGATGCTACATGTTCTGGAGGAAGGGCCAGTTAAGTTTTTCTGGGAAGTAATAAGTGATGGCAAGACTCCAGAAGCTGAGATCAGTGAAAGAAGGAAGACAGAGAAGAAGAAGAGTGAACTAAACGATGCTGAAAGGAAACTCTACAACTTAGATCAAGTGGCCAGAACAGAAATCATTGAGACTCTCTCCAAAGAATATATAGAGAAAATCAAGACGTGCAAAACTGCTAAGGAGATGTGGGAGAAAGGGAGAAACTCTCCTTGATGTGTGAAGGGACAGATCAAATCAAAGAGAACAAGCTTCAATCCGTTCTACATACCTTTGACACATTTAAAATGAAAGCTGATGAAACCATTGATCAGCTGGATATGAGGCTGACAAACATACTGAATAAAGCAAGCTCTTTAGAAAAGGATTACTCGGAGAAAGAGATTAATAACAAAATTTTGAGATCTCTTACTCCAAGATGGAGAGTGAAGGTGACAGTAATTAAAGAGACAAAGAATCTATCTGAGATGAGTCATCATACACTGCTATCTCATCTGAAGGCACATGAGTTCAATATCCAAGAAGAAGACCAAGAAGATGAGACTCCAACTTCATCAGCCACAAAGAATGTCGCTTTCTCTGCTGTAGCTGATAGTCAAGAGAAGTCCTCTACTCCAGAGGACATGAGCTTAAAGGAGCAACTTGCTTTGCTGACCAAGAAGTTTGACAAGATGTCAAACAAGTTTCAGAAGTATAGATCCCATTGGAAGAAGAATAAGAGTGATTATTCCAGAAGATACCAGAAGTCATCTGATGCCCGAAGACCATCAGATGACCAGGAGACCAGATACAAGTCTCCAGAGAGAAGGAGGGAGCCAAGTCCCATAAGAGAAGGAGATGGTGTTTGTTTCACTTGCAACAAGTCAGGACATCTCAGCAATGATTGTCCTCAGCTTACCCCTAGGGAGAGAAAAGAGATGAGGATCAAGAGAGATCGCAGGTTCGCTGATAAGAGAGCTCTACGGGCAGAGGAGGAGAAGCAGGATATCAGCTCATCCTCATCCTCATCCTCATCTGATTTTGAATCAGAGGATGATATCTGCCTCATGGCTAAGGTAGAAGAGGTAAATTCTCCTACCCCCTCTGTTAGCTCATCTTGCTCCTCTACCTATTCTATGGAGTCAGATATACACAAGTTGTTATATGATCTCCAATCCTCTTTCAAAGTTTGTTCTAAGCTGGAAGAGGAGAACACTAGTCTGAAAGCTGAAGTTCTAAGCTTAAGACAGGATCTGGAAAATGCTAGACTACCAGTGATATCCTATGATTCACAAGCTAACAAGTCTGCTGACTTAATAGCAAAATGTGAGGAACAGGAGAAACTGATAGAAAAGCTACTTTCTAAGAATACTATTTTGAGTGAAGAACATAATCGGCTGACAGCTAAGTTCGATGAACTCTTCAAGCAGAATGAACTGACAATCAAAAATTCACATCAGCTTCAGCTGAAAGTGGACCAGCTGACTAAGGCAAAGAATGTCGTGTCTGAAATAGCTGAGTCCTCACAAACTGTGAATGACAAAAGGGGTCTTGGTAATCCCAAACCCAAACCACAAAAGAAGAAGAAAGGTGACAGTGGATTAATTAGGGATCCTCGAAAGGGTAAAGGGCCAGCTGAGCCTGCATCTGGATCAGAAGGGCAAAAGAGCAGAGGGACAGAAAAGGTCCCAGCTGGACAGAAGAGCTCCAAAGCTCAGAAGTCTGCTAGTGAGCACAAGGTTTCAGCAGAGCAGAAGATTACTAAATCAGCAGAAGCCCTGAGACCAGAAGAGGAATCAAGTCATAGCTCAGCTAAGACAAGGAGACCTCAGCAGAATCAGCAGAGGAATGATAAGCCTGGATCATCTCAGCAGAGTAAACCCAAGCAAAACAGACCTCAGCCCTGGGTTACTTTTAATGTAACCAAAGTAGGCAAGCCTTCACCGACTTAGTTATATGAGTCATTCGGAGGCTCAAACCGAAATTATCCTTTCGAGCAGCCCACCTACAAACCAGCTGTTATCAGTCATCGCCCCAGAAAAGATCCTCTGAGGGAGATGATTTTTGTGGATAAATATGGTAGAAGGTTGAGATCCCCTAAACCGCATAAGGATGATCTCTACCTATGGATCCAGAAAGTCGATACTAACCAATCAGGACCCAAAGATAGGGTACCTAAAGCCTGAGTTTTAATTTCAGGTAAACTCTAGCCCTATAGAAAGAGGAGAAGCCAAAGGCCATGTCTGGTACATTGATAGCAGTTGCTCGAAGCACATGACCTTTGAGAAGCATCTCCTCCAGGACTTTATAATGCTTGATGGGCCTAGAGTTGTGTTCGGTGACAACAATTTTGGAGTCACCAGAGGAGTAGGCACCCTGCTGATCAAAGGAACAAGAGTTGAAGAAGTCTACTATGTAGAAGGGCTCGTGCACAATCTTCTGTCTGTATCCCAATTCTGTGACAAGGGATATTCAGTAAGATTCTCTAAGAAATCTTGCCTTGTTATTAATGATTTAAATGAGCAGGTGCTACTAACTGGCCTCAGAAGAGCTAATATGTATCTTGCAGATTTTGCAAGTTGTCCAGCTGACTCATGTTTGGTTGCTAAAAGCTCATCAGAGATCAGCTGGCTCTGGCACAAGAGACTAGGTCATCTGAACTTCAAGACTCTTAACAAGGTTGCAAGGAAGGGTCTAGTCAGAGGTCTACCAAATGAGGTGTTTGCATCTGAGCAGAAGTGTGATGCCTGTCAGAAAGGAAAGCAGACTAAAGCCTCATTCAAAGATGTGCAGAGTACTTCTACAACAAAAGCACTCCAGCTGCTTCATATGGACTTGTTTGGACCTGTCTCACCTCTTAGCTTCAGTGGAAGAAAGTACACACAGGTGATTGTTGATGACTATACAAGATTCACTTGGGTAGTGTTCTTGTTCAAGAAGAATGAGACTATGGTCAAGATGTTGGAGTTGTTCAAGAGGATTCAGAAGGAGCTGGAACTCATCATAGTTAGAATCAGAAGTGATAAAGGTACTGAGTTTCTTACTCTGTTGTTTCTGACTACTGCAGGGACATTGGTATTCAGCATGAGACATCAGCTGCCAGAACACCTCAGCAGAATGGGTTAGCTGAGAGGAGAAACAAAACCCTCAAGGAGGCAGCAAGGACTATGCTTGCTGAATATCAGATTCCTCAAAGGTTTTGGGCAGAAGCCATCAACACTGCTTGCTTCATCCAAAATAGGTGTCTACCAGTCAAGAGACATGGGAAGACTCCTTATGAAATGTACATAGGTAAAACTCCTAACCTTTCCTCTGTCCATATTTTTGGGTGTAGGTGTTTCATCCATGACAATGGAAAGACTAAGTTAAAGTCTTTTGATGCTAAAGTTGTTGAAGGAATATTCTTAGGATATTCTGGAAGTAGCAAAGCCTATAGAGTCTTTAATAAAGTCTCTCTCTGTGTGGAGGAGACACCCCATGTTGTATTTGATGAATCTATTCATGAGTACAGCAAGGAGAAGCTAGCAGAAGAGGTGGATCAGTTGAATCTGTAAGACAAGCCAGATCTGATTAAGGTAGTGGTACCTAGGATAGAATCAGATTCAGATGATGAGCCCAGATCAGCTGATAAGCCCTCATCAGCACCAGATGATGGCACATTGACTCCGGACACTAACCAAGGGGGAATATCAGATAAGACCCAAGAGGAGCAAACTATGGTACCTCAAAGGGGCAAGAAGACATTGTCTGATTTCCCAGCTGAACAGATTCTAGGTGATCCAAGTGTAGGTGTTCAGACCAGAAGGAAGCTAAACTTGGGTGCTTAATTCAGCTGTTATGTGTCTCTGATAGAACCCAAGAACATCCATGAAGCTCTTGAAGACCCAAACTAGATTGTAGCTATGCAAGAAGAGCCAAATCAGTTTACAAGATAAGAAGTTTGGACTCTAGTGGAGAGGCCCAAACATCAGAAGGTCATAGGCACTAAGTGGGTCTTTAAGAAAAAAAAGGATGAAAATGATGTAGTGGTTAGAAACAAGACAAGGCTAGTAGCCCAGGGGTATTCAAAGTCAGAGGGGATTGACTATGATGAGACATTTGCTCCTGTGGCAAGACTATAAGCCATCAGATTATTTCTGGCTTATGCTGTTTTCAAAGGGTTTGTTGGGAGAAATCCTAGCAGTCCCTGCCTTGGAGGCGAGCTGCGCTCAAGTCCAATCGTTCGCTCGATTAAAGGCATAGTTGCGTGCCGCCCGTGGCGCTGAAGCTAGATATTGGGTTTAAAGGAATTGATTGTACTACTCATACCAATAAGGTGCATCTTCTTTTCTGGTTCCCATTGTGAAAGAACTCTAAAGTTAAGCGTGCTTGGCTTGGAGCAATTTCATGATGGGTGATGCCCTGGGAAGTTCTCAGGGTGCGTGCGAGTGAGGACATAAGCACTCTAGAAAAGACATGTGTTAGTTTGTGAGGATAGTACATCAGTTCTACTCAGCGCAACCGATCCAACAATTGGTATCAGAGCACAGGTCACGGGTTCGAGTCCCCCATGGCGCAAATAGTGGTATGTTTGGCCTCAAGTCAGGCTACTGCAAGGGGGGGGATTGTTGGGAGAAATGCTAGCAGTCCCTGCCTTGGAGGCGATCTGCGCTCAAGTCCACTCGTTCGCTCGATTAAAGGCATAGTTGCGTGCCGCACGTGGCGCTGAAGCTAGATATTGGGTTTAAAGGAATTGATTGTACTACTCATACCAACAATGTGCATCTTCTTTTCTGGTTCCCATTGTGAAAGAACTCTAAAGTTAAGCGTGCTTGGCTTGGAGCAATTTCATGATGGGTGACCCCCTGGGAAGTTCTCAGGGTGCGTGCGAGTGAGGACATAAGCCCGCTAGAAAAGACCTGTGTTGGTTTGCGAGGATAGTACATCAGTTCTACTCAGCGCAACCGATCCAACAGGGTTCAAGGTATATCAGATGGATGTCAAGTCGGCTTTTCTGAATGGAATCCTGGCAGAAGAGGTTTATGTGGAACAGCCACCAGGATTTGAGGTTGGGAACAAGGTTTATAGGTTGCAGAAGGCTTTATATGGACTAAAGCAGGCACCTAGAGCTTGGTATGATACTCTATCACAGTTCCTACTGGATAGTGGATTCAGTAAAGGAAAGATAGACAAAACCTTGTTCAGAAAAGAAGATGGAGATGATATCCTCTTAGTGCAGATCTATGTGGATGATATCATCTTCGGCTCTCCCAACAAATAGATGTGTAATCAGTTTAGCAAGCTGATGACCAGCAAGTTTGAAATGTCCATGATGGGGGAGATAACTTACTTCCTTGGACTGCAGGTAAAGCAGATGTCCAATGGAACTTTCATTAGCCAAGCTAAGTATGCCAAGAAATTGATAGAAAAATTTGGAATTAGTAGCAGCAGAGAAGCTAAGATTCCTATGATGGCAAACTTTAGCATGGATCCAGATGAGGCTGGTGAGAAAGTGGATCAGACAGAATATAGAGGACTTATTGGTTCTCTGCTGTATCTCACTGCCAGCAGACCTGATATCAGCTTTGCAGTAGGGGTATGTGCAAGATTTCAGGCAAATCCTAAGAAATCTCATCTGGAAGCAGCAAAGAAAATTGTTAAGTATTTGAAGGGTACTTACAATCTAGGCCTCTGGTACCCAGCTGATGATAACTTTCAGCTGAGTGGGTATTCAGATTCTGACTATGGAGGGTGCAAGATTGATAGGAAATCAACCTCTGGCACATGTCAGTTTCTGGGAAGTAAGCTGATATCTTGGTTCTCCAAGAAGCAGACTTCAGTAGCTACTTCTACAACAGAGGCAGAGTACATGGCTGCTGGTGGCTGCTGTTCTCAGCTGCTTTGGATCAGACAACAGCTGAGGGACTACCATGTGATCACAGAAGAGATACCCATCTTCTGTGACAGCACAAGTGCAATAGCCATTACTCAGAATCCAGTTCTCCATACTAGATGCAAGCATGTGGACATAAGACATCATTTTCTTCGAGATCATGCTGAGAAGGGAGATATCAGGATGGAGAAGATTCATACGGAGAAGCAGAGAGCAGATGTGCTTACCAAACCTTTAGCAGAGGTAAGATTCAGAGAATTAGTAGCAGAGTTAGGAATGATAGATGGAGGAGCAGTTATCTAGAAAGAATGTTTTTGGGAAAAATTGGTAGTCAGCTGGTATCCAGCTGAGGACTATTCTGCTGAAGTATTTAGCAGATTCTCACATCAGCTGATCTGGTATGTCTTCTTATTCTTTCTTTTCTTTTCTCTATCTTGTTGTGTTTAACTTGATACAGGGATAAGTTATGAAAGTCAGACAAGACCACCTTGCTTCAGCTGGTCCATGTCAGCTGACATTAAAGACCCAGATGAGCAGAGAAGATTTCATGAAGATTATTCTTATCAGCTAACCTTGCCACGTCAGATTCTCGATAAGTATTTTTATATTCTTCATGTCGGTTTTGAAAATTTCTTGTTGATATAAAATCTTTTCAAAAATTAATAAATCCCGTATTTCTAAAATTAATTTTAGAAAATTGGCAATCAAATCTTTTCTCTTACGAAAATTCGAGGATTTATTACCTTTTTCCAAATAAGGTGTCAGTTGTAATTAATTTCTCACCGCCTATAATATCCAAAAAGCTTTTTCATCATTACCTTTTTCAAAAAGGCGAATCTTTTGGCGGTCAAAACCTTTCGAAACCCTAACACCCACGCATCACCTCCAAAATTATCAAAGGTCATCTGTTCTGCACCTTTGATTTATGTGATGCAAAATACAAATCTATGATCAAAATTGATCAATTTTAATTTTGGAAAAACTGTTCATCTTCCTCGATTCATATATATACCCCTTTAACCTCTTTCTGAAAACCTTCTGCTCCTAAATCTTTCTTCTCTTAGTATTCAAGGAAAAGATGTACGCAGAGATGTGTGTCGATTTTGACACAACTAGGGTTCCAGAGATTAGAGAAATCCTGTAACACCCCGCATAGGCAGCATCTTTTTAGTCCTTTAATTATTATTTTTAGGCGTGAGTGTGCATGTTTTATTAGGTTTAGTCCTTTGAGTTGTTAAGCTTTAGTATTTCTTAATTAATTGCTTAGTATTAGTTGTCCCAATTAGTATTGTTTGGACCACTAAGTAGTGTTAAGTTTCGAATATTATTAAGAGATGAGGAGAATAATATTATTGTTGAGGTTATAGTATTAGTCCTCTAAGAATAGTATTTCCTTAGGTATTAATTCATTAAGGGCATGTTAGTAATTGAGGAATTAAATTTAGGGATTTGACCTTATGAGGATTTAACCAAGAATAGGATTAATTAATACTTGGGATAGTATTAGTATTATTTTCGAAAATAGGAGTCTTAGACCTTAAGTAATTTTCAAAAATTAGGAGAGTGTAAGACTTTGATTTCTAGTATCTTTATTTATGGAAATAAGTCATATTCTTATGCAAGAGAATTATATGCTTGAAGGTTAAGTATCATAAGAATAAAGAGATGGTAAGGATTTGTTAAATAAGGAAATAAGTTGCCAAGTAAGGAAATAGAGATACACCAAGTTTATGGTCCAATTTTCTTACCTTTTTCTTGTAATTTCGTCCAGCCCTTCTTACAGCCCCAAACCCTATTTTCCCAACTCTATAAATATGTATTGATCAAGTCCCAAAAACCCTTAGACACCCAAGAAAAATCGGCAGCCACCTAGCACCAAACTTTGGCCATGTATTGAAGTTAGAGGACCAGTTTTCAGCAGCTTGTAGAAGTAGAAGGAGGGCAGATTTTCGAGAGTTCTTAGAGCAAGGAATTAGCAAGCCAACGTACAACACTTCTATATTTTCAAGTCAAGAAAAGGTGGGGGTTTAAACGGTGAAAAGTGGTATCTCTAGTTCGATTTTTAAATACTATGTTTGATGTGTTTATGTGTTTATGTGCTAAAAGAATGGATACTCTTATGTAGTATCAACCAATGGGTGCTCTTAAGTAGTGCCAAATTAATGGATATCCTTATGTGGTATCAAAGAATGGATGCTCTTATGTAGTGTCAAAGGGATACGCTTAAGTCGTATCAAAGATTAAGAATGATTGGTATGTTTTCATGTTTACATGTCCATTATATTTAGACTTCGAACTAAACTATCCCCACGGAGTGATTATTTTATAATTGCTCACCCCTTCACCGAATTATATTTTCACATTTTCAAGAATAAAGGTGACGAGATTGGCGATGCGGAGGAAGGTGGATGTGATGCGAGTTAAAGAATGAAGATTTTTTATTAATTACCAAGTAGGCTTTTATTTTATTACGTTGCAAGAGTTTTATTTAAGATTTTCGGCACCTTTATGTTTGCCACAAGATTTGACGTATGCATGTTTATTTCATTGAGTGCACGGACACGTAGATGTTTGATTTAGGATTTATCATGGTTTGATGAATTATGGGATTTTATTATAAATTTTATGAGGTATTATTATTATTATGATTAAGTGTTAAATTTCATGAATTTAAGGAGTTAAGTTGATGGACTTATTTATTATGTTGGCAGCTGATGGTTCGAATTTAGAAGCATGCTTAAGTGTTTGAGTTATATGTTTAATTGTTCTTAAGAAATAGTTATTGTCCTTAGTTTGCATGATCGATAAGTTAAATTTTTATAACTCCAAAAATTATGAAATTTTACCAGAATATTTACCATGATTTAAGATGCATGTTGACCAATTTTCGTGAGTTTTTGCTTAGTAGAAGTCGAGAAACTGATTTTAGTCCTTCATGTGATTCTAGTCGTCAAAATTCTTGTTTTAGAAATACCAAAATATATGCCAGCCTATTTTCGAAAATTTGGCAGTTTATTAGCCATAAAATATTGAGTATTTTGGTCATCAAAATCTGGAGGAAAATTGTTTTTAAAGTTTCAGCATGAATTTTAGACCTATAACTTTGTTTTACGATCTTTTCATGTGTTTTAAAAAGTGATTGTTTTGGAAAGTGTTTAATTTATGCCTAATATGATTTTATTGAGTATTTAGAGGTCAATGTTGAATGGCAAGATGATAGTATTAAAGAAAATGGATTTAGTATTAGTTAATGGACTATTTTTATACACATTCGCTTTTGACGAGTACACCCAAGCTGTTTTTCGAAATTTTTAGGTATCAACTGCTGTTCATGAATTATTTATGAGTTATTGCATGATTTAATTGATGACTTATGTGTTGAATAATATTTGAATAAGTTTGATTCACATGTGAATATTATTGAAAAATGTTATGAATATTTGGAATAATATATTATGAATTCTATGGATGTATTGGATGAGTTATTTATTTTTATTGTATAAATTAATTGTTTTAAATTATTACTCTGATTTTAGTACAAAAGAGGGTTTTCAAAGAAAAGAATTTTATTTCAAGTATAAAGGGAGCACGTTCTAAAAGATATTTTTATTAAATTGTTTGTTTAAAACCAAGACTTCCGCTGATTTGAAATGCTTAGAATTTAGGGCGTGACAAATCCTAAACCTACTTCAACATCACAATCTCTGAACCTTTACATCCATGACCCTCCCTGACCATAAAACCCTAAACTTCTATGCTTTTCAATTCCTTCTCAAGGCCCAGTTCAGTTCAAACTCCATCGGCTCCTTGGTTGATGGAAAAGCTGTTGTTATTTCCAAGGATGTTGTTGCTGATCTTTTTGGCCTATCCTCCACTGGTGTTCAACCTCAAAAATACAAAGAAGTCGAATACCTGAACACCTTCAAGATTATGGTCAGGAAGAGTCATAGGGATACCACCACAAACCTGAAGAAGTTTATGTTGAGGAGACAGTTTCGGTTTTTTATGGATGTGGTGACCACGGTCATCTTGGCGGAACAGGGAAGTTTGGATGCCATTACCAAACTTTGCCTAAGCGTGGCCCGCATGATTCTTGACGGGGTTCGAGCAGACTGGGTGAGTCTGCTATGGTTCCGCCTGGAACAGGAGTCAAAGAGATGTGTTGCGAAGGAGGTGGCTGGACAACATGTTTACAGTTTCAAATTGAAGTACTCCATGGCTACCAAGATTACTATAATCTTGGATCATTTGTTGCCTAAACACAAGTGGGATGACATTTGGGTTGTTGAGTACAACCACACCAAGTTTCTGAGGGGAAGCAACTTGGATATCATTGGGCCAGCTGACTCAGATTCCAGAGCTGATCCAGTAGCTGCTGCCCCTGGTCCTTCTGCTAGAAAGAAACAGAAGAGGAAGGCTTAAGCCTGCTGGAGTAGGGAAAAAGAAGAAATCAAAGACTGAAACTACTCCTGTTCAAAGGAAGCTCTCCTTTGATTCTGATGATGATGATTCTGCCCCTCTGAGCAGTTGGAAGGAGAAGAAAGCTTCAGCAGAGAAGGCTACTCTGTTGGTCGATGAATCTTCTGATGAAAAAGAGGAGGAAGCTTATGAGGAATCAGCTGAGAGAGCTGGTTCAGATGAGGATTCTGCATCTGGCTCTGATGGAAGGGAAGAAGAGTCAGAAGAAGGGGAATCAGCTGAGCCTTCAGTTGCTGAGACAGAGGTTTTACATTTCTTTGAAGTTGCTCCATCAGCAGATACACCATTAGTTGCCTCACCCATCAGGTCAGCTCAATCAACTCCCTTTTCTGATCCTTCCCAACACTCCACACCCCCAGCCGATCCTTCACCCTCACAAATTCCAATTGGCAATGAACCAGAGGAGATAGCTACCTCTGGTGATCCTTCAGCTATTCCCAAACCCTCTCACCCTGCACCCATTATTCTTGAAAACCCCAACTCCCCCACAGAAATGACCAAACAAGCTCGCCTATCTCACCATCGTTCAAAAGGGCCTCTTGAACGAGGGATGATCATAACTGCCCTAGCCCACATATTCCTTTACATCCCAGAACTTAACCCTTACCCTGCCTATCAAGACATACTTGCTGATGGTCTTGCCTAGGCACAAGCAAGAGAAGGGCCAGTTACCTTCTTTCTGGCCTTGTTAAAGGAGATGGGAGAAGCAGCATTTACAGAGTGGGAAGAAATTCTGATGGATGCCTTGGAAGTTAAGGCACCATCCCAGCTGACATCCCCTGAAGGGTTGAGGAAGGTTGCCCGTGCGTTATTGAATAAAGATGGGGTTGCACTGGATTGTCTGGAAATAGTTGAGTCTGAATTCATCCCTCCAGCAGCAAACTTTGAGATCACTCCAGCTGATCAGGTAACCCCTACTGTTTTGGGTCAACTTAACGAATATTTTGATGATCACATCAGGGAGGTCAAAGCCACTCTTTTGGCTGCCAAATCTGCTGCCCCCTCTCTGATTGAAAAACAAGTTCATCAAGTGCTGCTGGATCATCGAAATAAGCTGAAAGAAGCTATGGAGGACAGCTTATATGCCACCAGGATAGAGTTCTTCAACACTCTACAGAATTTCAAGTCAACAACAAGGGCTTTTACTGATGATGCTTCTGCTACCCTCGCTGCTGAATCTGAGAGATTCAGACTGGTCTCTGAAAGGTTGGAAGGGCAAATTGCTGAATGCAAAAACGGTCAGGAGGACCTGAAAGCCATTGTAGATAATCTTCCTACTTCTCTACCCTCTACTTCGATGATTGATGATATCAAAAAGGGGGAAGAGAAGAACTCAGCTGCTATTACTGCTCTGCAATCTGAGATGGCCGCTCTGAGAACTCTACTGGTAGACAATCATGGTGTTCTGTCTGCTAGGGTAGAAAATGTTGAAGATTATATCAACACCAGGAAGATTGCAGCCTAGAAGACTCAAGAGCTGAGAGATCAAAAGATAGCTGAGGCCCTGCAGAGGCAAGAAGTGGTTGCTGAGGAGAGAGAGCAGAAGAAAAGGATTATGAATGCTGAATTAGATGAGAAGCTGGCTAAGGAGTTGCAGCTAGCTGAAAAAGAAACTCCAGAAGAGAGGAGGAAGAGGCAGGAAAGAGAAATGAATGATGAACTTGAGACACGATATCAGAGGAAGCTGAAGAAGCAAGGGAAGGCAGTCTCTCAGGGAAGCAGGACTAGAAGTGGAAAATTCATTCGAGATCCAAATGAGCCTTTGGTTGACGGGCCAATTAATATGTTCTACAATCAATTGTCTGATGAGCTGGTGGATCTTTGGAAAACCATTAAGGGTAAGACCATGATCCACTTCTACGTTCTCAGAGGAGAAGATACCCGAGGAGAAAGAGAGAAGAATGCTGAGTTCAGAGACTGGTTGAAGGAGACCTTCCCAAAATTCTTCAGAGCTATTACAGATGAAATGTTTAAGGTGAAAGTTCAACCAGAGTTGCCTGAGATGGAGTATCTTCCAACCCCAACTGATGAGAGTGGGAAGATAGATTGGGTGGAAATCAGGAAGTATTGGTTGCAGATTACTCAACTCTTTTCTCAACTTTCTGACAACTCTCTGCCAGCTCTGAAGGACATAGAGAAGAGATTTCTTGACTGGATGCACGTCCCTCTCAACAGCAGAAGACCTCTCCTCATGTAATAGTCCAGCTGAGTCAGCTGAGGTTTAGGTACTTTCTTTATGACTGTACTCTCTCTTTTGATTTAATAAAGCTTTATGATTCCAGAAAACATCTTGTTGTCAGCTGCACTTTTTATTCTGTCTAAAAGATCTTCTTTTCTGTCCAGTGATGATCTTAATTTTGATTGAATATGCTTATCTGTTGAGATCAGCTGAGTTGGTTTTGATATCATCAAAAAGGGGGAACTTGTTAGGATATATGTGTTAGATGTTTTGATGATATAATAAACTAATCAGTTTGTAATAGGACCAGCTGAACCTGTTAGTCAGCTGATGAGTAGTTAGGATTAGATAGGTTCGAGTGAGGGGGAATCTACCTTGCTGCCTAGAAAATCCGAAGCTATTATAGAGAAGAAGACCAGCTGAGACCTTGAGGACTTAACCGATTTTAGAAGACAGAAGATTTAAGCAGCTGACACTGGAGTATCAAGAGCAGATCATCAGAGGAGTTAACATCAACTGATATCAGAAGGGTCAGATCAGTTGATATCAGAAAAGACAGATCAGCTGACATCAGAAGATCAGCTGATCAGCTGAGAGCACGTCGCAGACAAGACAAAGACCATGGATAAAAGACATATTCAGACGAAGTCAAGAAGACTAGTTGAGGTGCACACCAGCAGACTTGCACATCAGCTGAGGTCTAAGTATCAGCAGACTGGTACACCAGCTGAGGAGACAGATCAGATGAGGTCTTGTGCTCGGCCCAGATTCTTCAGAATCATTTTTAAGGGTTGACTTGCGACATAGAAAGAAGATTCCCATAATAGAAGATCAATCAATCAAGGGGACAAACTTGATTGATTGTAGATCACGAAGATTGACGGGAACCAAGATGGAAATTCAATCAATCACAATGATTGATTGAATACGAGATTATAGGATCTCAGATTCCAGTCCATTACAACGGCTAGTTATTTGACCCTATAAATTAGAGTAACAGTGATAATTTCAGTGTCGGATTTACACGCATATTAAGCTAGCCGAAACTCTGTCAGAATTATCACTTGCACTCAAAAACCCATTCATACTTATTATTTGTAAAAGCTTTGTAGAAGCTGTGAGAAGTCAATTGCGTTTGTAGCATTGACAAGATTGTAAGAGAGTAGTACTCTCGGACTGTGTAAGTGAGTAAGTAAGTGAGTTAGTGGAGAGCCCCTCAAGTCCAAGTTGGATTGAGGAGAGTGGATGTAGGACAGTTGGTCCGAACCACTATAAATCCCTTGTGTCTTGTCGTATTTCTTTCTGCTCTTAATTTGTGCACACCACCTAAAACTGATTTTCATTAAAAATGTTTCCGCACTATTCACAGCGCACTACTTTCAAATTAAGACTACTTCAAGTAGTCTGCTGGTTTTCTGAATAATCCAAATAATTTGAAAAAGGTTTTGAATCCTTACAAGTCTATTCAACCCCCCCTCTAGACTTGTTCAAAGGTATTCCTCCCTAAAACCTGCCTTTGGGACCAACATCTTACGAGAATTCAGTCAGGCTCATGCATCTGACAACTGCGAAGGAGAACTGGGATGCACTGAAGGAGATGAGTGAGGGCTCGGAGAAGATCAAGGAAAACAAGAGAGATCTTGCTATCAGGAAGTTTGAGGCTTTTCGGATGCTGGAAGGTGAATCCATCGATCAGTACATTAAGATGATGAAGGAGCTAGCAATCCTTGGAAAGGACTTTCCCAAGAGGGAGGTGTCGTCTAAAATCCTGAACTGTCTCCCTGAAAGATGGGATACAGGAGTGATCTTGTGGAAGAACACTCAGGATCTCACTAACATTCCTTACTCTCACCTCTTCTCAGAGTTAAAGGCTCTGGAATTCGACCTCGATAAGAGGAAGATGAAGGGTGTTGCCTGTGAGGATGTGACTGAGGAGAAGACACCTGAAAAGGAAAAGAGGGTGGCTCTTAAAGCTACTCCTGAGCCTGAGGCTAGATCCGGCTCGAAATAATTGAGGGATATGAATAAGGATGAGCTGGCCCTGGAGTACAGCTTGATGGCACGGCGTTTCGAGAAACTAAACTCTCGATTCAGAAAGTATAAGAAGTTTTATACTGACACCCGTGATCGCAGGTATTCCAGCCCCAGGAGATCGAGCCCCTTGAGGGAAGAGAGGAGGGGTTCCAATTCCAGGAGAGATCGTGAGGAGCCTGAGCGGGGCAGAGATGAGAAGAGAAGAGATGATGCTGATCCCAGAAGATCCAGCTCCAAGCCTGAAAGATCATCAGGGAGCCGGAGCGAGTCATCAGATAAAAGGTACACTGACAAGAAGTTTGCTTCTGATGTAGATCAGTGTTACCACTGCAAGAAGACCGGACATTATCATTATGATTGTCTGGAGCTCAGTGCTCATGAGCGAGAAGATCGGAGAGCGAAGAGGGAGCTCAGGGCTTCAGACCGAAGAGCGATGCTAGCTGAGGATTCCTCAGATTCAGATGGCCCAGGACACCGGTCCCCTGAACTCTTTTCCGATGAGGAGTATGATGACCTCTGCCTTATGGCAGATGATGAGGTATGTTCTTCTGCCTCTTCTCATGATCACGCACCTGAGCTTAGCTCAGACTCAGTGATTAGGCCATAGATTTTGATATAATTGTGAATATTTTTGTGGGTATTTGATAGATTTATTTGTTAATTGAGTGAGAATTCATTGAAATATTGTGCATATTGATTTACACTTGATATGTTTGATTTATAGGAAATTTTGTTGATAAAAAGACTTGGAAAAGCACAATTGGAAGAAGAGCAAAATTTTGGAAGAATTGAGAAGAATTTGATCAAGATTGAGATGAATAAGTTTAAAGGAGAAAAATTGAAGGTCTGCTCGAGCAGCTTCGGTCGAGCAAGTGTGCATGCTAGAGCAACAGTGAAGAAATTGCTGAAACGATTTTCAGAGGCGTGCTCGACCAAGCCCAGTGGTCGAGCAAGCTTGCTCGACCACTTTTTGCTCGAGCAACCCTACGAGATCGAGCAACCCAAGATTTTTTTTCTTCATTTGCTGACACGTGGCATGATCCGGACAGTTGTATAAAAAGCACAAAAATTGTTTTTGGCAGAGATTTTCGATTTTGAGAGTTTGGAGGCAGGAGATTAGGGTTCCAACTTCCTTTGGGAGCATTTGCCTTCACTTATCCACAATCCACTTCCTTAGATTCAATCCAAATTCATAGATTAGCTTTAATTCTAGTTCTATTTCAATATTCTAGCAAGGATTGCAATGGGTGTTTGTAATTCCCTACATTTTGGATCATCAAGAGGTGATATCTTTTACTTATTACAATTTAATTGAAGTTTTGAGCATGGGTTTTGTTTATCTTGTGTTTATTTCCTTCGTTTTGATGATATTAGCCATGGGATAATCCTCTTATGCTTTGGGTGTTTGAATTGCAATGGAAATTGATGTGATTATGGCTTGATTGTCTCAAATTTGCTATGTGATTGGAGTGTTGCTTCCATTATGTTGTTTATCTTGATTAAATTGATTAGATGAGTTGATTAGCTCTTAATTGGTGGGTAGATGATTCAATGAGAGTTGGGTATTTACTTAATTGATTTTGTTGTGAAAGATTATGTAACACCCGCATAGGCAGCAGCTTTTAGTCCCTTAATTGTTTTTATTTTGGGCGAGAGCTTTGTGTGTGTTTAAGGTTTAGTCCTTTAAGTTGTTATGCTTTAGTATTTCTTAATTAATTGCTTAGTATTAGTTGTCCCAATTAGTATTAATTGGACTCTTAGTTGAGTGATAAGTTTCGAATTATTAAGAGTAAGAGAGAATAGTATTATTGTCGAGGTTATAGTATTAGTCCTCTAAGAATAGTATTTCCTTAAGTATTAATTCATTAAGGGCATGTTAGTAATTGAGGAATTAAAATTAGGGATTTGACTTTATGATATTTTGACCAAGAATAGGATTAAATAATACTTGGAATAATAGTAGTAATATTTTTGAAAATATTGGGTCTTAGAGTTATAAGAATTTTAGAAAATAAGGAGTATTAAGACAAGGATTTCTAGTATCTTTATTTATGGAAATAAGTCATATTCTTATGCAAGAAGAATTACATTCTTGAAGGATAAGTATCACAAGAGTAAGAGTTAGTAAGGATCTTGTAAATAAGGAAATAAGTTGCCAAGTATGGAAATAGAGATACACCAAGATTATGAGTCAATTTTCTTGCCTTTCCTCTAAGATTTTGGCCAAGGCCTTTTGTGCAGCCCTACACACTTATTCCAACTCTATAAATATGTGTTGATCAAGTCCCCAAACCCCTAGACACCCAAGAAAAATCGGCAGCCACCATAGCACCCAAATTTCGGTAATTATGAAGATATAGGACCAGAATTTTTTGGCAGTTTGTAGAAGTAGAAGGAGGGCAGATTTTCGAGAGTTCTTAGAGCAAGGAATTAGCAAGCCAACGTACAATACTTCTTTATTTTTCAAGACAAGAAAAGGTGGAGGTTTAAACGGTGAAAAGTGGTAACTTCTAGTTCGATTTTTAAATGTTTACTTTGATGCATTGATGTGTTTATGTGCCAAATATGTTATGGATGATCAGATATCATCAATCTATGTTAAAGGCATTCAGATAATGCATATGGTACTCAGATAGTAAAGTATGGATACGCGAGGCGTATCAAATGTTAAGGACGAGGGGTATGTTTACATGTTTATGTGTCCTTTATATTTAGACTTTGAACTAAATTATCCCCATGGAGTGATTATTTTATAATTGTTCACCCCTTCACCGAATTATATTTTCAGATTTTCAAGAGTAAGATGACGAGATTGGTGATGTGGAGGAAGGTGGATGTGAAGCGAGTTAAAGAGTTAAAGAAGAAGTTAATGGATCGAAGTTTTATTAAAAAGCCAAGTATGCTTTACCTTAAGTTTTGCAAGTATTTTTATTAAAGTTTCGGCACTTTTTTTTTCCACAAGACTAGACGTTTGCATGTTTTATTTCAATGAGTGCATGGGCACGTAGATGGTTAATTTAGGATTTATTATGGTTTGATGAATTATGGGATTTTAATTTGGATTTTTATGAGGTATTGTTATTATTATGATTATGTGTTAATTTGCATGAATTTAAGGAGTTAAGTTGATGGACTTATTTATTATGTTGGCAGCTGATGGTTCGAATTTAGAAGCGTGCTTAAGTGTTTGAGTTATGTGTTTAATTGTTCTTAAGAAATAGTTATTGACCTTAGTTTGCATGATCGATAAGTTAAGTTTTATAACTCCAAAAATTATGAAATTTTACCAGAATATTTGCCATGATTTAAGATGCATATTGACCAATTTTCGTGAGTTTTTACTTAGTAGAAGTCGAGAAACTGATTTTAGTCCTTTATGTGATTCTAGTCGTCAAAATTCTTGTATTAAGAATACCAATTTTATGCCCAGCCTATTTTCGAAAATTTGGCAGTTTAATAGCCATAAAATATTAAGTTATTTTGGTCTTAAAACCTGGAGAAAAATTCATTTTAAAGTTTCAGCTTGAACGTAGTCCTTTATCTTTGCTTTATGAGCTTTTCATGCTTTTCAAAAGTGGATTTTCTTGGAAAGTACTTATAATATGTTTAATATAATTTATTTGAGTATTTAGAGGTCTTATGATGATTGGCAAGATAATAGTATTAAAGAAAATGGATTTAGTATTAGTTAATGGACTATTTTTATACACATGCGGTTTTGATGAGTACACCCAGGCTGTTTTCAAAAGTTTTAAGCCCCAGTAGCTGTACACGAAATTATTATGAGTTATTGCATGATTTAATTGATGTCTTGTATGTTAAACGATATTAGAATGAGTTAATTTCTTATGTGAATTATATTAAATTATGACATGTATGTATGAGATGATATTTTATAATTTTCCATGGATGTATTGAATGAGCTATTTAAATTGAATGTATGATTTATCTATTTAGATATTACTCTGATTTTAGTTCAAAAAGTATTTTCAAAGAAAATAATTTTTTTTATTAGAAAAGGGTGCACGTTCTAAAAGAGTGTTTTTATTAAATTTATTTATTAAAGTGAGACTTCCGCTGATTTGACATGTATAGAATTTTAGGGCGTGACAGATTTGCTTGATTAATTTGATTCTCATAGTAGTCTACACCGCCGAGAGGGGGTAGATGGCTTAGACGATGCATGATAGACACTAGGTTCTTTAATCGAGGATTAGAGTATGTAGTGAGAGGGGAATTATAGGGATTAGTAACCGTGTTGAACCTTCTTATAATTCACTACCCTATGTGCTTGTAATGTTGCTTGATCACTAAAGCATCAAAAGGGACTAGTCTTCAAATGCCATGTGGTAGCCTCTAGTTAATCTCAAAAACATATCAAAGACGAGATGATTTCGTCATAAGAAACATTGAATAAAATTGTGAGGAGAACACCCGGAGCATACCTCTCACCTCGCACTTCGAATCGAAGTTAGGATAATTGTTTGTTCTTGTTTGCTTGATATTTACAATTTTTAGTTTAAAACCCGGATTAGTTGCTATAATACTTATGCCAACATATGACTTCGGGGATCCATAGCTCTCTCTTGTCCTAGGTCGATAACTACTGGGTCGTTTGCTTGCATTCCTACAATTGTCCATCCGCTTTTGGGTCAATTTACTTTTAATTTGAAAATCGTGCAAAAAGACAAAAATATCAATGGCGCCGTTGCTGGGGACTTGATTGAGAGTTTTGATTGGGACTTGTTGTTAGTTGAGTAGGTGTTACTAGTGACACTTTATTGCTTTATTTTATTTTTCTTTGTTGGAATTTGATACTTGGTTTGCTTTCTTAGGTGCATGATCACAAGAGCTCAAAGAGGACACATCGAACCCATTGATCTTAAGATTGAAGCACACTCTAGGAGAAGGAACAGAGGTCGAAATCGTAGAAGAGCAAGAAATCGAAATATGGAAGGGAATCCACTTAATGATCCTCCTCCACAAGATTTTGGAGGTGGAAATGGAGATGGAGGAGCCAATGGAAATGGAGATGGAGTTCAAGTAGCTCAAGGAGGTCTTAATCCTCAAAATCAACCACAAGGTGAAGTGGCTCAACCGAATCCATTCAACCCTTACCATTTCCCATATCAACCAAACCTATATCAACAAGCCATGAATCCATATCAATATCCTTACCCATATCCTCAAAACCCACAAAACTACTACCCTCCTCCATACAATTACTACCCACCACCACAACCACAACATCCCATACAACCACCTCACCCACCTCAAAACCAAGATCAGCTTCCAAGAGAGGGGAGACCAATTCGGGCTTATTTTGAGCCCCAAATGAGAGACTTCTATGATGGGATAAATAGGCCACCGATTGAGGCTAACAATTTTGACATTCCAACCGCTATGATCAAACTTTTGAAGGATCATCCATTTGAAGGAAGAGATGGCATTGATGACCCACACAAGCACTTGGATTGGTTTAGGGAGTTGGCCGATAATATGAAGTACAATGGAGTCTCGGAGGATGCAAAAAAGTTAAGGATGTTCTCTTTATCTCTTGAGGGGAAAGCTAAAGCTTGGTTGAGCAAGACCATACCACCTGGAAGCCTTGACACTTGGGAAGAAGTAAGCCAAAAATTTCTATTAAAATTCTATCCTCCTTCAAGAACAGTTCAAGCAAGGAACGAGATCGCGGGGTTCAAGAAGAAGCCTAATGAGGGATTGAAAGAAGCTTGGGAAATATTTAACGACTTGTTAATCTCATGTCCTCAACATGGCTTTCCCGAGGAGCAAACCGTGTGTTTCTTCTATTGTGGAGTGGATGAATTTTCCCAATGGCATCTCAATGCTTGTGCCAAAGGGGATTTTCTTGACTTAACATCGAGAGAAGCTATAGATGGTGTGGCAAACAATATGGGCCAATGGAATGTTCAACCTCAAGGATCTAAGAAGGTGGCTCAAGTTGAAAAAGGGGATTTGATGCAATCCATGATGATGACCTTGATAGAAAAGGTCAATGCTCTCTCTCCTAGCCAACCAAAGGAGACACAAACTTTTATGATGCAAGAGGAAAGTGGCCAAGGATTTAGTGCAGCAATTGAGGATGTAAATTTTATGGGGAGGCAAAATCAAGGGGGGTATCAACAACCCTATCAAGGAGGAAGACAAGGTCAAGGGAGTTATCGACCGCCTCAAGGTCAACAAGGTGGAAACTCTTACAACACTTATGGGGGACAATCTTCATCCTATCAAGCAAATCCTCAAGGAGGAGCTCCTTATAATCCGAATGCAAGGAGACATGAAAATTTTTCTTACTCCAATACAAAGAGTGCGGTTCAATATCCACCGGGATTTGATCCCGGTGCAAAGCTTCCTAATGGAGAAGGAAAAGCAACTGTGGAACAAATGTTAACTTTGATGATGAAGAGGAATGAAATGAAAGATGAAGAAGATAAAAAGTTTCAAGCAAGTGTTAATGCAAGATTTGAGGGAATGAATTCTAAACTTGATTATGGTGCAAGGAGAGCAACTCAAACAGAAAACCATATGAAGACTCTTGAGTATCAATTGGGTCAATTGGCCACTACTGTTAGTGGTATGCAAAACAAGGGAAAGTTTCCTTCTACAACCGAAGTGAACCCAAGGGAACATTACAAGGCTATTCAACTAAGGAGTGGTACACAATACGAGGGTCCATCAATGCCTCAAGAAGAGGAGGAAGTGAATCCTAATGACTTTGAGAAGGAGATGGAAATTGAGTAAGATAAGGAAGAGAAAGTGGATGACGAAGATGAGTGTGAAGTGGAGAATGAGTTTGATAGAAAGGAGGAAGATGAAGAAGATAAAGGGATGACGAGAGATATGAAGAAGGACAAGCTTGATCTAGAAAATTTGAAAGAAAAAAAGGTAGAGAAGGGGGACAGCTCTAAATGGATTCCAATGTGGAGGCTAGCTAAGGAGTTGAAGGGAAAGGAAAAGGATGTTCCATGTAACAAATGGGGAGTTCCTACTACACCCATTCCACCTCCTTTCCCTAAGAGGTATGTGAAGCAAAAGCTTGAGGAAAAATTTGCTAAATTCTTAGATATTTTCAACAAGCTTCACATCAACATTCCTCTTGTTGATGCTTTGGAGCAAATGCGACATTACATGATGTTCTTGAAAGATATTATGTTAAGGAAGAGAAAGCTTGTAGAAAGGGGAACGGTTAATTTGACCGAGGAGTGTAGTGCTATCTTGCAAAGGAATCTCCTAAAGAAACTTAAAGATCCCGGAAGTTTCACTATTCCATGTGAAATTTGTAATCATTTGAAGACCAAGGCACTTTGTGATTTGGGGGCAAGTATAAACTTGATGCCTTTCTCAATCTACAAGATTTTAAAGCTTGGAGAAGTGAAGTCAACGTCAATCACTCTTCAATTAGCGGATGGATCGACAATGTGTCCTAAGGGGATTATTGAAGATGTATTTGTAAAGATAGACAAGTTTATCTTTCTCGTTGACTTTGTTGTGCTTGATATGAAAGAGGATGCCAATGTTCCTTTAATCTTTGGGAGGCCATTCCTTGCAACCGGAAAAGCAATGATAAATGTTGAGAAGGGAGAGCTTAAATTGAGCTTCAACGGAGAAGAGGTAATATTCTCAATTTATGACTCCGGAAAAGAGATTTCAAGTAATGAAAAATGTCACTCCATCCACACATTAAATGTTGGCATGAAAGAAAGTAGGTGTATGAAGCAAGTGAACTCTCCAAGAGTACCCTTGAAAGATCCCGGAGATGGACAAGAATGGATTAAAGAAGCATTGATGACCGAACTTGAGCAAAATGCAAGTCAGGAGGGGTTATTTGAGAAGAGAGAAACGATTGAGTTGTTTAGTCAAATTAAAGAAGATGAGAGAAGGGTGAAGAGCTTAAGGGAGTTTGAGCTGGGAAGAGGACTTGATGTGGGAGATAAGGTTGTGTGGTGCAATGCTATGATGAAGAGTTTTAGTGGTGAATCAAAGATCCAAGCCTATCAACCTATGAGGGTAAAGAGAGTATTTAATGAAGAAGACTTGGACTTGGAAAATGAAGAAGGAGAGGTCTTAATTGCTTGCGAACGTCAAGTGAGGCATATTGTTCATCCTATTCCAAAACACTTCATTCCTCCAGTTCCAAAAAAAGTACCTAACATAGCGCCTACAAAGGAAATTTGAACTCATTTGAGCTCCGTCCGGCATAAGACGTAAAAAATAGCGCTTGGTGGGAGGCAACCCACCGGTTTTGTTTTTCTTTTGTTTTTATTCTTATTTTGGTTTTTATTTTGTTGGTTGATCTTTGGTTTGTGGTTGTGTAGATTATTGATGGTTTGGATCTTAAGTTGGAAGTGCTTGACGCTTGCATGGTGAATGGGAAGCTTAGCTTGAAAGAAGCTTGGGAATTAAGGTCCGTTACTCCATGCTCGAACTTAGATGTTGCTTTGGGGGAGTTTTATTTTTTTCTGAATTGAGCATGTCATTGCACCGGCACACACCCATTATATGATTCTTTGGGGGTATTTGTATGATATTTGGTGATAATTAGATTTTAAGCATTTCATTGTAACATTCTTTTTCCAAATTTTGATTGATTGGCAAAATAAAAATTTGGGGGGGTATGTTCATGTTTACAATTCAATGCATTTGGTGAATATTTGCATTTGGTGAATTGGTGATTGGATATGCAAAGGAAGAGACCCCGATCTACTCGGTCGAACGAGCGACCTGGCTCGAATCAAGGGATCAAAAGGTTAGTGTGGGTTGTGTTGTTTATTTTGGTTGAAAGTGTGAAAATTTGAAAAATTTTGAAGCTGCTCGAGCACTTTTGCTCGAGCAAGGTTGCACTGTCGAGCAGCCTTGCTGGTTTTTACGTAGCTAATTCTAAAAAATTGCTGCTCAACTATTTTCGACCGAGCAGCCTTGCTCGATCGAGCACCTGAAGGTAAAAGTGCCATTACGTTTTTGAAGAAAATGTGCTCGATCGAGCACCCTTCTGAAATTTACGAACCAAATTGAAAAAAATAGTTGCTCAACCATTTTGGTCGAGCAACTCAACTCAATCGAGCAAGGTTATAAATTCGGGATTTTTAGGGCTTTCTCACATACTGAAACACACATATTCCCTCCCTTTTCCTCGAGCAGCCGCGACCGAGAGAGAGAGAGCTTTTCACATTTTTTGGTCCTAAAAACTCAATTTTTCTTCACAAACTCACCACTCCAAGGTATGTAATCTCATTCTCTCTTCTTATTTCATGATATGAATGGATTATTTGCATGATTTGGGGAGATTGAAACCTAGGGTTTATGAAATTTGGGATTTTTGAATTTTTTGTGGAATATTCATGAAAGGGCTTAATGTTTATACTCAATGGACGCTATTAGGCATGAGTTACTTGTATTTCATATGATTATGCCATGAATGCTTGATTTATGCTTGAATTGTTCTATGGGTTGTTTGTGAAATTGAAGGGAAATGTGTGAAAAATGATATTCTATTGATTTTTGGAGGATTTTCATGGTTTTGATTTATTGTAGATATTGGTGAAGAGCAATGGTGCATAGTTGTGAGTTATTGGTTAGGAGATTCATTTTTTGTGCAAATATTCTTGAGATTTCTTTGATAATTTGAGTGCCTTATTGAAATTGTGAGGAATCCTTTGTCTTTCTTTGACACAAGATTTTGTAGATATTTAGTAATATGCTTGATTTGTTGAAATATTTCCATGTGTTGATGAGGATGAGGGTGTTGAGATTTAGATTTTCTAAAAAAAAAGGCAAAAGGATGATTTTTGTTGGGTATACTTGTGAATATATATTTGTATATGGCCTGAATTTTGTTTGTGAGAAGGTTTGTGAAAGGATTATTGGGTGTGTGATCGGAAATTTCTTGGTTAATTATTTATTTGTTTGAATACTTTGGATTTTTAAGAAAGACTCTACTTCTAATTGTGCTTGGAATTTTCTGTTGAATGTAGGATGATTGGTATGATTATGGTGTTTGGTGTCTTGATTGGTCTTGCATTATGGTTCTTCATTTTTGTTATTTGTGATTGTGTTGTTGATATTTGGGGCTTCATTGATGGTGATTATTGGTTTTGAGATTTAGTTAAGCTTGATGGTTGGATTGATGCTAGTTGGTTTACTTGTTAATGAGAAGATTGTGTTTGATTTTGTGCTCATGATTCATGATTAAGCCAGTGAGCTTTAGAACTTTGTAGACTTGCATATGATATGAGTCTATTTCTTTCATTGTGAGTATCATTCATGCTTGTGTGCTCTAGAACTTGCCTCATGTCTTGTTTGAAGCTACTTTTTGTGTGAAGTTTTTGAATATGATATAAGGCCATCTTTGTTTTGAAAAGTCACTTAGCCAAATCTTCCATGCCAAATGAAATTTTTCCGTAGTTAGCCACTTTGTGCCTATTTGACATGTTTCTTGGCAACCTACAATTCTAGCCTATTTATCCTTCTTTTTGAGCTTAATTGTCCCTATGAATTAGTGGAGCTTGAGTGTGGGTAATGAGGTTAGAATGTGCTGATTATGAATTTGGTGGATGAAGTGGTGAAAGTGAAAAGACTGTGAAAAATTGAGAAAAAAAATGTTCAAGAAAAAAAAATTGAAAAATGAAAATGAAAGAGTTCTCTTGTACAAAAAGTTGATTGATCTTGAAATTCAAAAAAGTGTTCAATGGGAAGGGGTGAAAGAAATGTGTGAAAAAGAAAAAAAAATGAGAACTCGTGAATGATTGGAGTTTGAGAATTTTAAGTGTAAATTGATCACTTACCACTTGTCCTTGAAGAGTGTAGAGATATGACGGATGTCTTAAACTCGAGCTCCACTAGTTTACGAGTCACTAATCCAAAAATCTCCCACCCATAACCAAAGAGCCTACATTACAACCAAAGGAAAGCCCTCATTGATTCATTTATTGATCACTTAATTTGTGGTGGAGAACTTAGATGCTTGTCAAGCTTATGGTAGTTCACTTGTGTGTTTTGATTTTGAGGGCATATACTTCTCCATGGTTTTAAATTCTTTAGTTGCTAGGGACTAGCAACATGCTAAGTTTGGGGTAGTTGATTAGGCCATAGATTTTGATATAATTGTGGATATTTTTGTGGGTATTTGATAGATTTATTTGTTAATTGAGTGAGAATTCATTGAAATATTGTGCATATTGATATACACTTGATATGTTTGATATATAGGAAATTTTGTTGCTAAAAAGACTTGGAAAAGCACAATTGGAAGAAGAGTAAAATTTTGGAAGAATTGAGAAGAATTTGATCAAGATTGAGATGAAGAAGTTTAAAGGAGAAAAATTGAAGGTTTGCTCGAGCAGCTTCGGTCGAGCAAGTGTGCATGCTCGAGCAACAATGAAGAAATTGCTGAAACGATTTTCAGAGGCGTGCTCGACCAAGCCCAGTGGTCGAGCAAGCTTGCTAGATTGAACAACCTCACGAAATTTACGAAGCAAATTAGCAAAAATTGTTGCTCGACCAATTTTGGTCGAGCAACCCTGCTAGATCGAGCAACAAGGAAAATCAAAGGTGTTCAGCATTTTATGAAAGCGTGCTTGACCACTTTTTGCTCGAGCAACCCTGCGAGGTCGAGCAACCCAAGATTTTTTTCTTCAGATGCTGACACGTGGCATGATCCGGAGAGGTGTATAAAAAGCACAAAAATTGTTTTTGGCAGAGATTTTTGGTTTTGAGAGTTTGGAGGAAAGAGATTAGGGTTCCAACTTCCTTTGGGAGTTCTTCACTTTTCCACAATCCACTTCCTTAGATTCAATCCAAATTCATAGATTAGCTTTAATTCTAGTTCTATTTCAACATTCTAGCAAGGATTGCATTGGGTTTTTGTAATTCCCTACATTTTGGATTATCAAGAGGTGATATCTTTTACTTATTGCAATTTAATTGAAGTTTTGAGCATGGGTTTTATTTATCTTGTGTTTATTTCCTTTGATTTGATGATATCAGCCATGGGCTAATCCTCTTATGCTTTGGGTGTTTGAATTGCAATGGAAATTGATGTGATTATGGCTTGATTGTCTCAAATTTGCTATGTGATTGGAGTTTTGCTTCTATTATGTTGTTTATCTTGATTAAATTGATTAGATAAGTTGATTAGCTCTTAAATGGTGGGTAGATGATTCAATGAGAGTTGGGTATTTACTTAATTGATTTTGTTGTGAAAGATTTGCTTGATTAATTTGATTCTCATAGTAGTCTACACCTCCGAGAGGGGGTAGATGGCTTAGACGACGCATGATAGACACTAGGTTCTTTAATCGAGGATTAGAGTATTTAGTGAGAGGGGAATTATAGGGATTAGTAACCGTGTTGAACCTCCTTATAATTCACTACCCTATGTGCTTGTAATGTTGCTTGATCACTAAAGCCTCAAAAGGGACTAGTCTTCAAATGCCTTGTGGTAGCCTCTAGTTAATCCCAAAAATATAGCAAAGACGAGATAATTTTGTCATAAGAAACATTGAATGAAATTGTGAGGAGAACACCCGGAGCATATCTCTCACCTCGCACTTCTAATCGAAGTTAGGATAATTATTTGTTCTTGTTTGCTTGATATTTATAATTTTTAGTTTAAAAATCGGATTAGTTGCTATAATACTTATGCCAACATATGACTTCAGGGATCCATAGCTCTGTCTTGTCCTAGGTCGATTACTACTGGGTCGTTTGCTTGCATTGCTACAATTGCCCATCCACTTTTGGGTCAATTTGCTTTTAATTTTATAATTGTGCAAAAAGACGAAAAAGTCACTCAGCAGGAGAACTCGACCTTCAGCTCGCTCTAGAGCAATTAATGGTTGACTTCTCAAGGCTGCAGGAGACTCATACTCACATAGTGGATGTGAATGCACAACTGAGTGGAGAGAATGATCGGCTAACTGAGTCTCTCAGAGTGAGGGATACTGAGGAAGCCCTCAGACTAGTAAATCTTCAGGGAGAGTTGCTTCATGCTCGGAATAAGCATGATGAAACTCCACTGGAGGTTGAAAGAATAAAAGGTGTAATCAGCTCGCTGATTGAAACTCGTGACACCGATTTGTTCCTCGCTCAGGAACAGTTGATGATTGAGTGAATTGCTCTGAGAGTGATGTTCGAAACTGAGTGGCAAGCTCGCCTTTGTGCTGAGCAAACTGCTTGGGATCTTGAGCTGATCTCAAAAGAGAAAGCTCATGAGGAACTGGTGCTTCTGAACACCACTGAAATTGAGGCCCTGAAAGAAACAAATGGGCACCTTGAGGATAAGCTGAAGAAGTTACACACATCTACCCAAGTGGTTGATGAGTTAACAAGTTTCTCTCAGCTGACCGATGGTGCTAAAGCTGGGTTAGGGTATGATGCCTCAAAAGACCCAAAGGGCAAGAAAAAGAGAGGTGCTTCGGGGAGCAACTCTCAGAAGAAGTTTGTCCCTGCCCTAACTGACGACAAGAGCCCAAGTGTTGCTCGTCAGGATAAAGGCAAAGGGAAGGATAAAGTGCCTGAACCTGTCAGGCAAAGGACTGAAGGAATCTAGACTCTCTCTTGTAGATGGTCTACCTAATGAAGTTTTTAGCAAAGACCATGTGTGCGGAGCATGTCAGGAAGGGAAGCAAACCAAAGCTTCATTCAAGTAGAAAGAGGCCTTCTCAACTGACAGAGTGCTTCAGCTCCTGCACATGGATCTCTTTGGTCCGATTACTCCTGTCAGCATGAATGGTTGGAAATATACTCTTGTTGTTGTTGATGATTATTCCAGGTACACATGGGTTATTTTCTTGCTGAACAAGGAGACTCTGGTCAAGCTTCCGGAGTTACTCAAGCAATTGAGTACTAAACAGGGTCAGAGCATAGTCAGGATCCGATCAGATCGAGGAACGGAGTTTATTAACTCTATTATAACTGACTTTTGTACTAACCATGGTATTGCTCATGAGACTTCTGCAGCCAGGACCCCTCAGCAGAATGGGGTAGCTGAGAGAAGGAACCGGACCCTGAAGGAAGCTTCCCGGACCATGTTGGCTGAGTCAGGACTGCCCAAGAAGTACTGGGCTGAAGCAATCAACACTATTTGCTAGACTCAGAACCGATCTATGCTGAACAAACAACATTCTCAGACACCTTATGAAACTTGGAATAAAAGGAAGCCTCGCATCTCTTATTTCTATATTTTTGGGTATAAGTGTTTCATCCTGAACAATGGGAAAGACCAGCTTAAAGCCTTTGATAGCAAGTCTGATGAGGGAGTTTTCTTAGGATACTTCTCAGTCAGCAAAGTATTCAGGGTGTATAACTGTCGGACCCTTTGTGTGGAGGAAACACCTCATGTTGTGTTTGATGAGACTGCATCTATGCTTAGAAAATAGATTCCTAGTCCTGACAATGAGGGGGTTACCAAGAGGGTGACAATACTGAGCCTGAAGAATCCTGAATTCAAGATCAAGCTTGTCAGTACTCCCAAGGGATGGGATGATGATGATCATCATCAGGATGGACCTCAGGCCAACCCTCAGCAAGCCCCAGCCTCGGAGAATGTTGAGTCTCAGACGGAGGCACATACTCAACCTGAGGTACGTACTGTCAGTGATAATGCTTCTGCACCTGAGACAGTTACTGAGTCCAACTCTGTAGGGGGAAACAATGTCCCTGATATTGTGCAACCCTCAGGAAATGACTCAGTATCCTCTATTCTTGCTCGTTCTGCTTCTTTACCTGTTATTGTCGAGACTAACATTTCAGGATCAGGCGAGGGAACCTCAGCAGCTCCCAGTGCAGCCGTCAGCAAGAGGCGGTGGCTAGATGATCACTCATTGGCTGACATCATAGGTGATATCAATGAGGGGGTTAGGACAAGGTTGTCCTTTGGTGAGAGTGCTATGTTCTGCTGCTTCCTGAGTGATCAGGAATCCAAGAGCATAGAAGAAGCTCTTGCTGACCCCAACTGGATCTTAGCCGTGCAGGGTGAGCTCAATCAGTTTGAGCGGAATCAGGTTTGGGAGTTAGTTGAGAGACCTGGGCGTCAACATGTGATTGACACCAAGTGGGTTTTCAAGAACAAGAGGTATGAGAAGAATGTCGTAGTCAGGAACAAGGCCAGACTAGTGGCAAAAGGTTACTCTCAGGCCGAAGGGATATACTATGATGAGACCTTTGCCCCAGTTGCAAGGTTGGAAGCAATCAGGTAGTTCTTGGCTTATGCAACATTCAAGAAGTTCAAGGTGTATCAGATGGACGTAAAGAGTACCTTTCTGAATGGTGTACTGAACAAGGAGGTTTATGTGGAACAACCTCCAGGGTTCGAAGTTGGTGATAAGGTCTATCACCTAAAGAAAGCTCTTTAAGGCATGAAACAAGCTCCCAGGGCTTGGTATGATACACTCTCTCAATTCCTGATAGACCACGGGTTCGTGAAAGGAACAGTGGACAGGACCCTCTTCCGGATTTCATATTTATGTGGATGACATAATATTTGGATCTCCTAATCTGAAGCTTTGTGAGAAATTCTCCAAGCTGATGACTGGGAAGTTTGAGATGTCAATGATGGGAGAAATGAACTTCTTTCTGGGTCTCCAAGTCAGGCAATCTGACTCTGGAATTTTCATAAATCAGTCCAAGTATGTGAGGGATTTGATTCAGAAATTTGGAGTTCAGTCCAGCAAAGTCTCACGTATTCCCATGAACATAAATGAGAAGCTGGATCCTGACAAAAAAGGAGCCTCGGTGAATCAGACTGAATATAGGGCACTGATAGGATCCTTATTGTACCTGACTGCAAGTCGTCCTGACATCACTTATGCAGTCGGAGTTTGTGTAAGGTATCAGTCTGATCGGAAGAAGAGTCATCTAGAGAGTGCCAAAAAGATATTTAAATACCTGAGAGGTACAGTCAATTTAGGACTTTGGTACCCCTCTGATGACAACCTAGAACTGACTGGTTATTCAAATGCAGATTATGGAGGCTGTAGGCATGATAGGAAATCAACCACAGGCACATGTTAGTTTCTAGGGAGTAAACTGATCTCCTGGTTTTCTAAGAAACAAACCAGTGTTGTAACGTCTACTACTGAGGCTGAGTATATGCCGGCAGGCAATTGTTGCTCCCAGATTCTTTGGTTGAAGCAACAACTGAGAGACTACCAAATAGAGACCACTGAAGTCCCAATTTATTGTGACAACAACAGTGCCATTGCCATATCCCAAAACCCAGTCTTACACACAAGGTGTAAACATGTAGACATCAGGCATCATTTTATCAGAGATCATGTTGAAAAGAAGGATATAAGGATGGAGAGAGTCCCTACTGATAAGCAGAGAGATGACATCCTGACTAAGGCTTTGCCTGAAACCACGTTTGTTGAGTTGTCAATAGAGTTAGGACTCCTTGACCCAGGCTTAGGAGATTCAGTATGAATCTCAGTTCAGTATGCATAAGGTCAGGGGGAATGACTAACTAGGACTCAGGATGAAGGAATCTCATAGAGAGAGTGAATGGCTGTAGGGGGAACACTCAGTGTAAAAGGATGATCAGTTTAGACTGACTAAGATTCAGGACACAGAATTCAGGACTTGTCATCCTGATAGGACACAAGTGGTATCAGTCAGATAACGAAATCTGACTGACTGGTATGTTTCCTGAATTATCTTGTCATCATATCTTGCTCACATCATCCTTGATATTGTTTGTCATGTTGTCAAATCAAATCTTTTTATCATTTAATCCCAGACATTCATTTAATATTCAGTTATTATTTAATGCAATTTATTAGAGTTAAATACGGACTTGTTCTAACGCGCATTTAATGCAAATTGGGCGGGAACGGTTTCCGATAAAGTTTTGAATTATTAACTTTGAAAACTGAAAAGGCTCAATCCGCATCCATGCATCAAATGTTTTAATCTCAATCGTTGAATCTCATAAGTCATAATTTTCTGAACCGTCCGATTAAAATTAGATTTTTGTATAAATAAGGGAAGTCCTTGTCATTGCGACCTTTACGCACTCAAAATAGTTTCCTTGCTTATTTCTCTCTGCAACTTATTTTCTTCATATCTTCATATCTTCATGGCATCACCATCCATCGATTCATTCTTTGGAAATCTTTTCCATCTTCGAAATGAAATTCATTGGGAACCATTTGGTGATTTCTCCTCGAATAACCCAGACATAGTGCCTGTGAAAGAATTGTTTGAAAATGTAGGACTGTTAAGGTTCATCACAGCAAAGCCCAAAAGACTTCATCCTCGACTTGTTGCTGCCTTTTATCTGAAGATAGTGCAGAACAAGGATACTCAGGAATGGGAAAGTTACATTCCTTTGACCTCCTGTGTGAAGGGGAAGAATGGTGAGGATGAGATGGTGAGGAGTTGGATCACTATTAATCTCAGGCAGAAGGTTAAGGAGGTGCTTAATCTTGCCCACTCTGGACGCAGCCCGGTTGACTATGGGATTGGCAATGAGAAGGATTATCTCCCGTCTCTCTGTGATGGAGATGTCATTCTGAAATCTGGGCTAAACAAGTCCGTTCTGAGTACTACCAACCGTCACTTGTTTGACCTGACTAGTCAGGGAGTGATGGGGATTGCTGGAGGGCTAGAGCAGATCTTAAGGCCAAAGCTGTATACCATGATGGCAATCAAGAATGTAGATGTGCATAGATTCGACTGGGAGGAATACTACCTTCAGTTAATGGTGGCTGAGAAGAGCAAGATCAAATAATCGCCAGAGGGTCAGGCGACGTTTGAGGCCAAGATGCACTTTGGCACTAAGATTTCTTTGATCTTGGAGACCTTGGATATCGGTGATGTGGATTAGGCTTAATCACTCAAGATTCCAGCGAAAGTGGATCTTTTCAGATCTTATTCCGGTGATGCTGGTACAAAGAAGAAATCAAGAACCCTAAAGAAGAAGGCCCAGGCGAGCACGACTGGAGAAGTCAAGGCTCAGGCAAGTAAATCTTCAGGGGCTCTAATTAAGAAACCAACGGAGGACAAGTCTAGTAAGCCTTACGGACCCAAGCAACAGACTCTGAAACTCATTTATCCTGGCTCAAAGGAGCGAGAGAAAAAGCTTGTGGAAGAGGAGGCTGCTAAAAGGGAGACTCAGTCACTAGAGACTCAGCAGGAGTCTGCTCAGACTGCACTTGAGGTTGTCCCTCTTGCTGCTGTTCCAGATGATGAACCCTGTGAACCAACACCCTTTGTTCTTGAGGAAGACAAGGCTGAAGATCAAATCCTCAATGTTGTCTCAGAATATCAGGACGTGGAGGTCCATTCTGAAGAGGATCAGAGGGAAGTGGATGCTGCTGAAAGCAGCAAAGGTGATGAAGGTGTCTTGGCTACTGAAGGTGTTCAGGCTGAATCTCCATGGCCTTTCCCCGCACCTGATGAGACACTTCTTCTTGATTTTGAAGTGGTGGCGAGAGGCAGGGCTGCCGAAGTGGTGGATAGAAAATTCCCAGACCTCTCCGATGCTCAGAAGGAGGCAGTGGTGCAGCTCCGTACGTATGCTATGATCAGGAGTGCCACTTGGCCTGAACTTGATGAGCTGAGCAAAGTCAAGGGTATAAACATGCTGGCTGACGATGAAGCAGCTTTGTTTGATCACTTCCAGGTAAACTCCCTGAATAATCTAATTAAGATGGCTGACTTCGTCAGAACTGTAAGGAGGATTTATCCAGAAACTCCGGTGGCTGAGCCTGAAAGGGAAGGTGTTAGAATGGAACTTGCCCTTGTTCCAGTTTCTGAAGGTCAGGAGGTGGAGATACCTCAGCAGATGGAGGTTCAGGAAGGAGAGAAGGAGAAGGAGAAGGAGAAGGAGAAGGAGAAGAACAAGGAAGTTCTTGTGATTGATGAGTCCGATCAGCAAGGTGCAACTGATGTGATCAGTGCACCGGCCGATGACGCACCCCTTGGACCCGGGGCTGCTGAGGCTTCAGGAGAGGGTTCACTTGCTCTCATCCATGTTCCCGGTAAAAGGACTCAGAAGAAAGGGAAAGGGGCATGGCAGCGGGATCTGAAATCCATCCACCGCCAACTCACAACCCAAAACAAGAAAATCTATCGCTACAGTCGAGCTGCTGGCCTGATCAATCAGCGATTGGGGGCAGTCAACCGGGATCACCACGAGATGGTCAAAGCTTTTGCCATTGCCGAGGATGTTCTTGTTCTGACTGAGACAGATCACTCAGTTCGGGTCGAAGCAGTATGTCAGCAAGCAAAGGAGACAGCTGAAAGCTGCAACAAGATGGTTGTAAGTTTGCGAGCTGAACAGGATGAAAAGATGAACACATTCCTTGATCAACAACTGAATGCAAGGGTTGATCAATTGGTTGATGATAAGCTTGCCAAGCTGAAAGCAGAGCTGAAGGCTGAATTACTGAGTGAGTTGTCAGAGCAAGAGAAGGAAGAAATCCGGCGGGCCCTGGACTCCAAGATGGTAGATCTAGAGGGGAGGTTGAAGCTTGAGCACAATCAGGCTGTCAGGAGCCTCAGTGTCGATCTGAGAGGGATGGTAACTCAGATCGGGGAAATTCAGGGAAAGCAGCAGGAAATGAGCGATCAGTTCGGACTTTTGGCAAAGTCAGTTGAAGAAGTGGTTGGAAAAATAAATGACGATGATGCCAAAAAGGGGGAAGGAAGAAAGAAAATTGGCAAAGGAAAGAAGAAGAACTTCCCCCCTGAACTGAAAGCTCAGGAAAGAAAGAGAACTAGATCAGTTGCTGCCACTGAAGCCCAAGGCACTGAATCTGAAGAATCTGGTCAGAAGAGGATGAAGCAGCCGGAGGATTCTGCCCTGGCACCTCTTTTTGCTGAACTAGAGGAGGGATTGCACCCTGGATCAACCGCCCAGGCAAGGAAGATGGTACTGACTGAGTCGGAGAAGCAAGCGAAGTTGAAGGAGTTATCGCTGCTCAGTGAGATCCAGAGGCTGAAGGAATCCAATGAGTACCTGATTTCGCAGATCCAGAAGAAGAAGTCTGTGCCTTCTGGATCCCGAAAGAAGACTCAGAGGAAATTGGTGGTGAATCCAGGTCAAGGACCTCCTCCACTTTAGTGTGTTGAAGATTGCATCCTTGTGGAGTTGTTGGAGGTGTGGATTCCGATCCCGAATTGATGGGCGTATCTATTCTATGTGGTGGGGCTTTGGGATGACCTGAATGAAGAAAAAGATGTTATCCTCCACCACTGGGTGGCGCAGGAGCATCCGGACCTTTGGGCTGAGATCATCAGGAATGCTGATATCGAAGGGGTCGAGATTGCTCTGCCAGAATTCATAAAGTACCCTCCTCCACTCTATGGGAACTCCAAGCAACTGGACCGGAAGGCTATATCAGAAGAAATCGTCAGAATAGGACGTGTCTCCGGAACAGTTGGTAATCGAACTAGGATGAAGCAAATTGTGAGTCGAGTCTTGGAGATGTATGAGATCTCACTTGCTGAGTGGAATAAGGATCAGGATGAAGAATAGATCAGGAGTTAGTTGTTCAGGAAATATTGTAATAGCTTCAGGATGCTTGTACTTTCAGATTTGTCAATAAAGTTATTTAATTTTCCTGAGTACAACTTCTTGTTGACTCCTGAATTTACTTTTCCGTATCCTTATCAAGAACTGTGCTAACCCATTCCTTGTTTCCATCTTATAGACTAAGTGTCTAGTTTGTCAGGAGGTACTGAACATATTTCACTGACTAAGTCAGTTGATTGTATAGATGGTTAGGAATTTGCTTAAGGGTTTTGGCATCATCAAAAAGGGGGAAATTGTTGGGATAATTTGAGTGTTTTGATTAGATCCCAAAACCCCTGATGAATTTGCCTAAGTACAGTTAGTCAGGATAGTCGTATTCAGGATAGTTAGGTTAGGGATTCAGTTCAGGGGGAATGTGTTGAAGACTGAGGAAGATTGGAGTCGACCCAATTATCTGAAGTCTGAAACGCAACTCGTCCTGAAGAAGTTCAGAGTCAACCTTGTAGAAGATTGTCTGAACTGAAGTGAAGACCAAAGACTTGATGGTCCATCCTGAAGACTATCAGGACGTCCCACTGACTTATGTTTCTACTGAGTATTCTAAGCAGCTCTGAACAGAACTTAGTCAGTGAAGGGCAAGTTTAAAATAACCTATCAGGCCAAGCTAAATGCTTGTAAGTCCTGACTTAGGCCTTAGTTCAGTTTACCTGAATCATGTAAGTCCAAAGTAAAAAGGTTACACTTGCCGGGCTGAATAACCTATCAGGCCAAGCTGAATGCTTGTAAGTCATGACTTAGGCCTTGGTTCAGTTTACCTGAATCATGTAAGTCCAAAGTAAAAAGGTTACACTTGCCGGGCTAAATAACCTATCAGGCCAAGCTGAATGCTTGTAAGTCCTGACTTAGGCATTGGTTCAGTTTACCTGAATCATATAAGTCCAAAGCAAAAAGGTCATTTATGATGTGGGACAAGAGACAAAGAGAATGTCAGTAAGACTCCAATAAAGACAAACATTCAGGCTGAGTTATTAACAAGAGACTCAGAGTATTGAATGTACGAGGAAAGTACAAATGTCAGATGGTCAACTAGCCGTTGGAACGGAAAGCCAATTATCTTTCGACATGCATGTACGGAGTCTGCGAAGCATTTAAGGCGCATTTAATGCGTCTCAGAGTTACAGGCGGCGGGACAAATACTGCCAGATTAAGCATGGCAATTAGGTCAATAGTACATCTAGCCTGCAACCTCCCTAAAATAGGAAAGATTTGGGTAGATCTCCTCCAACGGATCTATTTTGAATCTTTCCTATAAATACAGAGAGCCTTGCACCCATTCAAGGCTAACAGGAAATTTCCAAGAGAAAGCTCTCAAGAATCCAAGCATTAAAAGCATACTATAAGCAACACTCTGCAATTAAATTTCCCTAGTGTTGCAGTAGGATTCACTCTGTATTTGCTTAGATCGATAGCTCTAATATTAAGCATTGTTTTGTATTGCTAGAGCTATCTTAGTTGGAAACCAAGAATACCAAACCACTCAGGGTGTGAGATTGGTTGGTTTGAAGGACTGGGACTTGTAAAACGCTCAGGGGTCAGTTCCGAAGAGAGGAAGTTGGCTATTGGTGTCCCTTGGCAACCAAGTACCTATCCTCAGGGTTTTGAGGATAGCTTCCTGTTAAATAAGGCCGTGGACGTAGGAGTTGGTTATCTCCGAACCACGTTAAAAAGACCCTTGTGTGCTGATTTACTTTCGTGTTCAGGATCATAATTGTCATTCATATTAAACTGAACATATTGCATCGTTTTAATATTCAGGCTGAATCAATCATCCTGAATCTTAATACTGTGCACCAGCCTTAACACCCTTTTACTAAGAAAACTCAGAGAAACGTTTTCAGAATCTAAAACGAGTAGAAACTAAGGGCTCACATTCCGCACGCACTCTAGCTTACTGAGATAGTAGCCCAACTGACTAGCTTCTGAGCGGTCAGTAGGATTGTTATCTCAACTGAGCTTCCGAGCACATTACTCACACTCAGCCTATCTGACTCACTACTGACTTGCCCCTGCGGACTTTCAGTTTTACTGAGTATCTTCAGGATCTTCCTGACTGAGTGTGTAAGAGCATTTTTCTGAGTATTCAGAAAAATCTGACATCAGTGTATTCCCCCCCATACACTGATTTTACTCGTTTCGGGACCAACAGCCTCATAAAAGCATATGGTTCAAAACATCATAGGAACACTAAGAATCAATATGATAATGTCATTGCGAAGAGAATGGCAAAACGATCACACCCCCCAAACTTTTTTGGACTAAGGGTCTAAAAAGTTTGGCAAAGAAGTGGAGACAAAATCAAGCAATGCACAAGAATAAAGCTCAAACTCAAAAGCATCATAAACCATAAGATCAAAGTCATCATAATCCATCACAAATCAAATACCAAGATAAAACTACCTAAAAGTACCACCCATCAATAACAATATCATTACAAATCAAATTAAACTATGAACTCATGATAGAAGCAATTTAGGGATAAGAGAATGTTACCCATCCTTATGAAGTTAGATAGAAATCATCACTTCACGAAGGAGGATAATGAGGATGAGAGAAATGCCGCTCTCCAATGTGCCAATTCATCATAGCCCTCTGAGCCTCGAGGAGTTCTTCCATATTGGTGCTCTAGGTGTTGACGTTCCTATTTATAGAGTCCACAGTATTATTGAGGGAACTATAATTATCGGCGAGCCTTGTCACATCGGAACGAAGATAAGAGTACTCGTTCTTGAGGTCATTCACATCGATCCTCAAAGATTGAACCTCATGCCCTCATTCATTAAACGTCAACCCTTCACGAAATCCTTCTTGCTCAAAAGGGTTTTCCTCTTGCATAGGCTCTTCCTCTTCAACTTGTTCATCTTCTTGTGCTTGAGAACTTGATGCACCCCTAGCTCTTTTGTTCATCCTTTGGTGAAATTGTTCCTTCAATTGAATGTGTTCAGGTGAATCAAGTTTCAAGTTCTCACTCTTCTTTATGGTAAGTAGCTCATACTCAAGTAAAGGGAAAAGGTCTTGAATATTTCGCCTTACAACACAAATAACCTTCAACTTCCTCTTCAGCTTCTTAGTCCTTATCAAATGTGCCACATCAATCAATGCACCTATTGCACCTTCCCTTTCGGGTGAAGGACTAACCCTTTGAGCAATTAGTGCAATTATTCCTCCATAAGCACAATTAGTCCGTACAGCTTGTTGACTAAGATTCTTTAGAAGATAAGCCCCGAAGTCCGCCTTTTTAGAAGTGAGCATCGAATGCAAGATATATAGATCATCACTTCTCATCCTATTAGTCTCGACTCTAGCAAAGACAGTGTTTGCGATGATCTTGTGAGCACAGAACAATAAAGGATTAACAACGCTAAAGGACTTAGAAACTTGAGGGTTGTAGGCCTCATCAACACTAATCCTCCTCCATATTTCTTGAGATCGAGTAAACTTTTCCCATGCATAGTGTTTAGCCAAAAGGTGACTACGTGCAAGTGTACACGATCGTTATTGCAATAGCAAGCTTATCCAAGTTTATTTTATATCGAACCCAAAGGAGACGGGTATTTAAAAGGTAAGACGATTGTTCTTGATTTAAAAACACAAAGCAAATAAAGGGGATTTGGTATCTATGTCTACTAGTGCGTCAAACTTGTAAACTACCTATCACCTTGATTCACATAGTGAGCAAGTGTGAGAGTTATGTGCTAGTGTACTATCCTATGTTTCATATGGTGACGTATCACTTTCTCATGCCATGGAATTGTGTACAATAAATTGGTAAGTCACTCTAACATGCAAGAGGTCTCCCTAATAACACATTAAAGCCTCTAATTGTTCTTCTTATTCACTAAGTATAGCTCTCACTATCTTAGGAATTTAATCAAACACTTTGCATGCATTTGGCCTAGTACAAGAAGATTTAGGA
>JAPKLY010000617.1:155901-174904 GCA_026898435.1 Prunella vulgaris | reverse complement strand
AATCAAACACTTTGCATGCATTTGGCCTAGTACAAGAAGATTTAGGAAAATAGGCCAATTCTCATTGAGACTATCTCCTAATGGCCCTTATGATCAACTACACATGCAAGGCATTCATACAATCCATCAATATAGAGAATTGATCATACAACATTTCCTAGCAATCAAAAGATCAACATAATCACCATACTACTCCATATGAGTCATACACCAACACACAAAGGGATTAGCCCATGGCTAATTTAGTAAACATAAAAGAAATAGAAGCAATAACAATCATCATTATGCAGGAATTATACAAAGTATTAAAGAATTTACCTATTACAATTGGAATTGAAAAGATACAAGATTACCTCTAGAAGCTAGAAAATGATCCGACAATAGAAATTGAAAATCAATCTGTAGAAATGTAGCTTTAGCTATGCTAAGAATGCAGGAGAAAACTGATCATCGATCCAAACGGTATATCACAAGTAATCGTCGAAATCGTAAATGGAAATCTAAGCGCACCCCTTGGAAACTACCTCTAACTTCTCCTAATCTAGTGACAGAATATGAATCTAAGAAAATGATAAAAGTCCTTAGAAAATCTGAGATGGAAGTATATATAGTGCCCTTGGATCATTGACTAAGATGCCCTTCATTAAAACGCACGAAAATACGAAAATAACCCTGAAAATTCGAGAAAACTGAGCTGTTGTCGCCCAAGAGCTGAGCAACTATCGACCACTTGGGCGACCGCTTGGTCGACAGAAGGCCCTCTTGTCGTCCAAGAGCTGAGCAACTGTCGACCAGGCTTGGTCAACATGCTCACTTGACAAATGCCTGTCGATCCAGAGATGTTAGTCGCACGAGGCTTGTCTTCCGAGGAAGGAGTCCGTGTCGCCCGAGGCCTTAGTCTCAGTCGATGCGTGATTTCCTTATTTTTGTCATATCTTGAGCTCTAGAACTCCGATTGACTCGATTCGTTTTTCGTTGCGACCCTCTTTTCAAGCTCTTCAACATAGTATAGCAATTTCTCCATTTTTCTCAACTCCATAATTTGGAATTTTCTCGATCTTGCTCGTTTCTTCCTCATTTTGCTCGTTTTCACCTACAATCACAACTTCCTAGCCAAAAAGGGTTAAATACACAAAGAATCACATAATAGGGTCAAATATGAACATAATATCACCAAAAACATATAGAAATGAGTGCTAAAACATGCAATTATGACCCTAATCACACCCCCAACCTAGATTGTTGCTCGGCCTCGACCAACGAAGCGATAAGATAGGGGAATAATTGTATCGATGATGCATCAAGCACACAATCAAATGCAATATATACATCACCTAATATCATGCAATCTATAAATGTAGTATCATCTCATCAACCATTTACATAACATCAATGCATACAAGATCAAATCAATGAGTCAAAATTCTCACTAGATAGTGTATCACTCAAGCTCTCAAGTGTATGAGGTTCACTCAACATCACACATAGTACATCCACTACCATAACTTTATAAAAGTCTCAAATTCTCCACCACTTGACAAGTAATTCATCATCAAATCAAAGAGGATTTTTTATTTGGTTGTAGTGTTGGCTCTTTGGTAAGGGTGGGATATTTTTGGATAGAAGTGACTATCATACTAGTGGAGCAAGAGGTCAAGATACTTATATAGAATATCTCTACTCTTCCCAAGATAGGTTGCAAGTGATCAAGTTGCAACACCATTTCAACCACATAACACTTCTTCCTTTCAAGCATTTTTCCACTTCCTTTCTTTTGCAATTTTGCATCACATCACCAACACATTAGGAACATAAGCTCTTCTTCACATCGTTTCATTCAACACAACTTCCACTTTTTTTTACATCTTCATCTTTTGTTTCTTTCACTTTTCTTCACCATCTCATCCACCAAGCTTGCTTTCAAAATATGTAACTTTCATATCCTCATATAAGCTCCACTAGTAATAGGGAAAATAGGACTCAAAATGAAGGATAATCAAGCTACAATCATATGTTGCCAAAGGAAAAGGCCAAAGGCACAAAATGGCTAACTATGGAATCAATGTCATGGTATGGATAATTTGGCTAAGTGACTCATATACAATCAAAGATGGCCTCAAATCATTTTTGACAACTCATTACAAAATATGATCTCGAACAAGACTCAAATCAAGTTCTAGAGTGGAAATGTACCATGTGGATCTCACATCAAGAAATGTCATCCGTTCAAGATTGAAACGGGAAAAATAGGCTCAAACCTCACGGGTCAAGGTGATCATGACTCATATCATATGAAACATGTACACATCAATCATGTATCAAGCATCAAAGAATCAACTACACTATAGACAAAAATGAATTAAGCAATATGCACACTACACTTAACTATGCACAATCTACATCATCCACACAACCATAAGCATATCTCATGCCACACTACTCTAAACTAGCAACATAAGGCCAAAAATAAATAAGCAAAACAAAGGCTCATCAATACAATAGGCATAAAAACATAAGAAAACACCAAAAAATCAATCAAAAAATAGCATTGCCATGAGAATGACGAAACGATCACACCCCCCCAAACTTTTTTGGACCAAAGGTTTAAAAAGTTTGGCAAAGGAGTGGAGGCTAGAATCATGCAATGCACAATAAAGCTCAAAACTAATAACCATCAATACCAAGAAACAATACCCCCAAACTTGGCTAAGCCAAGCACTTCACAAAGAGAAGGAATACAATACCTCACCCTTTGAGCAATGATATTGTGTTGGTACACTCTTGGATCGTGCATACCTACAAAAATAAAAAATACACACCATTAGACCAAAAACAACAAAATCCTAAACAGCTAAAAGGATGGGTTGCCTCCCATCTAGCGCTTGGATTTAATGTCCCCTATTCGGACAACTCTTAAGCTCAAATCATGGTGGCTCAACATCACAAAGCCTCAAATAGTTTGTCACTTCTTTTGGCATGGAATTATGGTAAAGCTTCAAACGGTGTCCGTTAGCATATAAGAGTTCGCCTTTATCATTCATCAATTCGTACCATCCACTTGCAAAGCAATTTGATATTGTAAAGGGTCCACTCCATTTTGACTTTAATTTTTCGGGGAACAACTTTAATCTTGAGTTAAACAAAAGTACTTGATCGAGCACTTTAAATGACTTCTCTTTTATATTGGCATCATGCCATCTCTTAGTTTTTTCCTTGAAAATCTTAGCATTTTCATACGCCTCATCTCTAAATTCATCCAACTCCAACAATTGAAGATGTCTTTTCTCCCCACATGCTTTCTCATCAAAATTCAACTTCTTAATGTCCCAATATGCTTTGTGTTCAAGCTCAACGGGCAAATGATAAGGCTTATCATACTCAAGTTGGTAAGGACAAAGGCTCAATGGAGTCTTAAAGGCCGTACGATAAGCCCATAGCGCATCATCCAACTTGAGTGCCCAATCTTTCCTATTAGAACTTACGGTATTCTCTAAGATAAGCTTGATTTGGCGATTTGACACTTCCGCCAATCCATTAGTTTGGGGGTGATAGGTTGTGGAGATCTTATGCTTCACATCATACTTTACAAGTAAATTTCCCAACACTCTATTCACTAAGTGAGTACCCCCACCACTAATCAATGATCTTGGCACACCAAATCTAGCAAATATATTCTTCCTCAAGAATTCCATAACCACTCTTGCATCATTGAACTTCGTGGGGATTGCTTCCACCCACTTCGAAACATAATCCACGGCCAAAAGAATGTATAGATAACCATGAGAAGATGGGAAAGGTCCCATAAAATCAATACCCCATACATCAAAAACCTCTACCTCTTGAAAAATATTCAAGGGCATCTCATCACGTCTTGACAACCCCCCAACTCTTTGGCATCTATCACATCTAGAGACAAACATGTGACAATCCTTAAAAACCGAAGGCCAATAAAAACCACATTGAAATACTTTTTGATCCTTTTTAATTGACCCAAAATGTCCTCCACAAGGCAAAGAATGGTAATGTGTGAGCACACTTTCAATCTCCTCTTCCGGAATACATCTCCTAATCATAGAATCGGCACATCGATGATACAAATATGGATCATCCCAAATATAACGACGTACCTCTTTGTAAAATCGCTTCCTTGATTTTGAATTCATTCCATAAGGAGTTGCTCCACTTGCTAAGAAGTTAGCAAAGTCGGCATACCATGGTGCCTCATCTTCCATCTTCCAAATTTTCTCTCCTTCAATCCTAAAAATATGCTCATCGGGAAAGCTTTAAAGTATCTATTCTTTTTCTTCCAAGGCCTCATCTCCTCTCACTAATCTTGACAAGTGATCAGCTATCACATTTTCGCTACCCTTCTTGTCTCTAATCTCCAAATCAAACTCTTGTAAGAGCAACACCCACCTAATCAATCGAGGTTTCGAATCCTTCTTTGTCATCAAAAACTTAATAGCCGAGTGGTCCTTGTAGATAATGGTTTGTCCCCACTAGATATGGACGAAACTTCTCCACGGCGTATACAACGGCCAAAAGCTCTCTCTCGGTAGTGGTGTAATTCAATTGAGTCGATGAGAAGATCTTTGAAGCATAATAGATTGCATGAAATTTTTTCTCCCTTAATTGACCTAAAACCACCCCCATAGCACAATCGCTCGAATCGCACATAAGAACAAAAGGCTCTTTCCAATCGGGGGTGATCAAGATTGGTGCACTCACCCAAGCTTCCTTAAGCAACCTGAAAGATTTCAAGCAAACATCATCAAACGTAAGAGGAACATCTTTCTCAAGCAACCGAGACAAGGGTTTAGAAAATTTAAAAAAATCTTTGATAAATCCCCTATAAAATCCAGCATGCCCCAAGAAAGATCTTACTCCCTTCTCATTAATAGGCGGAGGTAGTTTCTCAACAGCAACTACCTTAGCACGATCAACTTGTAGCCCATTGGAGGAAATGTGATGCCCAAGAACAACACCTTCACTTACCATAAAGTGGCACTTCTTCCAATTGAGCACCAAATTCGCCTCTTCACATCTAATTAGTACCTTCTCAAGATTAGACAAACATATATCATAGGTATTACCAAAAACGCTGAAATTGTCCATAAACACTTCCATAATTTACTCAATTAACCCATGGAATATCGACATCATTAACCTTTGGAATGTAGCTGGAGCATTGTATAGCCCAAAGGGCATGCGTCTCCAAGCGTACGTTCCATAGGTGCATGTGAAAGTAGTCTTCTCTTGGTCTTCCGGTGCAATCATGATTTGATTGTAACCGGAATAACCATCGAGGAAGCAATAGTATCGATAACCACTTAATCTATCCAACATTTGGTCCATAAATGGCAATGGAAAGTGATCCTTACAAGTAGCCTTGTTCAATTCCCGATAATCAACACAAACACGCCAACCCGTGGCAACCCTTGTAGCAATCACTTCATCATTTTCAGTTTTTATTATAATCATTCCACCCTTCTTAGATACTACATGCAAGGGTGACACCCAAGGGCTGTCACTTATAGGGAAGATCATATTTGTTCCAAGTAATTTTAACACTTCTTTCTTAATGACCTCTTGTATAATTAGATTCACTCTTCTTTGTGGTTGAACTAATGGTTTAGCATTTTCTTCTAAGCGTATTCCATGCATGCATAAAGAAGGATTGACTCCCTTTAAATCATCCACAGTCCAACCTAAAGCCGATTTATGTTTTCTAAGCATAGCAAGCAATTTTTCAAGTTCATCACTTTGAAGGGAAGAGGATACTATTACTGGATTTCTTTCATTTTCATCAAGATAAGCATATTTGAGGTGATTGGGCAATGGCTTTAATGCTATCCTAGCTTCCTCTTCCTTATCCTTGTTTGTTATCTCTTCCTCTTTGATTTCCAAGAGTATCTCTTTCTCTTGAGTGTTCATGGATCCTTCATCTTCATCACCTACATCATTAACAACAAAACAATCACTTTCTTTAGCTTCATTGTAGTTAGGAATCTCATAATTAGAAGTAAAGAAAGGAATTTCGGCATTTTCATAAGCTTCTTGTATACAAAGATCTACAACATCAATTGAGTGGCATGAGGAATTCTCCCCTGGATGCTTCATAGCGTCTTGGATCGAAAAGTGAAGTTCCTCTCCTCCAACCTTCAAAGTTAACTCTCCATTAAAGACATCAATGACCGCTCGGGCGGTAGCCAAGAAAGGTCTTCCTAGGATGAGAGGAATGTCTTTGTCTTCTTCCATATCAAGGACATAAAAGTCCACCGGAAAAGTAAAATCTTTAATCCTCACAAGTACATCCTCTATGAAGCCGTTAGAAATGGTAGTTGACCTATCCGCCAATTGGAGTGTTGATGATGTTCCCTTCAAGTGGCCTTGGTCTAAGCTTTTGAAGTTCGAGAGTGGAATTAAATTGATGCTTGCTCCTAAATCACATAGAGCCTTACGAACTACTCCATTACCCATGTCACACTCAATTGTGAAACATCCCGGATACTTTTCTTTTTGAGGGAGCTTACTTGTTAAAGCATCACTACTCTCCTTAGTCAATTTCACCGTTTCCGTCCCTTCCACTCTTCTCCTTTTGGCCAAGAGATCTTTCATAAACTTTGCATAACTTGGCATTTGCTCCAAGGCCTCATAAAAAGGAATGGTTATATAAAGCTTCTTGAAAACTTCTAGGAATTTATTGAATTTGTCATCGAGTTTCTTCTTGGCAAACCTTTGAGGGTATGGAATGGGTACTACCGTCTTTGGCACCCCCCATTCATCAACTTCCACTTTATTCTTCTCGAATTCTTTTCCACTTAGGGACATAGCTTTCCTCCTTTTCAATTTTTCCTTGTTCTCCTTCTTCCACTAACCCTTCTTCCACCTTACTTTCCTCTTCCTTCCAATCTTCCTTGCTTAATGGAATATGATATTCCAAACCAACTCCCATATCTATATCATCAATTCTCTCCTCTTCTATACCCTTTTCTCTATCCTTATCACAACTAGGAACACTTGGTCCCTCAAATCTTCTTCCACTTCTTAACTCAATCGCACTACATTCTTCTCTCAATTAAGTTTCGATCAAGAAAGATTTACATTCTCGGGCCCTTTGTCCACATCTTCTTGATACTTCCTCGACTTGTACTTCTAAACTCCTTAGCCTTGCTCCTTGGTCTCGACAAATTGGATCAAACTTTAAGTTTGTATCCTCTAAGCTCCTTCGTCCTTCTCTTCTTATGTTGTCAAGTTCCTTGAGTATAGGATGTAGTGTTTCATGGAGGTACGTGGAATTTCCTTGGTGAGAAAATGTAGTAGGGATAGAGTTTTGGAATGTATTATTGTGTTGGTATGATCCTTCATTGGAATAAGTGTAAGGGTGGTAGGTGTATGAAGTATAAGGTTGCGTGTTTGATGGATTGTAAGTGGAGTGATGATATCGATCCATCTCAAGTTCACAAAATCCTGCAAGAATTAACAAGTATCAAAACTTCTCACACCAAAAATAGTAAAGAAAAAAAATTCAAAAACAAGAACAACTATCAAGCAACCAAACAAACAAGCCGTCTCCCCGGCAACGGCGCCAAAAACTTGTTTAGCCAAAAGGTGTCTACGTGCAAGTGTACACGATCGTTATTGCAATGGCAAACTTAACCAAGTTTATTTTATATCGAACCCAAAGAAGACGGGGATTTGAAAGGTAAGACGATTGTTCTTGATTCAAAAACACAAAGCAAATAAAGGGGATTTGGTATCTATGTCTACTAGTGCGTCAAACTTGTAAACTACCTATCACCATGATTAACAAAGTGAGCGAGTGTGAGAGTAATGTGCTAGTGTACTATCCTATATTTCATGTGGTGAGGTATCACTTTCTCATGCCATGGAATTGTGTACAATCAATTGGTAAGCCACTCTAACATGCAAGAGGTCTCCCTAATAACACATTAAAGCCTCTAATTGTTCTTCCTATTCACTAAGTATAGCTTTCACTATCTTAGGAATTTATTCAAACCCTTTGCATGCATTTGGCCTAGTACAAGAAGATTTAGGAAAATAGGCCAATTCTCATTGAGACTATCTCCTAATGGCCCTTATGATCAACTACACATGCAAGGCATTCATACAATCCATCAATATAGAGAATGGATCATACAACAATTCATAGCAATCAAAAGATCAACATAATCACCATACTACTCCATAGGAGTCATACACCAACACACAAAGGGATTAGCCCATGGCTAATTTAGTAAACATAAAAGAAATAGAAGCAATAGCAATCATTATTATGCAGGAATTATACAAAGTATTAAAGAATTTACCTATTACAATTGGAATTGAAAAGATACAAGATTACCTCTAGAAGCTAGAAAATGATCCGACAATAGAAATTGAAAATCAATCTGTAGAAATGTAGCTTTAGCTATGCTAAGAATGCAGGAGAAAACTGATCATCGATCCAAACGGTATATCACAAGTAATCGTCGAAATCGTAAATGGAAATCTAAGAACACCACTTGGAAACTACCTCTAACTTCTCCTAATCTAGTGAGAGAATATGAATCTAAGAAAATGATAAAAGTCCTTAGAAAATCTGAGATGGAAGTATATATAGTGCCCTTGGATCATTGACTAAGATACCCTTCATTAAAACGCGCGAAAATACGAAAATAACCCTGAAAATCTGAGAAAATTGACCTGCTGTCGCCCAAGAGCTGAGCAACTGTCGACCACTTGGCCGACAGCTTGGTCGACAGAAGGCCCTCTTGTCGTCCAAGAGCTGAGCAACTGTCGACCAAACTTGGTCGACATGCTCACTCGACAAATGCCTGTCGATCCAGAGATGTTGGTCGCTCGAGGTCTGTCTTCCGAGAAAGGAATCTGTGTCGCCCGAGGCCGTAGTCTCGGTCGATGCGTGATTTTCTTGTTTTTGTCATATCTTGAGCTTTAGAACTCCGATTGACTCAATTCTTCTTTCGTTGCGACCCTTTCTTCAAGGTCTTCAACATAGGATTGCAATTTCTCCGTTTTGCTCAACTCCAGAATTTGGACTTTTCTCGATCTTGCTCGTTTCTTCCTCATTTTGCTCGTTTTCACCTACAATCACAACTTCCTAGCCAAAAAGGGTTAAATACACAAAGTATCACATAATAGGGTCAAATATGAACATAATATCACCAAAAGCATATAGAAATGAGTGCTAAAACATGCAATTATGACCCTAATCACTTAAAAATTTCCCTTATCAACATTTTATTCACACCCAAAAATCTCATTGATTTGATTTGTTGTCAATGCATAGTTTTTATTCTTTATACAAAATTTTGCTCTAATAGGCACTCCATTCACTTCTCTAACTTCAAGCGTGCTTAAGAATTCAATGTTCAATTCCTTGAATGAGTCGAAGTGTTGAAGATCAAGCAAGCCGCTCCATCCAATGTTAGCGAACAATTCTTCAATGTCATTCCCAAAGTTACACTCTTCGAAGGAACTCCTATCATAATATCTTCCAGATTGGAAATCTATAACGCAAACTTGGGCGAATCTACTGAAGAAACTCTTTTTTTCCTCGAAGAACAACCCATAGTTGGAAGGTGTGTCTCCACACTCCTTTAAACACTCTTCCTCCCATGTTGCATCATTCCACCCTTTCTGAGGTCTTGAGCTCGAAGCTTTACTCTTACCCTTACTTCTTTTAGACATGGCCTACAAGAATGTTAAGCATGAGTAAGATATATAAACAATGAGCTCAACAATCACATTTCCTAGAGGAATTCTATACATGAGCAAGAGAAGAACAATAAACTCAAGTTCTCATCATCATTCACTAAGTAGAATAGATTGAACATAATGGGTCTTATTCTAGAATCAAGGAAATTATGCGACTAATAGTCATGCTAATGTCATACATCAATGAAACCTTAATTAAGCAAAAATCATAGTTAATTAACATCATTAACTCATCCCAGAATTAATATACTCATACCCGTTAACAATTAGCACAACAATATCATGACAATCCAAATTTAGCATAAAATTCCCAAAATTCGTCACTAAGCCTACCCCCAAAATTTCAATCCTCAATTAAACACAAAATTCACAAAATTGGCATATAATTGGGCTCCCAATGGATTACCCATCAACAATAAAGCATTATTCTATTATCAATTGCTCAAAAATAAGCTAGAATCAATAATCCCCAATTTAAGCTCAAGAACCCTAGAATTTGAATTTCTAATTCTAGACAATGCTACCATAGAATTTCAATAAAATTGCAAGAAATAGAAAGAGGAGAGTTAGTAGAACATACCTTAAGAAGGAATTGATTAATGAAATTTAAGAGATTGAGAGATGACAATTTTCCTCTACCTTCTAGTTCTTGGTTTTGAGAGAGAATAGAATGCAAGAGTGAAGTGAGAAGTGTGTGTTTGTGTGTGAAATAAGTGGGAAATGAGTAAAAAGTGTGAGTGGAAAAACCTAGGGAAGTGTGGTCAAAGTTGGACCAAAAGTGGTCAACTCCAAATTTTCGCAGGGCACCACACGAATCAACACTTGCTGTCACACGAATTGATTCGTTCGACCACCATATTGCATTCGTTCGGCTCGTTATCGCACGAACCAGTGAGCCACCGAACGAACCGGTAGTTATGGGTGCACCAATCCTGGCCTGCGGGTGCACGAATCCAAGGTGTTCTTGGACCACTTCCAATTTTTCTCCTTGTACACATTTTTCAAGCAATTTTCTTCCATTTTCCTACACAACAAAACTTAAAACTCCTCATAAAACATAAATGTCATTGAACATCATCAAATTAATCATGAAAATGAACAATTAATCGAACAATTAATTACGAATCACACCCCCCAAACTTTTTCGGATCAAGAATCCTAATAAAGTTTGGAAAGAGTGATTAATCAAGAAATTCAAGCACAATAAACCATTCACACAACATATCAACTCTTAAATAAAGAATTTTTCAAAACCCTTAAGCAAAATATGTTCCTCAAATCTATTCTTGCACAAAATCCACAAAGAACAATCTATGCACAAAATCATATAGGCTAAAATGGCATTCAAGCTTCTATCCCTAAAATTTAAAAAAAAAAAAAAAAAAAACTAACACAACAACAAAAATAAAGGATACGAAAAAGGATATTAGGGTGGGTTGCCTCCCACCTAGCTCTTGGATTTAACGTCCCCTAGCCGGACGCTATAAAGCTCAAGTAACATCAAAGTCAATAAGGGTCGAGTGACTTACATCACTCAATTTCCTTCTCCAAAAACATCCCTTCTTCACCACTTGTTTCAACCCCTTATCTTCATTCACCTTTTTCCTCTTTTCAAAAAGAATTTCTTCATTCACCTCACTCTCAAGATCACAAGGTCTCATAACCTTGCTAGCATTTTCACCCTCACATCTTGGGGAACTCATTGAAGAATCATAGATAGAGAAAGTATTTCTCTCATCATTCATCCTCAAGGTAACCTCACCTTTTTGAATATTTATCAAAGCATCTGAAGTCGCAAGGAAAGGTCTCCCAAGAATTAGAGGAGTAAACTTGTCCTCCTCTACATCTAAGATAACAAAATCAACTGGGTACAAGAATTTACCAATTTGAACTACCACATCTTCCAAAATCCCTCTAGGTTGCACCTTTGAATTGTCCGCCATATAAAGTTCACTAGACATGGGCTTCATATCTTTCAAGCCAAGCCTTTTAGCTATCGATAAAGGCATAACATTCACACTAGCCCCATGATCACATAACGCCTTGATACTTTTCCTTCCTTCAATATAACAATCCAACACAAAGCTACCCAGATCTTTGAGTTTTTTAGGAAGATGCTTCATGATAAGCTTGCTACTCTCTTGAGTGAGTTTGACAATATCGGGCTCTTTTTTCCTCTTCTTAGACATGAGATCCTTCAAGAATCTTGTATACGTCGGTATTTGCTCAATAGCCTCTTTGAAAGGCATATTAGCATACATCTTTGTGAACAAATCAAGAAATTTCTTGAGCCTCTAATCAAGTTTGTTTCTCACTCCCTTGGAAACTTCCACCTTTTCTTTCTCAACCACCAACCCTTCTTCCTCCAATCTATCCTCACCCCCTATTTTCACTTTCCCTTTCTCTTTCTTCTCTTTTTCCATCACCCTTTCTTCTACTCCCAAGACTTTCTCATCACTCTTCACCAATTTCAAATTATCACAACAAAATGCTTCCTCCATTATTTCGTCATGAAACAATTTCAAAGGATCATTCCCTACCACCTCATTTGCAACCTCCACACACATAATTGAATTACAATGCTCACGAGGATTAATTTCAGTTGTAGAAGGGAATTTACCTTTGTTAACTTGTGGACTTAAGGAGGAAGCAATTTGCCCAAGTTGAAATTTCAAGCTCTTAATTTGATTTCCTTGTGAAGTGTACAAGTCATCAACCCTTTTGTTCATTTCACTATTCATCTTTCTAAATTCCACTTTAAAATTGTCCATCTTCTTCAAGATCAATGTCAATGTGTCTTCAATGCTCCCCTTACCCTCATTATTAGGCGGCTTAGACCCCGGATCAATCCCGGGTGGCAATTGAATTGCCCCCTTAGGATTGGAATATGAAAAGTTCTCATGCCTCCTATTCGGATTGTATGGAGGGTTACTTTGATTTTGATACGAACCCCCTTATTGTCTAAAAGGTGGAGCAACATATGACCTTTGATTACTTTGAAAAGAATTATTGTATTGAGGATGACTCATGTAATTCACTTCTTCTTGAGTAGAGGTAGTAGGAGGAGGAAGACTTTCGACAACACTTACTTGCATAGGAGCTGGAGCTTGGTTTTGGTTTTGGCTTCCATAGAACAAGTTCAACACATTTTTCATGTTTTCCTCAAGAAGTGCAACTCGATCACCCGTTCCACTATTAGACTCTTTTTGAAATGCATCATTTACAGCTATGCTTTCGATGATCTCGTTCACTTGACGAACGGTCTTCGTCCAAACCGAGCCTCGGGCACAACAATTCAAGTAATTCGTGTCTCCTTCATGCAATCCTATGGTAAATGTCAAAAGAATGTCTTCATCCCTCAAACCATGTTGAGGGCAAGCCAACAACAAGGTTTGGTACCTCTCCCAAGCACTTGATATGGTTTCTCTCGCCTTTTGTCGGAAATTCTTTATCTCTTCTCTAGCCTTTAACATCTTTGATGGAGGGTAAAATTTCTTGAGAAATTGTGAACTCAACACCTCCCATGTAGCTACTTTCGGATTCATAGATCGAATCCACATTTTAGCTCTCCCGATCAAGGTAAAATTGAAGAAACAGAGCTTTTTCACATTATCTGACATCCATTTGTACTTGATCGTGTCACATAGCTCCATGAAGTTATTCAAATGAGCATTGGGATCTTCTCGATCACTTGATCCTTCAAAAGGAGATTCCTTTAACAACTTCAAGAGATTTGTATTGAGCTCAAACTTCTCAGCATCTATTGGTGGTCTTTTAATTCCACCATATTGTTCATTAACCCTCGGCCCAAAGTAGTCTCGCAATAACGGTTCATGGTTTTGAGGTGGGTTTATGATTTGTGGTCTTTGGTGTTTAGGTGGTGGTGGATATGGATAGTAAGGATAGTTATGTGGTGGTGGTGGTGGATAGTATGGTTGGTGTATTGGGTAATTTTGGTAGTTAGCATATTGAGGTGAATAATAAGGTTGATTTGGTGGTGGATAAGGTTGGTATTGATGTGGTATAGGTTGTGGTTGTGGAACCTCCCTTTCAGTCAAGTGCTCTTCACCTTGATGCACTTGTCCTCTCAATGATTCTTCTTCTCTAATCTCATATCGAGCTTCATTTATGTTATTCTCCATGTTCTCTTGATTCAATCTAGCTTCTCTTCTTCTTCTTCGTAGGCTCGTTTCAAGATCTAAATCAAAGGGTAGTAGATCTCCCCCTTGACTCTTTGTGTGCATATACATACAAAGAAACAAGTATCAAAACTCTCACAATAGTAACCAATCAAAAATAAAGGAAACAATAAACAACCAAACAAAATAGCCATTTCCCCGACTACGGCGCCAAAAACTTGTTTGCTCAAAATATGTCCACACGCAAGTGTACGTGATCCTTATATCGTCATGGCAAGTTGACCAAGTTTAATATTTATCGAACACAGGGAGATGGGGTCTTGTAAGGAAATTTTTTGTTTCAATTGGAAAGCAAACAAAGCAATAAAGGGGAAAGGTATCTAATGTCTACTAATGCGTCAAAGAAGTAAACTACCTATCACCTTGGGTTGCAAAGTGAGCAAATGTGAGAGATATGTGCTAGTGTACTATCCTATGTTTCATATGGTGAAGTATCCCTTAATCATGCAATGAGGTATTGTACAATCAATCGGCTAGCCACTCTAACATACAAAAAGATTTCCCTAAATACATATCAAAGCCTCTATTTGTTCTTCCAATTCACTAAGGATAATTCTCACTATCTTAGGAATTTTATCAAACACTTAGCATGCATTGGCCTAATAAAAAGAAGATTTAGGAAAATAGCTCTACTCTAGTATGAGACTAACTCCCTAATGGCCCTTATGATCAACTACACATGCAAAGCATTCATGCAATCCATCAATGTAGAGAATTGATCATACACCAACTCATAGCATTCAAAAGTTCAACATGAACACCACATTACTCCATAGGAGTCATACACCAACACATGAAGGAATTAGCCCATGGCTAATTTGGTACACAAAAGAACAATTAAGCTAGTATCAATCATCATTATGCAAGTAATGTAAAGAGATTACCTATTACAATGAGAATTGAAAAGATACAAGTTACCTCTAAAATTCTAGAAAATGATTCGGCAATGGAAATTACAAAACAATTGGTCAAAATGTAGCTCTTGGTGAGGAAAGAATGCAGGAACAATCGGATCGACAATCAAAGCGGTAGATTAAAAGCAATCAAAGAAATCGTAAGAAGAAATCTTATGAACCCAACTAGTAACTACCTCTCTCTCTCTCTAATCTAATCTAAGAACTTGAATTATGATTTTAACTAAACTCCCTTTTTTTTTAGAATCTGATCATTGGAGTATTTATAGTGCCCACAATGTTTAGTCCAAAATGTCCTTCATTAAACGCGCAAAAAGACGAAACAATCCTCGAAATTGGACCTGCCCGAACCTCCGCATGAGTGCACCATAGTGGCCGCACGAGTCCGGTTCGTGCGGTCACTCGTTTGGTACTCCACCGCCTGAACCAGAGATCCATTGCACGAATCCGGACTTGTGGTCGCACGAGCCCAGGCTTGGTTGCGCACGAGCCCGGCTTCGACTCATCCGATCGATCCTCGACTTCCTTATTTTCTTCATATCTTGAGTTCTAGAGCTCCGATTGACTCGATTCTTTTTCCATTGCGACCCTCTCTTTGAACCCTTCGACATGGTATATCATTTGCCTCCATTGGATCAACTCACAATTTCTGGACTTTTACGAACTTGGTCGTCTATTGCCGAATTTGCTCGTTTTCACTACAAAACATAACTTTCTTGCCAAAAAGGGTTAAATGCACAAAGTATATCATTTTAGGGTCAAATATGAACATAAGCACATCAGAACCATGTAGAAATGGATGCAAAAACATGCAATGATGATCCTAATCACAACCGACAAGTTGTTTGAAAATAGGATTGGAAGCCTTCTTTTCGGTGCATAGTATAGGCAGGCAGATGTGGGTTTAGGGTAACAAAGAAAGAAAGAAAAAAAGTAAAGAGAAGAGAAGAGACGGAGAGTAATTAGTAGCATACGTTTCTTGGTGATTAAAAAGAAAAAAATTCATAGCATGCAAAGATAAGGCATACGTTCGGCTGTAATAAAAAGGTAATCAAAGCAGCTAGTGGATAATTTTGAGGCTGTGTGTTCTGTTCGGTATAACTGTGTTGCAAAGTGAGGATTAGGCGTCGTTCATCGTACGTACAAAATTATTTACAAGTTTTCAACAAATCAAAGGTGGGGGTTAGTATATTGTGTTCATTCTTAAATTTTGTGATGTATATGTTTGTGCATGTTACATGTCGTTTAACCAAACTGGTGTTAGAAAATAGTGGAGTGTGTATGGGAAGATGAAAGTGTTGACACGGACTTAGAAACACAAAGTCGAGGCACGAGTTTCTGTCGCTCTCCGTAAGACGTTATTCCCCCCTTACACTGGTGCAATACTGATCGTAGACAACCATCCCCAAGATACAAGGACTTGAGAACTTCAGATTGTTGCACTACAAATCAGAAGTTGTCGGTGAATCGCAAATTGGTATCCGGAACTCCCGACACGACTCTAATGTACACTTAGAATGCCTGAATTCTTTTAGAGAGGAGAATGCTTATTTTTATTGTGAATGAATGCTGGAATGAAATCTGGGGTCTAATTTATAATAATTGAAGAGATGTGGTGTCTTTTGCTGAAGGGCTGCATCTTTCCCAACCTTTGAATCTGAGCCCTTAGATCACACCTCTTGATTTTCAAGGGCTCTGATCGCACCTGTTGGCTGCACCCTGAACCTGATTCACGCCTGTCTGACTCGGGTTTGAAACCCACTGGACGTGCGCCCATTCTGACTCCCAGATTGGCGACACGGGTTCGATCCACAAGAGTCCGACCCGTACCAGCCGAATTGAACCGATGCGATGGTCCGTACACCAGGGTCTGACCCGTACCAGCCGAATCAAACTGATGCGACGGTCCGTACACCAGGGTCTGACCCACACCAGCCGAACCGACGCGACGGTCCGTACACCCACGTACTGAGCCTTAATCGAGCTGCGCCCAACCCGTTCCAAAAATTAAAGGCTCCTCGCGATGACGCGTACGTGCAAAGTGCAAAGTGCAAAGTGCGCCCAATGCGACGTGCAGGTGTAGCATGAGGGTCTTTGGGTTAGCCCTTCGGGCTAACATTAAGGCACCAACATGTAGACCATAGAATATTATTAATTCTATTGTACACAAGTCTACATATAAGGGACTCCAAAGCCTTCACATTTTCCTATGTGGGACAAAGGAATATTTACATATTTCCTCCCTTATTTTCTCTCTTCAACATGTTTAAGTTGCTAACTTCATGTATTAATATCTCATTCACCCGAAATTGGGTTTGAGCAAATTAATATCTGAAATTCATCTACTCCGAACGTAGATTAATATTCTGCAACTTAATTCAATTTTTCACCAATGGAACATCATGATAAAATTGGTCAAAGTTGGGTCAATCACCCATATTCCAAACCAATTTCCAATAACCGGTGTGCACGTCGTTTATCATTTTATTATTTTCGTGGGGTATCACCAATGCATGTACATTTACTTACAATTATACGGGTGTGCTACTAAGGATCTCGCGAGGGGTCGTGAGGGGGTATCACAACAAGAAAAGTAAAGTTCAGAACGATATTAGTCTGTGTGAGAATATCGTTAATACGTGTGTGCTATTCGAGACCGTAAAAGTTATCTCGAAGGGGTATCACATATGAAAGTATAGATATACCTTGCGTTTAAATATTTTACATCCCTTTTATTTAATTTTGAACATGTATGAACCCCACTGAGCTTGTTGTTTTGCTCACCCCTTTAAAAGTAATATTTTTAGGAGATCGAACTTGAGGTGTGGTAGTTGGGATGGTGTAATGGACGAGGGTCATCTAATGGTTTATATGTCAAATAGTAATTTCATAGTTTTCAAATATTTTGGCCAGTTTATTCATGTCATCTTGTCGAAAATATATATTTATATCAAGTTTATGTTTTCAACTGGAGTTTCGGTGCGTTTATCAACAATTATTATGAATTAGGTTTTTATGAGAAATATTATGTCTTAAGTGTTTGTACGTATTGCATGTGAAAGAATATTTAAAAAATAATGTTTAAAATATTTTTAATAAAATGGTCCAATAACTTTAATTTCCAAATCTTAGCAAATTAATCTTATCTAAAATTTTATTCTCAAATTTATTATTTTTTAGGAGTTTTGGAAACTGGGTTTTTAGTTTAAAAATTCAGCTGTTTTATTATTAAATTCAATGGCGTATATGTACTTTGAAGATTCTGTCCTTTAATTTTCTTAATGTATTCTCCCTATAAGATTAAAATTTTATTAAAAAAAATTAGTTCACTCCTTAAGTTATTTCTTTTCAAACCCTTTAATTTAAAATTTTAACTTTTGAAAATGGGGCGTGACAGCTGCACCCAACGACAAAAACTATTTGACCGACTCTCAACAATAGATCAAGCGAAGCTTTTCTCCCCCACCTAAGAAATAGTCATCCGTCAAATGTTTAAAGCAATTTCATTTGCAAGTTGTGGATTGATTTGAAATATTTGTTGTGAACAGGAACTGATTTGGAACTCACAAAATACTGTAAAAGGCAAATGAAAATTGTATGTAGTGGATCGTCGAACAAGAAATGTTGATGTGAACAGTGCTTTAAAGGTAATAAGGGTACTTATATTACAGGGTCGGAGAAATAAATTCCAGATTACCATATTAATATAAGTGGTAATATGGACTTATATTGCCTACCAATTGGAGCCTTATTGTATTGTCTATTGCATATCTTCACATTATTACATTCATCATTGCTTTAAAAAAACATAAAACTTGTGTTTCACAAGGAAATGGAATCTACAGTTATAAACTCTTTAGTCACTCAGTTGTGAACTCCATTTTTCATATTGTTATTCTCTAACACTTACACTATTTTTCCTCTGCACATTTAGAGGTTTTCACTACACTCTTAAGTGTGAAAACCCCTTTGATAGTATCTACAAGTTGTTTATTTTCTTTAAAAGTTTTCAAGAAACCTACAACTGTAAACTTCATAGTCTACAGCTATAACAATTGTTGTCCAAAAATCTTGTAGATTGTTTTAAACTTAGAAGAGGTATTTGAAGGTTCTAGTCTCTCACTTTTAAAAAAGTTTAAAATGTGTTTTTGA
>JAPKLY010000617.1:127077-144318 GCA_026898435.1 Prunella vulgaris | reverse complement strand
GCTACAGTTTCTCTTTAATAATCAGGTTAGTGGCTGCCTGAGTGGGGAGAACTGAGAGTGCTTGTCTAACTTGAGTTTCGATCTCAGCTTTCAGTGCCTCTTCTCTTTGCCGAATGTACCCATCCATCTTTTCCATCAAGTCAGTTGCCATTGCAGTGATGGTGGCCTGAATCAACATTTCTCTCTCCTCCAGATTTTCCTGCGTGATAGTCACAATAGCCTATGTATGAGCCTGTCTCTCCTGCTCTACACTGGCCTTTAGTTCCCTGACTTCTTGTGACAACTTCATCTCCATTCTGTCCACATTGCTTGATAAGTTAGTGATAAGTGTAAGATTTATATCTTGTACCTGATCCAGATGATCATCCAACACAGCAGCTTCTATGGATTGTTACTCCATCAGGATCTCAAGGTTCTCCATTTTCCCAGTTATAACAGCTAACTCTTTCTCCTCAGGCTTGGGCTCCACTGTGGCCTGGACAATAGTTTGGATCACACCCTCTATCTGGGCCACTGGTGTTTCATCAGGGGAGGGCACCAACTCCTCTTGAGTCTTTTCAGTGCCCTGACTCTCACCAGCCTGAGTTGTCACCTGAGTTCCAGTGCCCTGACTTTCATCAGCCTGATTCATCTCCTGTGTCATGCTAGCCTAACCTTCCTCACTAGTTTTGTCTCCTCCATTACCTCCCTGATCATCAGTAGACTTTTCCTTGGGGCCCTTAATCAATGTTGTTTCCTTTAGTTTCTTGGCAACCAGCTTGCCAAATTCCCATTCCTGTAAAAATGTGCTGGCTTTTCTAACTTGAGCAAACTCAAGTATTTCCTTTTCTTCTTTTCTCCAGAAACTCTCCCTCTTTCCCTTTACAGCTTCCAACAGTTCATATAAGTAAGCATCCTTGAGCTTCACTAGTAGCCTCACCCTCTCAAACATTTCTTTGAGGGTGAGATGGGAGGTCAAGGCAGGGTATAATTGCTCCAATTCATAGCACGCCTCCTCCTTTAGAGAGTCCAGAAAAGTGTACTAGACCTCCTCCTCATCAGCTACATCTAGTGAAGGCAAGGCTTCACTAGCCTGACGGTCAGTGGGGTGTTCTCTAGCTTCACTTTCAGGCTTTTAAGAGCCTTCAGTGGGGGTTTTAATTAGGGGTTCAGCGGATGTTATTTTGGCTTCTTCAGAGGACTTTTGAGAGTCCTCTAAGACTTCTTGTCCTCTCCTTTCCTCCTCTGTCTCCTCAGAGCTATCATCATCAGACTCCTCTGATGTTTCTTCTTTCTCTTCTTTTACTTCCTTGATCTCCTTGAGAGCAGTTGTGGCAAGTAAATGGATGGGAGACTTCATCCCTTCCTTCTCTTCCTCAGTAGACTTCTCAGCTGATGAGTGTGTGTGAGAAGTCTCAGAACTGCTACTGATTGCCTTGCTCTCAATGAAAGCCTTTTTCACCAGTCTTCTCTTTTTCTTCTCCATCTCTTCCTCCTTGTGATACTTCATCTTTTCACTGGGCTTTAAGACCCTTTTCTTCAGGTTCAGTGGTGGACTTTCTTCCCCAGTTTCTTCATGGACTTTGGCTTGCTCTTTCCTTGTCTCCCCAGTAGGTGCAACACCTTTACTTTCTCCAATAGCTTCTCAGAGTTGAACAAGGTCTTAGCCTTGTTCCAACACCTTGTGTCAGGGAAATTATACTTCAAATTGAGTGACTCAATGATAAGAGACACCCTTGAAGCATAGCACAGCTTGTGCTCAATCAGCAACCTTTCCTTTACTGCCTTCATCTTGCTTTTCTCCTCCCTGAGATTAGTGATGAAAAACTGGTGCCAGTTTAACTTTACTCTTTCAGTGGTGTCAATGATTGCTGCCATCAGTCTGAGCTTGATTTTGCTAACTTGCTCAATGCTTCCCTGGTTTGCTAGGATACATTTCTCAACAATCGCTGCTAAAACCTCAAATTCTGGTTTTAGCAGCTTCTTGTGGAAGGTGGTAACATACTGCTCCTTTTTCTTGGTTATTGTGTCCAAGAACTTCTCCTCATCTCCCTGCTTGTAGGATGCTGGGTCCAAACCCTCGTTTGGCAACCCAAAGATGTCATACAAATCCTCCTGTTTCAAGATGTATTTGTGCTTCTTCAAGACTGCTACAAGAACTTCTCTCCCCTTCTTGTCCAGCCTTTTCTCACTCTTTTCCATCATGACAAAGGATCTGATGGATGTGACACTCTTCTCCATTCCCACGAAAAACTCAAGTACCTGCCTATCATAACATTTCTCTGGGCCTCTTGAAAGAAATCTATAGAGCCCAGCATTTCTCACAAGGTCAAGGGCTCTTCTTATGTGGTATAGGTTCGGGTCAGAAGGAACTTTGTGGTGATTGAAGCAAACAATGGGTTCATACCCAAAATTTCTGTTGTTAGATAAGTCCTTGTAATCAACATAAACTTCAGACATGATTTCTGAAGAGTGGGGAAGTATTTAGGGATGTGTTTGTAGGGATGAAAGTATGAGTAAGAAAGGGATTGTAAGGGTTGATAGTATTGAGATCGTGTGGAAAACTGCTAAGTATGGGGGTTATTTATATAGGCAATCAAGGGTGGAGATTAAATGAGAGAATTTTGATCTACGGTTGTGATTGAGGTAATAATTTGGAAGATAAATTGATTTAACTTCCCAAGTAATTTGTAATTATTACCAGATATGGAAAGTGGGTTGGATTAATGTCAACGGTTGAGATTGAAAGAGATGACGGTTAAAAGTGGGGCTTTTCATGAGAGATAACTGCTCAAAATCATCTCCCGAGATTTTACTGCACACTTGCTATCGTATTAAATGCGCCGCAGGCACAGTTTTCAATAAAGTAACCGCCAGTCAGAAGTTGTCTCAGTGGAGTAATCAGTGGACTTCTGCACAGTCCAGTTGTTATCACGGTAGTTGGTTTCCTGATGCCCAGATCACATCAGTAGACTATGTTGGATTAGTTCACTGATGTTTCTTGATTGTTCCCCCTTGATCAGTGGCCTGAGGCTACTCTTAGTCAGGTGGCCTGATCAATTTCCATTCTCAGGATGAAGTAGACCTGACTCCACTGATAACTCATGAAACCTTGCTTCAACCAAAGGTTTTGTGAGTATGTCTGCCCTTTATTTGTCAGTGTGGATCTTTACAAGGCATACATCTTTCTTTTCCACATGGTCTCTGATGAAGTGATGCCTTATATCCACATGCTTACATCTTGTGTGAAGTACTGGGTTATGTGATATTGCAATAGCACTGTTGTTATCACAGAAGATAGGTACCTCACTAGCCTGAATGTTGTAATCAGTGAGTTGTTGCCTTATCCATAATATTTTAGCACAGCAACTTCCAGCAGCCATGTATTCAGCTTCAATGGTGCTTGTTGCTACTGAGCTCTGCTTCTTTGAAAACCAGGAAATCAACTTATTTCCAAGGAATTGGCAAGTCTATGTGGTTGATTTCCTATCAATTCTGCATCCTCCATAGTCAGCATCAGAGTAGCCTGTTAATTCAAAGTTATCATCAAAGGGGTACCAAAGTTCCATATTGACAGTACCCTTGAGATATCTCAGAATCTTCTTGGTGGCTTCCAGGTGACTTTTCTTGGGATTAGACTGATATCTGGCACAGATCCCTATAGCATAAGTAATGTCAGGTCTGCTTGCTGTGAGATATAGAAGAGATCCAATGATTCCTCTATAAGTAGTCTGATCTACTGCTTCTCCTTCTTCATCAGGTTCAAGCTTGGTGTTTGTATTCATTGGTACCCTGACTATCTTGCTTGAGCTGCAACCAAACTTCTGAATCAGCTCCCTTATATATTTGGCCTGGTTGATGAATATTCCTTCAGGGGACTGCCTGACTTGCAGTCCAAGGAAGAAATTCAACTCTCCCATCATAGACATCTCAAACTTTCCTTTCATGAGATGTGAGAACCTTGTGCACAAGTCTTCATTTTGGGATCCAAATATGATGTCATCTACATAGATTTGGACCAAGAGTATGTCCTCTCCATGTGTGATTCTAAAGAGTGTTCTATCAACACTCCCCTTTGTGAAACCATGCTCTAAGAGGAACTGTGACAGTGTGTCATACCAGGCTCTTGGGGCTTGTTTCAGGCCATATAGGGCTTTCCTTAGTTTGTATACTTTGTTGCCTTCCTCAAAGCCAGGGGGTTGTTCCACATACAATTTTTCATTCAGAACCCCATTGAGGAATGCACTCTTGACATCCATTTGGTAAACATTGAACTTCTTGTGGGCAGCATAGGCGAGAAATAGCCTGATTGCTTCAAATCTGGCTACTGGTGCAAAGGTTTCATCATAATCAAACCCTTCAACTTGGGAGTATCCTTTGGCCACCAATCTTGCTTTGTTTCTGACTATCACATCATTCTCATCCTTCTTGTTCTTGAAGACCCACTTGGTTCCAATGATGTTAGCATGCTTTGGCCTTTTGATAAGTTCCCACACTTGATTCCTTGTGAACTGGTTGAGTTCTTCTTCCATGGCAATGATCCAGTTTGGATCCTTTAAGGCTTCTTCAATAGTCTTGGGTTCCTGTGCTGAAAGAAAACAACAAAAGAGGGCATTCTCTCCATGAAAACTTCTAGTCTTGACTCCTAAGTTAGGATCTCCTAGAATCTGACTGATTGGATGATCAATCAACCAGTTTCTTTTGGATTGTCCTCTCTCAGAGGGGTTATCCTCAGTGGATACTTCCCTTTCTGGGATTGAGTCACTAGATTGGGAAATTCTAAGTAATTCAGGAGAAAGGACAGAGGGAAGGAGTCCTGAGTCATTATTCAGGGTTGTTTCTAAGTTATCAGCACAGTCTAGTCTAGCTTCCCCCTGAATGTTATGCTCAATGTTTGTCTCAGCTTGGTCAGCTTCTTCATTGACAGAAGTTACCTGAGGAGCTGGGATTGGGTCATTCAGCTCATTTTTATCAGGCTGGTTTGACCTCTGAGAGCAGTCCTCTAACTCCTTCAGACCAAGGTTGTCCCATGTTGGTATGTAGGCATCCACTTTCTTATAAGTGACTTTGTCCAGTGTCAGGTTAGTCATTTTGTCAGTGATTTCTTTAGTGGCCTGATCTTTCCTGGACTCAAGAGTGGATTCATCAAAGACAACATGGGGTGTTTCTTCCACAAGAAGGGTTCTTAAGTTATATACTCTGAAAGCTCTACTGATTTTAGAATATCCAAGGAAAATTCCTTCATCAGCTTTGTTATCAAAGGTTTTCAGTTGTATTTTCCCATTGTTGTGAATGAAACACTTACAACCAAAGACATGAAGGTAAGATACCTGAGGTTTCCTACCATTCCATAGCTCATATGGGGTTTTGCCTTGTGTTTTAGTGAGCATGGATCTATTCTGTGTGTAACAGGCTATGTGAATGGCTTCAGCCCAGAACCTTTTGGGTATTTGTGCATCAGCAAGCATAGTTCTGGTAGCCTCCTTTAGTGTCCTGTTTCTTCTTTCAGCTATACCATTTTGTTGAGGAGTCTAGCTGTTGATGTATAATGGGATATTCCAGACTTATTGCAAAAGTCAGTGATAATGGAGTTAATAAACTCATTTCCTTTATCAGACCTCTTTTTTATGATGGATAGGTCCTTTTCATTTGAGATTCTTTTGAGAAGCTCAGGTAGCCTGAATTGGGTATCCTTCTTGCTGGACAAGAATATCACCTAAGTGAATCTTGAGAAATCATCTACCACTACCAGTGTGTATTCGCTTCCATTGATGCTGGCAGGTGTAACAGGTCCAAAAAGGTCCATGTGTAGAAGTTGAAGTATCCTGTCAGTGGAGGGAGTTGTCTTGCTTTTGAATGAGGCTTTTATTTGCTTCCCTTCTTGACAGGCTTTGCATATGTGATCTTTGTTGAACACCTCATTTGGTATTCCCTCCACCAGGTTCAGCCTTGAAATCTTGTTGAGGTTCTTGAAATTCAGATAATTTAGTCTTCTGTGCCATAGCCAAGTCAGGTCACTTGAGCTTTTGGCAATGAGACAGGTCTCTGTTGGGCATGATCTCCAATCTGCAAGATAGACATTTCCTTTCCTAGACCCTGTTAGTTGTACTTGAGTATTTGATGCATTTCTTACACAGCATAGGTTACTTGAAAACTCAACATTATATCCTTTATCACAGAATTGGCTTATTGAAAGCAGGTTATGTTTCAGTCCACTGACATATGATACATTTGTTACCTGGATTGTCCCTATTATCAGGGTACCATACCCTTCTGTGTTTCCTTTTGAGTTATCACCAAATGTGACCTGTGGACCCTTCCTTTCCTTGTAGTTAGTCAGGAGACTTTGGTTGCCTGTCATGTGCATTGAGCAACCACTATCCAAGTACCAGTCATCCTGAGAGTCCTCAACCTGCTTAAAGATCAGTTCTTAGGTACCCATCTTGTGTTGGGTCCTATTTGGTTAGTTGTACATTTAGGGATCCAAATCTGCTTAACAATCCTTATTGTTTTGGACTGGCTGATTTTTCTCCCATAAACATCTACATAAACAGTGGACTCCCTAACTGCCCTGGGAGTTGACTGTCTATAAGTGTCAGGCCTTTGTGGCACAGGAGGCTTGTAAAGTCTTCTGTTCCTATAGGGCTTTGATGCAGCTGGTCTTAGGTGTTGTTGATAAGGAGGGATATAGCTTTTCTTATAAGGCATATATGAAGGTAATTCCCTATAGTGAACTCTTCTGTCAACTCTCCTGACAGAAGATTCAGGCAAGTCTGTCCTTAGCCTAGATTGTCTCCTAGAAAAGGATCTAGGCTGAGGATAAGTGTACTGAATATTACTCCATTTCTTATTGGAAAGTTTTCTTTTATGGAGTCCATTTAGCATGGAGTTAGTTTTGGAGGGTGTATAAGTTGTTCTAGTCCTTTCAGTGGACCTACTAGGCATAATCACCTCCTTTGCAGGTTCAGCAGGCCTTTTACCCTTATCAAGAGTCCTTCTGGGATTCTCAGAGGACTTTACAAACACTCTTTCATTATTGCTTGTGGGTGCAGTACTGAGTTGACCTTCTGAGGATGTGCATGGGAAGAATCCTATCCCATGTCTGCTGTCTGAGCTGTTTTGTAAGCTTAGAATCTTCCCTATAGCTAGAGAAGGTTTGTTGAGAGATTCTAGCTTTCTCAGCAGATGATCCTCAGATTCCTTCAGCAAGTTTACATTGCTGATGAGGTTTTTTATTTGGATAGCTAGCTCATTGTTTTCACCAACTAGCCTAATCTGATCACTGGTCAGTCCCCTGATCAGCTCATCCTTAGCACTGACCTGACTCTTGAGTGTTTCCACTTCATTGGTCAGGGCAATGGTTTGGGATGCTGAGGCAAGGTCTGCCTCTATTTCAGATTCAGCTAGCTTGTTATTTTCATTTGCTAGTATCCTGTTTTCTTCCTCAAGAGTGAGGTATGCCTCTTGCAGCCTGGAAAAGTCAACCATCAATTGTTCTAGAGAGAACTGAAGGTTGAGGTCTCCTGCTGACTCTGAACTAGGCTCAGGTGACTGTGCAACTAATTGACAAGGATAGGATTGTACCTCAGGTTCATCATTGGCCATGAGGCATAGATCATCATCACTGCTATCAGTGAACATTTCTTCAGATGGGCTTCCAGCATCCTCATCTTCTGCCATCATTGCTCTTCTCTCCAGTCTCTTGTCCCTTTTGGCTTGCCTCTCTTTCCTTTCCTTGGACCTCAGCTGAGGGCAGTCATACTGGAAGTGGCCTGTCTTATTGCATTGGAAGCACCTTTTCTCATCCTCTTCACCTTCATCTTTGTCTTTCCTTCTGGTTTCTGATTTTGAGGTGGATTCCTCACTCTTGTTGTTTCTTTTGTATTCTTTCTTAGGCTCCTTTTCATTCCTTGGAATGAACCTGGACTTCTTCTCCTTGCTGTCCTGATAATATCTTTTATATTTGCCAAACCTTGAGTTCAGCTTTTCAAATCTTCTTGCTAGAAGATTCATTTCTTCTTTCAGCTCATCTTTGCTTCAGGATTCGCAAGGTTTGTTGGCCTTCTTGATCTTGGCTGGTTCACCTTTAGAACTGTTTGCCTTGAAGGCTACTCCTTTCTCTGAAGAGGAAGGTTCTTCTGTAGCTCTTTTCCTATTGAGATCAAACTCATAGGCCTTGAGTTCTGAGAATACCTGTTGCATAGACATGTTAGACAAATCTTTGGTGTTCTGCATCATCACTGAATAGACATCCCACCTAGGGGAGAGTCCCCTGAGGATTTTGAGAGCAACATCCCTCTTGGTGTAAACTTTACCAAGGGAGTTTATCTCATTCATAATATCAGTGAATCTGCCATCAAGCTGGTCAATTGTCTCATTTGATTCCATTGAAAATTGCTCATACTTTTGAACAGCTACTGACAATTTATTTTCTTTTATTTGGTCTGTCCCCTCACACAGGAGAGCCAGAGTGTCCCATATTTCTTTTGTTGTTGCACAGTGGACAACTCTTCCCATGACAGAGTCAGGGATGGTTGTGTACAAGATGTTCATAGCAACATAGTTGAGGTTGTGCCTCTTCCTCTCATCAGCAGTGAAATTGTCTTCATCTTTAGGCCATTCTTCTCTAGGATCATTAATTTGAGCTTGTGTAATCCTGGGATTAGCAGTCATAAAGACAAAGGGGCCTTTTGTGATCACCCTTAGCATTTCATCATGCACACAGGCTAAGTGCGCCCTCATCCTTATTTTCCAGAAATCATATCCTTCTACTGAGAATTGAGGAAGCTTGTGATGTGCAAGATGATTGACAGGATTGGTTCCCATGATCGAGTCTGAGCTTCCAACAATATTGGTGTGGGCTGCTCCTGTGGCTGTATTCCCTGTGTTGATTGATCCTTCTCCTTGTGTAGACATGATTAGTTGAAAAAAATCTTTAAGAAATATCAGTCAGATCAGTTCAAGTGACCACTCAATTGAAATATCAAGGTAGTGGTTCTATGAACTCCTGCTCTGATACCACTTGTTAGTCCCAAATAGACAAAGACAGGTGTATGGGGGAATACACCTGTCAGTACAGCTTTTCAAAAATTCAGTTTTACAGTGGACTTCTTTTAGGATCATAGGCCACTTATAAATATCAGTGGACTTGAAGGTCACCTGACAAGTAGCCTGAGGTTTTGAAGTTTGAGTTGTGCAGCGGATTATTTTAAAAACACTTGAAGTAATTAACTCACACAAGAGCACAAGAGACACAAGGATCTATAGTGGTTCGGAGTTAAACTCTCCTACATCCACTTTTCCTGATTTTACATGAGAATTCCTTAACCACAGGAATTCCTTATTTTAGAGTGCCAAGGTGCATTGATCAAGAGTAGCTCTTCTTGATCTCTAGGATATTTCACTGATTCCTAGTCCTCTCATATTTTAGACTAAGACACTCCTCAGCTTACTTTCTTACCACTCTTAACCTTGAACCGAACTTGGTTTAAGGGCTTGAGTTTTTTCAACTAAGGTTGAGATAACCCTTACAATGATGAGCACTATCTAGATTGGGTTATCTCAAGAGGCTTCTAAGATATTACAGTGTAAGCCTAAATACAAGGATGAATTCTAAGCAGTGTAAGCACTTGGGAAACTAGAGTGATTTCTAGTGCTTGAGTGTATGAACTTTTCAGATTATCAGTTGAGCTTGTTAGTTTCCCGTACTTGGTTTTTTCTTAAGTCCTTGTATTTATAGACTTAAATTTGAAATACTATCCGTTGGAGAGATAACTTCAAATTTAAGCTATTTTGGTGTACCAACGTTCTTCAATATTTTCCTCAGATTTTGGCTGGTCAATTCTGTGAAAATATAGCTTTCCAACATTCCATAGATCTTCTTTAGATTTTGGATGGTCAACACTCAAGCATTAATGGTTGATAGCTCATTGAATGACTGCTTAGAGTTAATGCAGCCGCCTTTGAAAATTGTGTCATCCTAGGTTGTTGGTTGCTTCTGAACTTGGTACTGACAGGATAGTCTTTATGTCAGATCCGTACATAGGTGGCAGCTTCCCATTGGCCTGTCTTAATTGTTCCTCAGCTCAGTCTAACGGTTGTATTGTAGTCCTCTGTCTTTTCATCAGGTGACTTGGAACATTCTCTTTATTGCATTAAACACTTCATTTATGTGTTGGCTGCCTCTTTATTAAATGCTGAGAGCATTTAATACATCAGGTTATTTGTCTTCAGGGGAGTCCTTCAGGCTGCTTGGGCTTAGTCTTCTTAGGTGCATTCTTCAGTTAGTGGGTGTATCTACTAATTCTTCATCAGGCTAGTCTAAGATACATCAGGCTAGTTTAAGATACATCAGATCAGTTACAAGTATAAGTAGCCTGTAAAGAATAAACTTTTATGCTAAGATTTTTGTTATAGCCTCTTAACACTTTGGGCTATTTTTCTAAGTTTTATTTATACAACAAGATATCAGGGGAGTCTTTGGGATTTAATCAAAACATTTTCTAAGTCATTTCCCAACAAAGTTTATGTTCAAAATGAAGGAATTCTAAATACTTATCAAAACCATGTCATTTGTGAAATCTCTCCTCTCTACCCTTCCATCTCTATCTTTCCTCTAATTTTTCTCTTCTCTCCCTTCTCTTTACCATTCGTGATTTGAAATACATGTCTTCTTACATGTATTTTTTTAAAATTCATTCATTTTCAAATTCATCCATCCAAATGGAGCCTAAGAGTTTCTCCATCAATTTGTCAAAATGGCAGTTTCCTCCAAATTTCATCCCCAACAAGATGCTGACTTTGTGCGCCAAAATGGAGGCACATGGGTTTGGCGTGATTTGAACGCCACATATGACCTTGTACGGTCGCGCCATCCTTTCCCCTTTTTTTTCAATTAAATTCTATATTTTTTTAATTACTTATTTTATTTAAAAAATAATAGTATATTATTTATATGTATGTATTTTTATATTTATTTTATTTTTATAATAAAATGATACATGTAAAAACAAAATAATATAATTATAATTAAAAGAGAACAATTACATAAATGGAGCTATATCCAAATAACTCATATAATTATAAATTACTTATAGTCATTAATACTAGCACACAATTAATCCTTAAACTTTTGGTTACTCTTTTATTTTTATGTTTTAGCACTCAAATCACTTATATATAAACAAGTTATCCAAACATGTCTGCGTTAGTTAGCATTTCCATCCCATTTCTCTTAATGCAACCACTCTTGCATTGCCTTCTTGATCACGATTCTTACCTCCAATCTTAGAGTCCGCAATAGCAGTACTTGATCTTGATCTAAGGCTCTGTGCCCAATCGAATTTTGTTCCACGAGACGAGGGAATATTCATCGTCTCTCTAACTCGAACATTTTGTACTTGTTCTCGAGAACGCTTGGGGATAAGGCGCTCGCCAACCTCTTTCTTGATTTTTTTCACTTGAATTGTAACTCCATCCTCAATTTTGATGTGTATATTGAATCCGGAGAAAATAGCTTTTCTTGATTTTGTTGTTGTTTGCCTTCGATGTTGGTAAAGCCCATGCAATTTCATGGCTAGACAATGTATGCCATCTATAATTTCTTCCTCCAAATTCTTTTCTATTTCGAGCTCCAACTCTTTCCGGATTTTCAACTCATTCAAGGACATTTTTCCTAACCGGAAGAATTAATATTGTTAAGTATATATATATATATATTGATCATGTCCGGATGTATTTAGTCACCTAGTTATTTAATATTATATGAATGTTTTTCACTTACTTACACGTGATTTAATGTAATATATCGGAAAGTATTATGAGATTAGTTCATAAATAAAGTTATTAGTTATGAAAAGTATAAAATGAATATAATTCTTGTTTTAATTAAGGCATATAATTCAAAATAATTCTTGTTTGAGGCATATAAATCTTGTTCTTGAATATAACGTTCAAAAAACATGTGTTTCAATGAATATATTGTGTTTGAGCTATTGAAAAAGTATATATCCAAAATATGAATATTCTTAGTCTTGTATGTACCATTTAGACTGTGCATGCAATTCAAGTTCATTTTTAAAAATTTACGCAAAATACTACTGAAAAGTCACACATATTATTACTGAAAAATATATTTTTAATAGTGTAACTTTTTTAATATTAATTTGTGCAATTTTTCAGTAGTAAATAGTATAACTGTTTAAAAATACACTTAAGTTGCATGGTGTAAATGGTGCACAAGAAACTTACTCATTTAAATATTGTCCCCATGTATATAATTTTCGATCATGAACCTACTCCTCTCATTGGGGGAGAGGACATGAATCCTGCTGCCCCGTTTTCTCGTGTAACTATAGAGGTTCGACAAATTAGGATTCTTACATATATTCATTCAACTGACAACATTTTTAGGAAGAGTTTGAATATTGTGAACTCGAGTTCATATAAAATTATTTTAATGTTATATATAATGACATTCGTTATTGTAAAAGTATGCTTGATTTTCTTAATAGTGATATGTATATACATAACAATGATAGTGAACATAACAATAATAGTATGTAGTTGACAAAATCGAGTTCACCGTGAACTCGTGCTCATACAAATTTTTGTCTTTTAAGAATAAGTCTTGAGTGAGACCGTCTCATAACATTACATCAATACGAAATGTATCACTTAGTATTAATTAAAAAGTGATAAAGTTTTTACAAAAAATGATAGTATTTTTGTTAAACGTTACTCTCACTTTTATTAAAAATATTATCACATTTTACTTATAAATCAATTACTGATTTTTTTTAAATTATAATATTTTTGTTAAATTAACTATTACTTTTATAAAAATTATTATAATCTTATTAGCATTGTTTTGCAAGTTTCATGTTATGATACAGTCTCATAAAAAAAAATACTGGAGAGAATGGGAATTGAATTAGTATACCAATTAGACAGAAATAATATAATCCCATCAACTTAAGACATTAAAATTACTACGTGGGAATATTTGATTTGAACCTAAATTAATTTGTGTTTTTGCTAAACACTCACCTTAAAATTGCCAAGTTAATATACGGCAGCAAATAATATCACATTATCGTCGTCAACGTTGTTTTTTTTTTTTTCCTTTTTCCTTTTGGAATAATTTCCGGAGCAAGAAAACATTGGAAAAATTATTTTTGTAGGCCCAGTAATTTAGGGGTAGTTAACTTTGTGAAGGCATAACAATTTTTTTTTTAATTTATAAAAATAGGACCATATATTTTTAAAACTTATAAAAGGTTGACAATATTTTATTAGGCATGTAAAAGTGAAACAAATATGTTTCAAACGTATTTAAGTATATGACACAATAGTTAAATTAACATGTGACTCTCATGTACTGTTAGTAAGTACTACATGATATCTATAAACATATAAAATTAAACGACAAAAATGCAGGTTGGTTCCCTTATTTCACTTTTCGTATTTCATTTGATGTTTCATTCTATTATATTATAAGAAGTTAAAAATTGTCAATTAAATTTTTATAGTAGAATTGTCTGCGAATTGTCAATTTTAATCATGTAGGTATTTTAATTACTTAACATATGAAAAGTTTTCATTGGAAAGCAATTTGTCCACGAAATGAAATTTCTAGGATAATTAATTATCAACAAGCTATTCGCCTACAAAAATCTATCTACAGAATAAAATTAATGTCCACATAATTAGAAAGTTTTGTATGCAATTTCGTAGACAACCCCACCACAAAATTTTTTGTTGAAAATTTTTTAGTCATATAAACAAATTCTATTTGCAAATACTTTATTTTCTTATACTGTTAGAATTATTAACACATGATGGGTACGATATATATTGATCACATCCATAATATATATGGAACAAAGATTAAAACACCAAATATGAAACGGATGAGTTCGTGAGATAGAAAATAAGGCAAAAATTAATCAGGTGGATTAGTTCACCTGACCACCGGGCTCCTCACTCCCTTCTGGAAACAAATTAATAGAGATATAAGGTTGTATATATTGAGGGAGATATAAGGTTGGCGTGGAGTGTTTGGAAGACTTGACGAATTAACTCGTAACTACTAACAACTAACATTTACCGATAAAAATAAATAAGGCAAAATCACTAGAGAAAAGAAGGATGTAATAGAACTCACAATTTAAACAAGCTTCACAAGTTGAAGTCGAGCACGATCAATATGAACTCTTACAACTTATCAGATAGTGTGTGTTTCCATGGTTTATTATTTATATATATATATATATATATATATTATTCATTTAATTATTGGTGGGATTTTGGACCAATCACCAGTTTGTGCAGTTGTGGTGAAGATGACACGAAACGTGAGTGTTTAAAGACGTTGAAACAGTTAGTGTCGTGACTGATTCATATTTTCCAATCAAATGTGTCTGAAAACAAATAGGAATTAAGGCAGGATTTCGTGGGTTGAATTAATTAATATAATGTTGTGTGGTTTGCATGTTATGTAGATCAGTAGTACTGCTTTACTTCTAAGGAATTTAAGATTGTCTTAAAGCACAATCAAAATTGTACAGGGAAAATCTTCACATGTAGTATATATGATGTTAAAATGTGTGGTGTTAATATTAGTGCTTAATTTTAATCTGTGTTTTCTTTTATGTAAGTAAAGATGTATTTCTTCCGTCCATAATAAATACACTAATTTTTTTGCATTTGTTTATGGTGCAATATGTCGAACGGTATTATGTAGTATTATGGGGTCCGTTGTTATAAATTTTAAAATATTATATATGAAAAGTATATATAATTTTTAAATTCATAATTGAATCTCACAGTACCCTATAATACTCTCCGACATATTGCACTAAATCACGTGTAAAAAATTGATTCATTTATTATGGACAGAAGTAGAACTAATTGTAGGAGCAAAATTGACTGTGAAGGTGCACAGAAATTGAAGGTTGGATTCAAATATGAAAATTATCATATAACTTATGTCCTAGTTAAATTGTGAGATATAACATTGACATTTCGACATATCAAATTCACTTCAAAAAAAAAAAATCACTTCAAAAGAAGAATTGGTGTTGAAGATGTTCCTACAAATATGAATAATATCACCAAAACTAGAATCAATTTTCAAAGAAATTTATTTCAGTTAGGCCCGATATATTTTTAATTTGGGCCGGGCAATTATCCAGTAGCAATTGGCCCATATTGAGCTTGAAAACCAGAAATCCCAATTTAATCAACCAATTAATACACGCAAAAAGAAACAGCCTGAGAAAACAATAATTCTGAGGATATTACTTGTTTTTTTACTTTTTAAAGGATATTTCATTAAGACTATGTTTATCTGTGTGTTGTGAGAACCCACAAAAAGATTTAAAAATATGTTTTAAAAAAAATGAAAAATTGGGATTGATGCCACACTTCCAACAATTCAAGATTGTTAAATTTTTTTAATTTTTTTATGTCACGTGTCAATTTTGAATTGATATTGTGTATATTATTTAAATATAATTTAAATTTTCAATTTAAGATATTACTTTATATATATATATATATCTTATCTTATCTTAATATTATATAAAGACGAAATAATGAAATCAACCAGAATACTCGATTTCGAAATTCCTCTACTCTCATTAATTCTGGCATTAAGAATTAATATCGATGTTATAATTTACGTGTTTTAATCTTGACCGTACATTTTAATATTATATATATAAATCTCTTATACAAATCTTATAAATATATTCATAATATCAAATCATATATCTAATTTTTTAATCTCAACCGTTCATCTTAATTTCTATACTTCTATAAATTTCAACTCCATAAACATTATTATTCTCATCTTTTAATATTATTTTTTCGTGCATCTCTTGCTTCTAGAGATGGCAATGGAGCGGGTTCAAACCCGGACCCGCCACGAACCCGCCCCGTACGGGCCAGGTAAAAACCCGGTCAAACGGGTCGAGGGCGGGTTTGAACCCGTTTGACCAAAAACCCGCCGGGTTTGGGACGGGTCTTGGTATTAGGTGGACCCGTCCCGAACCCGCCTCGTATATATATATTAATTAAATATATAGTTAAGTAAATATATTATATATATATATATATATATTATATATGTATAATTAAATTTTTATATATGTATAATTAAATATATAAAAATTAGACTAATAATTAACATATTCATTAAATTATTAGATTAAATATGTGCATAAAGTCATGAGCAAAAATTGTACAAATCAGAGTTTATTAATTTTTATTATTATTTTAATTTCAATGAACAATATATGTGTGATTTTAAATATTTAGATTTAATAAGTTGAAACTTGAAGTGGATTATTTTGCATATTTATTGTTGTTTGAATTATGCATATGCATATTGATGTTATATTTTAAAATTTATTATATTTTGTGTAAAGTATTTGATATGTATGATAAAAATAAAATAAAATAAAAATAGGCGGGTAGGCGGGTCGGGGCGGGTAAACCCGCCGGGTTCGTGTGGCGGGGCGGGGCGGGTCCAACTCATAATTAAGGCGAGGCGGGGCGGGTCTCGGGTCCTAAAAATTCTTGGCGGGGCGGGTCCTGGGACAGGCCAAACCCGTCCCAGACCCGCCCCGTTGCCATCTCTACTTGCTTCTTCTTATTTCTCTTCTAATGTTATTATTTATCATATTCTAATATTCAAATTGTTTATTTATCCTTTTCTTTTTGCAGGTTCATATTTCACATCTAATAATTTGGTGAAATAACTTTTTTTCTAAAGCAACACAACTTTCGTGATTTTCGTTTAGAGATAATGTTTAATTGCTACAGTTGCAAATATATTTGATTTAAAAATTTGGTGTTTGAATTGTAGATTTATTATATAGTATAATATTGTGTATGCGTTATGCATGTGTACATATTTTTTAATTACTTATAAATAATGTTACATCAAAATTGTTCTACCACTAAATCCTGATTTAGGGCATAATCACGTTTAGTTTTTATCTCCTTTCTTTATTTGTATATACTTGAAATATAATTTTGTTAATTAGCTTTTTTATTTGTATATATATGTAGTATATATAAATAAATTAATTAAATATTTTGCATACACATATTGTATATAATATAAATTTTACTATGGGATGATTGCCTATACACATATTGTATATTGCATACACATAAATAAATTAAATATTACACATATATATAATATAAAGATATATTTGCTATGGGAGGGTTGATTTTCAAAATGGATATTCA
>JAPKLY010000617.1:87458-117077 GCA_026898435.1 Prunella vulgaris | reverse complement strand
GGGGTAGCTGAAGGCTCTCCAGAGGTAGCCATCTCCTCTGGTTCATTTCCGACTGGGATTTGTGATGGTGAGGGATCGGCTGGGGTTGAAAAGTGTTGGGAAGGATCAGAAAAAGGTGTGGGAGAAGCTGACCTGATAGGTGAGGCAGCAATAGGTGTGTCTGCTGATGGTGTACCAGCAGAGGAATGAAGAACCTCTGTCTCAGCTACTGAGGGTTCAGCTGACTCCCTCCCCTTTGACTCGTCTTCCTCTGCATCAGAGCCAGTGGCAGAAGCATCATCTGATGTAGCCTTCTCAGCTGACTCCTCCTCATCCTGTTCTTCCTCTCCAGAAGAATCAACAACCAGCAGAGTAGGCTTCTCTGCTGAAGTTTTCTCCTTCTTCAGACTGCTTAGCAGAGCAGTATCCTTTTCTTCATCTGAATCAGAATCAAAGGAGAGCTTCCTTTGAATTGGAGTAGTGTCTCTCTTGGTTTTCTTCTGTTTACCACCTCCAGCAGGCATTGGAGCCTTCCTCTTCTGCTTCTTCCTATGACCAGCAGAAGGTCCAGGGGCAACAGCTACTGTATCAGCCTCAGAATCTGAATCAGCTGATATCCAAGTTACTTCCCCTTAAGAACTTGGTGTGGTTGTACTCAACAACCCATTCCTCATCCCACTCATGCTGGGGCAGCAGATGATTCAGAAGAATAGTGATCTTGGTGGCCATGGAACACTTAGATTTAAAACTGTAAATCTGTTCCCCATTCACTTCCTTCACCAAGCACCTCTTGGACTCCTGCTCCAGGCGAAACCATAGCAGACTCACCCAGTCCGCTTGCACCCCATCGAGAATGGTGCGGGCCACACTCAGGCGGAGTTTGGTAATGGCGTCCAAACTCCCCTGTTCCGCCAAGATGACCTTGGTCACCACATCCATCAGGAACCGAAACCGCCTCCTTAGCATGGATTTCTTCAGGTTCGTGGTGGTATCTCTGTAACTCGCCCTGGCCATCAACTGAAAAGTCTCCAGGTAGTCAGCTTCCTTGTATTTGTGGGGTTGGACACCGGAGGAGGATAGGCCAAAGATATCATAGACATCATCCTTGGAGATAACAACATCGACTTCATCAACCAAGGAGCCGATGGAATCTATGCTGAACTGAGCCTTAAGAAGGAATTGAAAGGCATAGAAGTTTAGGGTTTTATGGTCAGGGGGGGTCATGGAGATGAAGGTTCGGAGATTTTGATTTTGGAGAAGGTTTAGGATTTCTCTGATTTCAGGAACCCTAGTCGTGTCGAAATCGACACACATCTCTGCGTACATCTTTTCTTTGAAGAGCTTTTGCATTGTCTTAGATGCCATACCTTCAAAACAGGGTTTGAGTGCAGAAAGAATAGTATGCAGGAAAATGTTGGGCAGAAAGATTTAGGAACAGAAAATTTCAGAAAGAAGTTTAAAGGGATATATATAAGTATCGAGAGATATGAGCAGTTTTTCCAAAATTAAAACCGATCAGTTTTGATCGTAGATTTGTATTTTGCATCACACAAATCAAAGGTCCAGAATAAATGACCTTTGAGAATTTTGGAGGTGATGCGTGGGTGTCAGGATTTCGAAAGGTTTTGACCGCCTCAAAAGATTCTCCTTTTTGAAAAAAGTAATGATGAAAACACTTTTTGAGAAGATTTAGACGGTGTTAAATTAATTACAACTGACACCTTATTTGGAAAAAGGTAATAAATCCCCGATTTTTCGTAAACACAAAGATTTGATTGCCAATTTTCTAAAATAATTTTTAGAAATTAGGGATTTATTAATTTTTGAAAAGATTTGAAAAAAAAAATTCGACATAAAGATCATAGAAATACTTATCGAGATGCTGACGTGGCAAAATCAGCTGATAAGAGCGATCCTTATGAAAATCTTTTCTGCTCGTCTGGGTCTTCAATGTCAGCTGACATGGACCAGCTGAAGCAAGGGGGCCTTGTCTGACTTTCATAACTTATTCCTGTATCAAGTTAGACATAACAAGATAGAGAAAGGAAAGGAAAGAGTAAGTAGACATACCAGATCAGCTGATGTGAGGATCAGCTGACTACATCAGTAGAGTAGTCCTCAGCTGAGTACCAGCTGACTACCCGTTTACCCAAAAACTTTCTTTCTATAGAACTGCCCCTCCATTTATCATTCCTAATTCTGCTACTAATTCTCTGAATCTTGCCTCTGCTAAGGGTTTGGTAAGAACATCTGCTCTCTGCTTCTCCGTATGGATTTTCTCCATCCTGATATCTCCTTTCTCAGCATGATCCCGAAGAAAATGATGTCTTATGTCCACATGCTTACATCTAGTATGGAGAACAGGATTCTGAGTAATGGCTATTGCACTTGTGCTATCACAAAAGATGGGTATCTCTTCTGTGATCACATGGTAGTCCTTCAGTTGTTGTCTGATCCAGAGCAGCTGAGAACAGCAACTAACAGCAGCCATGTACTCTGCCTCTGTTGTAGAAGTAGCTACGGAAGTCTGCTTCTTGGAGAACCAAGATATCAGCTTACTTCCCAGAAACTGACATGTGCCAGAGGTTGATTTCCTATCAATCTTGCACCCTCCATAGTCAGAGTCTGAGTACCCACTCAGCTGAAAGTTGTCATCAGCTGGGTACCAGAGGCCTAGATTGTAAGTACCCTTCAAATACTTTACAATCTTCTTTGCTGCTTCCAGATGAGATTTCTTAGGATTTGCCTGAAACCTTGCACACACCCCAACTGCAAAGCTGATATCAGGTCTGCTGGCAGTGAGATACAGCAGAGAACCAATAAGTCCCCTATATTGTGTCTGATCTACTTTCTCACCAGCCTCATCTGGATCCATGCTAAAATTTGCCATCATTGGAATCTTAGCTTCTCTGCTGCTACTGATTCCAAACTTTTCTATCAAGTTCTTGGCATACTTAGCTTGGCTAATGAACGTTCCATTGGACATTTGCTTTACCTGCAGTCCAAGGAAATAAGTCATCTCCCCCATCATGGACATTTCAAACTTGCTGGTCATCAGCTTGCTGAATTCATCACACATCAGTTTGTTGGGGGAGCAAAAAATGATATCATCCACATATATCTGCACTAAGAGAATATCATTTCCGTCTTCCTTTCTGAACAAGGTTTTGTCTATCTTTCCTTTACTGAATCCACTATCCAGTAGGAACTGTGATAGAGTATCATACCAAGCTCTAGGTGCCTGCTTTAGTCCATATAAAGCCTTCTGCAACCTATAAACCTTGTTCCCAATCTCAAATCCTGGTGGCTGTTCCACATAAACTTCTTCTGCCAGGATTCCATTCAGAAATGCTGACTTGACATCCATCTGATATACTTTGAACCCTTTGAAAACAGCGTAGGCCAGAAACAATCTAATGGCTTCTAGTCTTGCCACAGGAGCAAATGTCTCATCATAGTCAATCCCCTCTGACTGTGAATACCCCTGTGCTACTAGCCTTGCCTTGTTTCTAACTACTACATCATTTTCATCCTTTTTGTTCTTAAATACCCACTTAGTGCCTATGACCTTCTGATGTTTGGGCCTCTCTACTAGGGTCCAAACTTCTTGTCTTGCAAACTGATTTAGCTCCTCTTGCATAGCTACAATCCAGTTTGGGTCTTCAAGAGCTTCATGAATATTTTTGGGTTCTATCAGGGACACATAACAGCTGAATTGAGCACCCAAGTTTAGCTTTCTTCTGGTCTGAACACCTACACTTGGATCTCCTAGAATCTGTTCAGCTGGGAAATCAGACAATGTCTTCTTGCCCCTTTGAGGTGCCATAGTCTGTTCCTCTTGGGTCTTGTCTAAAATTCCCCCTTGGTTAGTGTCAGGAGTCAATGTGCCATCACCTGATGCTGATGAGGGCTTATCAGCTGATTTGGACTCATCATCTGAATCTGAGTCTGATTCTATCCTAGGTACTACTACCTTAATCAGATCTGGCTTATCTGACAGATTCAGCTGATCCACCTCTTCTGCTAGCTTCTCCTTGCTGTACTCATGAAAAGATTCATCAAATACAACATGGGGTGTCTCCTCCACACAGAGAGAGACTTTATTAAAGACTCTATAGGCTTTGCTACTTCCAGAATATCCTAAGAATATTCCTTCAGCAACCTTAGCATCAAAAGTCTTTAACTTAGTCTTTCCATTGTCATGGATGAAACACCTACACCCAAAAGTATGGACAGAGGAAAGGTTAGGAGTTTTACCTTTGTACATTTCATAAGGAGTCTTCCCATGTCTCTTGACTGGTAGACACCTATTTTGGATGAAGCAGGCAGTATTGATGGCTTCTGCCCAAAATCTTTGAGGAGTCTGATATTCAGCTAACATAGTCCTTGCTGCCTCCTTGAGGGTTCTGTTTCTCCTCTCGGCTAACCCATTCTGCTGAGGTGTTCTGGCAGCTGATGTCTCATGCTGAATACCATTATCCCTGCAATAGTCAGAAACAACAGAGTTAAGAAACTCAGTACCTTTATCACTTCTGATTCTGACTATGCTGAGGTCTAGCTCTTTCTGAATCCTCTTGAACAACTCCAGCATCTTGACCATAGTCTCATTCTTCTTGAACAAGAACACTACCCAAGTGAATCTTGTATAGTCATCAACAATCACCAGTGTGTACTTCCTTCCACTGAAGCTAAGGGGTGAGACAGGTCCAAACAAGTCCATATGAAGCAGCTGGAGTGCTTTTGTTGTTGAAGTACTCTGCACATCTTTGAATGAGGCTTTAGTCTGCTTCCCTTTCTGACAGGCATCACACTTCTGCTCAGATGCAAACACCTCATTTGGTAGACCTCTGACTAGACCCTTCCTTGCAACTTTGTTGAGAGTCTTGAAGTTCAGATGACCTAACCTCTTGTGCCAGAGCCAGCTGATCTCTGATGAGCTTTTAACAACTAGGCATGAGTCAGTTGGACAGCTTGCAAAATCTGCAAGATACATATTACCTCTTCTGAGGCCATTTAGTAGCACCTGCTTATTTAAATCATTAATAACTAGACAAGAGTTCTTAGAGAATCTTACTGAATATCCCTTGTCACAGAATTGGGATACAGACAGAAGATTGTGCATGAGCCCTTCTACATAGTAGACTTCTTCAACTCTTGTTCCTTTGATCAGTAGGGTGCCTACTCCTCTGGTGACTCCAAAATTGTTGTCACCGAACACAACTCTAGGCCCATCCAGCGTTACAAAGTTCTGGAGAAGGTGCTTCTCAAAGGTCATGTGCTTCGAGCAACCGCTATCAATGTACCAGACATGGCCTTTGGCTTCCCCTCTTTCTATAGGGCTAGAGTTAACCTGAAATTAAAACTCAGGTTTTAGGTACCCTATCTTTGGGTCCTGATTGGTTAGTATCGATTTTCTGGATCCACAGGTAGAGATCATCCTTGTGAGGTTTAGGTGATTTCAACCTTCTACCATATTTGTCCACAAAAATCATCTCCCTTAGAGGATCTTTTCTAGGGCGATGAGTGACAACAGCAGGTTTATAGGTGGGTTGCTCAAATGGATAATTTCGGCTTGAGCCTCCGAACGACTCATAAACTTTAGCCGGTGAAGGCTTGCCTACTTTGGTTACATTAAAAGTAACCCAGGGCTGAGGTCTGTTTCGCTTGGGTTTACTCTGCTGAGATGACCCAGGCTTATCAGTCCTCTGCTGATTCTGCTGAGGTCTCCTTGTCTTAGCTGAGCTATGACTTGGATTCCTCTTCTGATCTCGAGACTTCTGAGCTTTGGACTTATGTTGGTTGTCAGCAGGCTTCTGAGTTTGAGTACTCTTCTGCTCTGTTGAAACCTTTTGATCACCAGCAGACTTCTGAGCTTTGGAGCTCTTCTGTCCAGCTGGGACCTTTTCTGTCCCTCTGCTCTTCTGCCCTTCTGATCCAGATGCAGGCTCAGCTGGCCCTTTACCCTTTCGAGGATCCCTAATTAATCCACTGTCACCTTTCTTCTTCTTTTGTGGTTTGGGTTTGGGATAACCAAGACCCCTTTTATCATTCACAGTTTGTGAGGATTCAGCTATTTCAGACACGGCATTCTTTGCCTTAGTCAGCTGATCCACTTTCAGCTGAAGTTGTTGTGAATTTTTTGTTATCAGCTCATTCTGCTTGAAGAGTTCATCGAACTTAGCTGTCAGCAGATTATGTTCTTCACTCAAGACAGTGTTCTCAGAAAGTAGCTTTTCTATCAGCTTCTCCTGTTCTTCACATTTTGCTATTAAGTCAGCAGACTTGTTAGCTTGTGAGTCATAGGATATCACTGGTAGTCTAGTGCTTTCCAGATCTTGTCTCAAGCTTAAAACTTCAGCTTTCAGACTAGAGTTCTCCTCTTCCAGCTTAGAACAAACTTTTAAGGAGGATTGGAGATCAGATAACAACTTGTGTATATCTGACTCCATAGAATAGGTAGAAGAGCAAGATGAGCTAACAGAGGGGGTAGGAGAATTTACCTTTTCCACCTTAGCCATAAGGCAGATATCATCCTCTGATTCAAAATCAGATGAGGACGAGGATGAGCTGATATCCTGCTTCTCCTCTTCTGCCAGCAAAGCTCTCTTATCAGCGAACCTGCGATCTCTCTTGATCCTCTTTTCTTCTCTTTCCCTTGGGGTAAGTTGAGGACAATCATAACTGAGATGTCCTGGCTTGTTGCAAGTGAAACAAACACTATCTCCTCCTTTTCTGGGACTTGGATCCCTCCTTCTCTCTGGAGACTTATATCTGGTCTCCTGTTCATCTGATGGTCTTCTGACATCAGATGACTTTTGGTATCTTCTGGAAGAATCACTCTTATTCTTCTTCCAGTGAGATCTATACTTCTGAAACTTGTTTGACATTTTGTCAAACTTCTTGGTCAATAAAGCAAGTTGCTCCTTTAAGCTCATGTCTTCTGGAGCAGAGGATTTCTCTTGACTATCAGCTGCAGCAGAGAATGCAACATTCTTTGTGGCTGATGTAGTTGGAGTCTCATCTTCTTGATCTTCTTCTTGGATGTCGAACTCATGCGCCTTTAGATGAGATAGCAGTGTATGATGACTCATCTCAGATAAATTCTTTGTCTCTTTAATTACTGTCACCTTCACTCTCCATCTAGGAGTAAGAGATCTCAGGATTTTGTTGTTAATCTCTTTCTCCGAGTAATCCTTTCCTAAGGAGCTTGCTTTGTTCAGTATGTTTGTCAGTCTCATATCTAGCTGATCAATGGTTTCATCAGCTTTCATTTTAAATGTGTCAAAGGTATGTAGAACAGCTTGAAGCTTGCTCTCTTTGATTTGATCTGTCCCTTCACACATCAAGGAGAGTTTCTCCCACATCTCCTTAGCGGTTCTGCACGTCTTAATTTTCTCTATATATTCTTTGGAGAGTGTCTCAATGATTTCTGTTCTGGCCACTTGGTCGAGGTTGAAGAGTTTTCTTTCAGCATCGTTTAATTCACTCTTCTTCTTCTCTGTCTTCCTTCTTTCACTAATTTCAGCTTCTGGAGTCTTGCCATCACTTATTCCTTCCCAGAAGAACTTGATTGGCCCTTCCTCCAGAACATCTAGCATTCGATCATGAATGGCTCCAAGGTGATTCTCCATCCTGAATTTCCAGTAGTCATAATCCTCTATGGAGAATTCAGGTAACTTCCTTGTCTTGGATCCACTCTTTTTGTAGGAAGACATATCTGCAAGTGGTTAGATAAAAAGCACACAGATTCTAAAAAAAATCAGGGATCTGTCCAGGTGACCACCAAAAGCTTCTCAAACTGTGGCCGTTAGGACACACTGCTCTGATACCACTTGATGGTCCCAAAGGCAGGTTTTGGGAAGAATACACTTGAACAAGTCTAGAAGGGGGGGGGGTTGAATAGACTTGTAAGGATTCAAAAACCTTTTTCAAATTTACTGATTTATTCAGAAAAACAGCAGACTACTTGAGGTAATCTGAATTTTGAAATTAGTGCGCTGTGTATAGTGCGGAAACGTTTTAAAGAAAATCTGATTTTAAGTGATGTGCACAGATAAGAACAGAAAGAAATACGAAGAGACACAGGGGTTTATAGTGGTTCGGACCAACTGTCCTACATCCACTCTCCTCAATCCAACTTGGACTTGAGGGGCTCTCCACTAACTCACTTACTCACTTACTTACACAGTTTTGAGAGTACTACTCTCTTTACAACTTGTCAATGCTATAATTGCAATTGACTTCTCACAGCTTCTACAAAGCTTTTACAAAAGATAAGTATTGATGATGTTTTTGAGCGTAAGTGATAAAACTGACAGAGTATTGGCTAGCTTAATGTGCGTGTAAATCCAATACTGAAATTATCACAATTACTCCAATTTATAGGATCAAATAACTAGCTGTTGGAATGGACTAGAAATCTGAGATCCTATAATCTCGCATTCAATCAATAATTGTGATTGATTGAATTTCCTTCTTGATTCCCGTCAATCTTCGCGACCTTCAATCAATCAAGTTTGTCCCCTTGATTGATTGATCCTCTATTCTGGGAATCTTCCTTTTATATCGCAAGTTAACCCTTTAAATTGATTTCGAAGAATCTGGGCTGAGCACAGGACCTCAGCTGATCTGTCTCCTCAGCTGGTGTATCAGTCTGCTGATACTTGGACCTCAGCTGATGTGCAAGTCTGCTGGTGTGCACCTCAGCTGGTCTTCTTGACTTTGTCCGAATAAGTCTTTTATCCATGGTCCTTGTCTTGTCTGCGACGTGCTCTCAGCTGATCAGCTAATCTTCTGATATCAGCTAATCTGCTCTTCAGCTTATCGGCTGATGTAAACTTCTCTGAAGATCTGCTTTCGATGCTCCAGTGTCAGCTGATTAAATCTCCTGTCTTCTAAAATCGGCTAAGTCCACAAGGTCTCAGCTGGTCTTCTCTTCTATGAAAGCTTCGGATCTTCTAGGCAGCAAGGTAGGTTCCCCCTTACTCGAACCTATCTAATCCTAACTACTCATCAGCTGACTAACATGTTCAGCTGGTCCTATTACAAGCTGATTTGTTTTATATCATCAAAACATCTAACACAGATATCCTAACACTGATTATAATTAATACTAACAGACATAAATATTTTAATTAAATAAAGCATTATCAATATTATCCAATTTATATTTTTAATAATAAAAATAATTTAAGTAATTAATTGAGATAATATTTTTTATTAAAAAAGATCTATTGTGAAAATTTCAATGAAGATGCACATATTCTTTAACTATATTTACACAAATAAAATATTTATTGAAAGTATTTTAAAGAATATAAAATTAAAAAAAAAATCAAAATAAAAGTAATGTAACTCATAAGAAAATCGAAAAGATTCATAAGAGAAATATTATAGAAGAAATATTTAAAAAAACTATATCGGGCCGGGCTGGCCCATAAAAACCGGTCAAACCTGTGTCGGGTCTAAGTGGCCAACCGGGCCAAACCTGGGCCGAGTCTAAGTGGCCAACGGGGCCGGATTAAATAGGTCCAGTTCCTTTCGGATCTATAATTATGGGGTCCGTCCTATCCTTAAAATCGAGCTTTGTTGGGTCGAGCCTGTTTTGACAGCTCTATACGCAGGTTGAAACATATACAAAATTAGAACATGCATGTACGATAACTGCACACAGTAGCTAGATATTCACTTAGCTAGCAGTTGTTATCTTTGTAGTAAGAATATTAGAGAGATCGCCGATACAGTAGACATCCATGTTGCTCACAATTTTAATTACAATAATTTTTTAAGATGTGAGTGTTGAGACCAGTGCTATCACATCTGGAATCACACCCATCCTCCAGGACATTCTCCAAGATATTTGTTCTAACGACTAACTTTTTAGTGTTGTTCAAATTGTCTTTGCTATCATTTCAGGTCAACATCCTTCAGGAAACATGTTCCAGTGATCAACTGCTCAGTGTTGCCTCAATGGTTGTTCTTGGTGCTGTCCCTGGTCAAAGACGGTCAACGCGGTTATTCCCATGACCCAGAATATTCTTGATGCACATGGAAGGATCTGGAACGTAGTGGAAGGACCCCGAATTAAAAGGAACCGAGAGTTAAAGAAAGGAAGTTACCTCAACTCCTACAAAAGTGGATCTCAACTTCTCTCCATGATTTCCACTTCATTGATGGACGGATCATCATTCCAACTCTATAAATAGATGAGGAATACGTCCAGCAACCAAGAGAGAGAGCCCTCACTACATACTGAAGCATAGCGCATTTATAGGAACCTATTTTTACGATTTTAGTGTAGTGATTTCACATGTGTTGTTACACTCAGTACAACACTTGTGTATATTATTATCCCATACGTTTTGCTGAGCTATTCACGGGGTGTGAAAGTGTATGCTTGAAGTAGGCTTAGACTCAACAATCTAGGTTTGCCATTTGGGAACTTGTTTGAATATTTTATCTGATTTTATGTTTGAGATATGGAAGGAATGTTTCCAAGTCTCGAATTTATTTTTGTAATCACTTTTTCCAAGTTAGTGATATTTCAGCCTTGAGGCCGCTACAAACTATTTTTAGTTTGTGGAAAGATTGAGTTAATCCTTGTGTTTAAAAGTCTTCCGTTGTTTACTTATTCTCTCTACAATATTCTGAACACATTAAATGTTGTCTTGAGTGTCGCCACACTTCGAACAATACTTCAACTCAACGGTACCACAACACTATCAAGTGGTATCAGAGCCATCACTTGACAGGTACTAAGTGTTGGTCCTGGTGCTGAGTGTTGAGTTGCCATGGATTACCCTCCTGGAGCTATCTACTCCAGTGGATCCATCACCCGTCCTCCCATACTTGATGGAACCAATTATGCCGCATGGAAAAGCCGGATGAGGAGTTATATCAAATCCCTTGATGAACGTGCTTGGAAAAGCATCCTGTCAGGTTGGAGTCCTCCCACAACTTAAGATAAAGATGGAGACCAGATTCTCAAGAACGAGCTTGAATGGACCACGGACGAGAACAACTCATCATTGTACAATTCAAAAGCCATCAACGCAATCAATTCATCAGTTGATACGGTTATGTTCAACCTTATTCAGAATTGTGTTTCAGTCAAAGATGCTGGGAAAGACTACAAGAACACTGTGAAGGTTCTGGTAGTGTCCGTAGAGCCAAAGCAAGGATGCTGAAGACAAAGTTTGAAGGCCTAAGAATGAAAGATGATGAGACGATTTCTTCCTACAATGAAAGACTCTATGAGGTGGTGAATGAATTGCAATCACTTGGAGGTCCAATCTCCAATATCAGGTTAGTAAACAAAACCCTTCGTACTCTTCCTAGAAGATTCAATGGCAAAGTTTGTGCCATTGAGGAAGCTAGGAACACTGATTTGTTGAGTCATAATGAGTTAATGAGCATTTTAAAAACTTATGAAATGGACTTGTTTCAACAAGAATCTGCATATGATAAAAAGGTGGTGTTGTTTTCAAAGGAGAAACCTCTTCAAGTTCTGGAAAAACTTCTGTTATTACTGAAATTGAACAGGTTGACGATAGTGTTGATGACACTTCATATGATACTGATAGTATTGAATTTCTTACCAAAAAATTTGAAGCCTATCTTAAGCAAAAGAGAAATAAATCAGATTTTAACACTAAGCCTAAGATGGATTTCAAAAATTCCCCTCAAACTTCTGGTAGAAAATCTTTTCAAAGAAGAAACTTTAAGTATGATCTTGAGTATAGAAAAAATATCATTTGTGATGAATGTACTGGTTATGGTCATTATGCAAATGAATGTGCTAACACACAATTAAAGAAAAGGATGAGCTTAACTGTTTCTTTGAGTGATGAAGATTCTGATGAAGAGATAAAGGTTACAGATGAAGAACTTGCATTCTTATCTGAATGTGTGAGAGATGACTTCCCTAAAAGTGACTCGGATGTCGAACCCAGTGTGACAATACCAGCAGCAACATCAAACAGGTTTTAGTCTATTTCTGATTCTGATGAGGATAGTACTAATATTTTCTATTCTAAAACAGGTACCTCACAAGAACCTTTAGAAGTAAAGGTTACCAAATTTCATAATGAATTGAAATCTGTCAATCGAGCTAATGAAGAGCTGATTGAGACCATCACAAGACTTGAGGTAAACCTCACAAAAAAAGGATCTTAAAAAGTTGACTGAAAAATAGATAGCTGACATTTTCACAAAAGCACTAGACTTTGAGAGGTTTTCTTCACTTAGAAAATCTCTTGGACTCTGCATTCCTTGAAAATATGTGTGTGACGTTGCTCCGAGTGTTACTACACTTGAAGCAACACTACTGTGTTTTTATCATTTTATTTTATAATTGAGTAGTTTTGTAACTTATATTGTATTTGCTAACCATATTCTGACGTGATGTGGTCTCAAATGTTTCGTACTGGACATACACAACAAAAGCACAAGTTCTAAAAAATCAAAGGTCTAAACATGTTGAGTAACTAGGCACACGGGACTGACAATCACGATGTGTTCTTTTCAAAAGGCTGTTTAGTTTCAAAAAGGAAAAGAAGAACACTCTTGAATGATCGCTGAGTAACTAGGCACACAGGGCTGACAACCACGATGTGTTCTTTTCAAAAGGTGATTATATTCTTTTCAAAATGTGTTCTCGGAATATTTGTAGCATTTACATAATGAGTTATTAAATTTTTTTAATTATGATAATAGTGTGATAATTATATGGTATTAATTAATTAATTTAATTGTCGGTTATTTTTTTTAATTTCCAATAACTACCCAATTTTCTACACTTTCACATCATGGGTAGTTATTATAATGGTGGATATTTTTCTCTTAATTAAACTGCTCCTAATCTTCGAAATTCTCTTATAAATTGATGTTCTTCATTATGTGTTAATTATGTGATTAATGTGTCGTTTCTTTCATCTCTTGTGTTCGTGCATTAAAATGTTTTAAAATATTAAAAGTTGCTTTTTGTCTCTCACGCATATCAATGAAGCATAAAAAGCTATCTATTCCATCTTCCTCACACAAACTCTCACATCAAACCACTGAAACACCTAAATCCCCTAAAACCGAAAACCCTCTCATCACTCTCGCTACTATGGCCGAAAATGTGACTAAAGATACTGCTACCAATGTTTCTGCCGATGCCACTGCACCTTCGGTTGCATCCACTATGGCATCACCGGCGACACAGATTGTTTTGACACCACTGCCCATTCAAGTTCTTCTTCCTTCAGGTACATCTGATACTCAATGTGAAATCCTAGCTTCTCAATTAGATGATGTTCCTGTCTATAGGATGGAAGAAAATGTTGAATCCCCTGCTACTGTTCATACAAGCCCTAACATTCCTGTTGATAATGATAATGTTGAACCTAGCTCAGAAAATGTGTCTGCAATCCCTATACAAGTCCCATTTTTACAATCACCTAGTCACACTTCATCACATATATCATCCCCATCCTCATCACCACCTGTGCCCATACTATCCAAAGTCACAAAAGCCTCTTGAAAAAGGAAAATTGCACCAACCCATAGATCAAGTAGGAACTTGAAAAAGACAAGTTTTGGTGATTCAAGCTCAAGGAAGAAAGACAATACTTCTATTGTCATTTCTGATACTGAAGAAGAGGCTGTTGATATCCCTGCTCCAATGGAGGTTGATGAACCTGCCATTTCTGAGGATAATGTGACTATTGCTGAGATGTGCAAAGGACTGAAGAAAAGGAGAAAATTCAAAGTTGCTGCTCCCAGTGTTGCCACCCCTGAGGCAACACCTGCTGCTGTTCCAGAACATGGTGATCCAGAACCTGATCACAGCTCTTCATCATCCTCTGATGAAGAAACTGATGATGACCCTGATGCTGAAGAAACTGGTGAACATGTTGATGATGATGAACAGGCTGAAACTGATGAAGAAGCCAATGATGATGAAGTTGCGGAGGACCAAAAACAATCTAATGGTGATGATGAAGAAAAATCTGAAGCTGGCAGTGATGAATCTGACTATGATGTGGAGAACTACGGCACTGATAACTTCTACTTTGTTGACTCCAAGAGCCGATACAAGAAGTTTGCCAAAAAGGATGTGATACATGAGAGGAGGATGAACAACAAAGACCTTGAGGCATTCGATCCGATTCCCTTCTTTGAGGAAAGGAGGCTGTTGAATACACTGAGGTACTCTAGTTCCTTTTGTAGTACATGGATTTGTGAATTCTATGCACATATACGTTCTACAATGATGAAGAGTACTAGTCCTAAGTTTGGCAGAGTGTTCTTTAGAGGATCCATCTATGATATTTCTCCTGCTGCCATTAATGATTTTCTTGGAACTGTTAATGCTAATAATGTTGTTGAGGAGATTGATATGGATGAGATTACTTGCTCTATCACTGGTGGAATTCTGACCAAGTGGCCCAAGAAGTTGTTCACTGCAAATCTGACTAGCTTGCATTCATTTCTTCACAAGTTGTGTGTGTACAACTGGATGCCTTCCTATAATACCACAAGAGTCACTACTGAACATGCTTGCCTGATCTACAAAATTGCTAAGAATCTGCCCTTCAATCTCGGTGAGATTATTTATGAAAACATGGTTGGGTTCGATGGAAAAGTGTCCAAGATTGGGAAGCTGTCATATCCTGCCATGATTCATGGGCTTTTGATGAATCAAGGAGCTGCCAGGATTGATGGAAATCACTTAACCACTAAGCCACTGATTCTTGGTATTGCTAAAGTTCTGCTAGAAGGTAATCGTGTGATTGATCTACCTTACAACCCTCCTGCTGCTGCATCTGCCTCTGTTCCTGCCACTGATGAACCGAATGTTGCCCCTACGGTTAGCAACACTCCTGCTCACACTGCATCTACTTCCACAGCTGGTGAGGTAGTATCTTTTATTGTTCATCGCAGGTACATTTAAGAACAAGCTGCTACCCTTGCCAAGCAAGTCTCACAGCTCAGACTCCGAGCCACTTCTTTTAACAGGCAGGCTGATATCCTTGAAGAAAGGAGCACCTTTTGGAAATCCCTCCTATCCACATCCACAGGGGAGAAGTACCAACTGATGCGCCAACAAATGAACCTGCTGCTGTTGAAAGCTCTGGATCTGGCAATGTTGTGATTGAGGATATAACCGATGAGGTTAATGCTGCTGCTGCTGTTGGTAATGATGTCCCTGACGTTGCCATCCCTGAGGTAACACCTGCAGATCCTGTCAATGTTGATGCTGATACTGAAGCTGCTACTTAGGGGGAGTTCTTAATGTTAGGGGGAGATTGCTTGCTGCTGGAGTTTTCTAAACTATACTCTGATCACAATTCTGATCCCACTAACATTATTAACTATTTGAAGTTGATGTAACTTGAATACTGTTTGTTTTTATCTTACCTTTAACTCTGATATTGTTCCTTTGATTTTGGTATTGAACTGATAGCACGAAGGATATCTTTCCCATTGACACTCATGAAGAATTTTTGTTGTGCATTTATCATACTCTGTTTAGATGTGCATCAAGTTCTTATTTATAATTACACTGTTTCAAACTAACATTTGTTGTGCCTTTGTCATAAACTGATTTTGTGTGCATCAAGTTAAGTGTTTGCGGATAGGTGTGATTGGGGGAGACTGAAGATGTGAATCTTGAGACCAGTGCTATCACATCTGGAATCACACCCATCCTCCAGGACATTCTCCAAGATATTTGTTCTAACGACTAACTTTTTGGTGTTGTTCAAATTGTCTTTGCTATCATTTTAGGTCAACATCCTTCAGGAAACATGTTCCAGTGATCAACTGCTTAGTGTTGCCTCAATGGTTGTCCTTGGTGTTGTCCCTGGTCAACGACGGTCAACGGCGGTTATTCCCATGACCCAAAATATTCTTGATGCACCTGGAAGGATCTGGAACGTAGTGGAAGGACCTGGAATTAAAAGGAATCGAGAGTTAAAGAAAGGAAGTTACCTCAACTCCTACAAAAGTGAATCTCAACTTCTCTCCATGATTTCCACTTCATTGATGGACGGATCATCATTCCAACTCTATAAATAGATGAGGAATATGTCCAACAACCAAGAGAGAGAGCCCTCACTACATACTGAAGCATGGCGCATTTATAGGAACCTATTTTTACGGTTTTAGTATAGTTATTTCACATGTGTTGTTACACTCAGTACAACACTTGTGTATATTATTATCCCATACGTTTTGCTGAGCTATTCACGGGGTGTGGAAGTGTATGCTTGAAGTAGGCTTAGACTTAACAATCTAAGTTTGCCATTTGGGAACTTGTTTGGATATTTTATCCGATTTTATGTTTGAGATTTGGAAGGAATGTTTCCAAGTCTCGAATTTGTTTTTGTATTCACTTTTTCCAAGTTAGTGATATTTCAGCCTTGAGGCCGCCACAAACTATTTTTAGTTTGTGGAAAGATTGAGTTAATCCTTGTGTTCAAAAGTCCTCCTCTGTTTACTTATTCTCTCTACAATATTCTGAACACATTAAGTGTTGTCTTGAGTGTCGCCACACTTCGAACAATACTTCAACTCAACGGTACCACAACACTATCAATTTTGAATTTAATATTTTAGATAGTGTTTATTTACCTCTAGAGGTGAAAAAGTACATATGGATGGAGAGAAAAAAAGCGGAGGGGTAAATATGTTAATAGTAAACTTGTAATTAACTTAAGTTGGATGAAACTTTATGTCAAATCGGTACTTTTGTGTGATAATGATGTATTATTTTATTATTGCTAGTTAATTAGATAATGATTATATAATTGTGAATTAATTATGTTTTTGATAATATGCAAAAATATACGTACTTTTGTCCGCTCTTTACTTTCACACTTTTTTTATTAATTTAGGATATCCCACAATAACTTTAAAAAAATAAAAAAAAATTAACACTCACACAATACCTACTTTATTTTTTAAAAAAAATGTCTCCCATGTACTACATATGTAAAAAATTTACTCCTAGCACACACCCATTAAAATTATTATACATAGCATACTACCCTATATTTTATAGACCCCTTCCCCACCCCACCAACATCCTATACCTCACTCCCCTCCCCCAATCCCCCCACCCCATCTTTTTACTTTCTTTATTTATGTTCCAATGTTATAGTAAAGCAATAATTTATCAATATTTGTGTCTAATTTTAATTAATAATAATTATAATAATTTTATTAAAATATACTAGATTTTCAGTTGTACTATTAATTTAAAAAAATAAAATATTAATAAGTTTAAAAAAAAGTAAAAGTTCAAACATTCATAATCATAGTTCAAATTTATTGATTGTCAAAATTCAATTATAAATTTATTTCAAGAACTCTCTTTTCTCTCTCTCCTCTCTCTTCTCTCCTTCACTCCATCTCTCTCATTTGTCAATCAAATCTATCAGTAATCAATTCAACCCCCATAATCATTTTTCTTATTTTATATACACTTAATTACTTACAATTTTATTTTAATTTTAAAATACTATTCTTTATGAATTCATTTAAATTCATTTTCCCCCTCATTTTATGACAAATTTAAACTTTTAATACTTAATGTTATACTAACATTTTTTCAATTTTATTTTAATTTTAAAATACTATTCTTTATGAATTCATTTAAATTCATTTTTCCCCTCATTTATAACAATTTTAAACTTTTAATACTTAATGTTATAGTAACATTTTTTCAATTTTATTTTAATTTAAAAATACTATTCTTTATGTATTCATTTTTTCCCTCCTTTTATAACAATTTTAAACTTTTAATACTTAATGTTATACTAACATTTTTAAGTTTCTTTTATTAATTCATTTGTATTCAATTTTCTCTTAATTTTATAAATTTTTTAAATATTTACCTTTTAATTCAAATTGCGGAACATTCATAAGTTAAAAAAAAATAAAGTCAAATATCAATTATTATAACTATAGTTCAAATCTATTGATTGTCAAAATTCAATATAATCTTGTTCTAAATATTCCGGTTACTTAGTAATGTTGAAAATTTATAAGTTCAAAAAAATAAGGTTCAAATGTTTGTAAGTGTTAAATTTCAGGGAAAAAATTTCATTGTTGATTTCACGAAATATTCATATGTTCAAAATATAATAAAATTTCCAATGTTCAAATAATTTTTATTTGTTCAGTAATAAAAAAATTTGATATTAAAAATAAAAGTTACAATGTTCCAACTATATTTTGAGGGGTAAGTTGATAAAAAAATTATGCATAAAATAAATTTATTTTAAAATGCATATCATATAAAGTATGAAAGTTAAAGGGGATAGAGAGAATATATTATACATAATATAAATAATTTAAAAAATAAATAGATTTGATAATAAATGACTTTTTAAATAATATAAACTGGTCATAAATGATACATAAATTATATGTATACATATACATATATATCATGTACATTTAACTAAGTTGATATTTAAAATTATGCAAGTTAATATACATATATAAAAGGTAATAATTTATTGGGTAGAAATAATTTAAAAAAGTATTATTACTTATTAATTGAAAATTTTAGTTAAAATAAGTAAATAAACGCATATATTATTAGGAATAAGATCATATAATTCTAGTTCTTAAAGAGATAATTATGCACTATCTATTACTATTTTTTTAATAGGATTTTGAAAAAATTATATATGTATATTTTATAATCTTTACAAATATTTGGATGTATTTATAATCAGTACAAAAAATTGTTGAGGAGATTAAGGCTATAATATGGAGTTGGTTGTATGTAAATGATCATGAGTGCTCTAGATTCTTGTTTGATTATTGGTTGTATAACTCTAAAATGGTAGTAGGATGTTAATTTGTACTCTCCAGACTGTTGGGGTATTTCTTATACCCCACTTCATTGGTTATTTTATACAATCTTTTTACTGACAAAATAAATAAATAAAGTGCATATACAATACAATCAATACACATAAATCTCATTTTATATATCAGTTTAATTTGACGATGTATAATAAAATAGAAAGAGAAATAAAAGGAAAAAACACATTCAGCTCCACTATTTTGCAACCCATGCGCATTGAAGACCAAAACTTAATATCAATTACAGGTAAGACCAAATTAACCTAATTACACCTATTAGCCTATTAATTAATTATAGTTTAATCCGTCCTCATACGTCCTGTAAATACATCAACTATAAATGCAACTGATGGAATAGGTTAGCCCCTTTTGCCCAGAAAATATAAACTTCAGACAAAGATCTTACACCAATTAATGCCAAATTCCAATTTTCAAAATCGTATATCAATGTCTATATCTGCAATTCATCACAAAGCATTCGAATTTGGGGGGGGGGGGGGGAACTCTTGCAATTCATCTCAGAGCATTCAGCACAGAGCATTCGATTCCAGATTTCATCCACAGATCGTCGATGGAGTTTGAGGCTTTTTTATCTATTTCTCTTGAGAATGAGTGTCGGATCATCAGGGTAGATGGCGGCACAACATTTGCAAATTTTGTATCTCAAGTGGTGAGTATGTAAAATGGCTTGCATAATCAATCGACCTCATTTAGGTATTCTGTTGGTTGATTGAATAATTATGTTTTAGTGTCTGAAACTTATTTTATAAATATGATCCATTTTTGCAAATTATCCTCTTATCATATTGTGGTTGTTGACGTTAAGAGCTGTGTCCAGGGTTAGGCCAGTAACATTTGTAATGGTAATAACATGATGGCCGATGAGGCAGAGATAAATTCCAATCAACTGTTAGATAATTTACTGCGCAATCCTACTCGTATCATTAGCTCCTCTGTTGGTATAGATGTAGGTGGCAGTACGTGTTATCCATCTTCTAATCAAACTTTAACTGGTGATTTTTGTTCTCTAGCTACTCTAAAACAGTCCAAGCTTCCCTTTAGATCAGTTAAGAAAAGGGTTCTTCAATGTGATGCCCTAGAATTTAGTGGCCAAGGTAGCTTGCCCATATATAATGTGTGCCCTGCAATAGAGGTGAAATTCGTTCTATCATATTCTTAGAAATACCTAATGGATGGTGGAATTGGGACAGTATTTGAGGGGAGCGCAGCCGGATTTAGGTCTAGCTTAATCAAGTACGCAACCATTATAGGTTTCAGGTTTAAATTTAAAAAAAATAGCCTCGAATATATTCATGTAGTGTGTAACGAAAGAGCGTCCTGTGATTGTTCATGGTTCATCAAAGTAAGATACAATAAGATGTCATTATCATTTGAGTTTTATAAAGGCCATTTTGCGCACACATGTTCGGGACGATCAATTTATCATAACAAAAAATGTTTTGGACCCAAGATTATTGGTCAATTACTTGACGATGTTATGAAGGTTAAACCATCAATGGGAGGTGCAGAAATTGTCGAAATGGTGCGACTGAATTATGGTATAGAAATTCCCTACTACAAGGGTCGGCACACATCCGAAATGGTGAAGAACAAGCTATTTGGAAGCCATCAAGAGTCTTATGATCAGCTTCATTGGTATTCCGATTCCATCATACGTACTAATCCAGGTAAGAGATTCTAGTTTTTCTATTTTCTTATATATTTTATTGTATTCAAATTTTATATGGTATACTGCTGACTTGCTGCATTTGCTAGATATGTAAATAAAAGTCCTTGATCAAATGTGATATGTAGTAACCTTATTACTATTATAATTTTTAGAATTATTCTTTTGCACTAGGCAGAAATGTTTGGTTGGGGTTTTAAGCCCCTTTGTTGTGTCATTAGTCACATTCTTAGTTCTGGTTGGTATGTTTATGATATGGAAAATCAAAGCGGCTAAAATGGCAATTTGGAATTATGTTAATTTGTATATTTTATTTTATTTGTTGCTCCAACAAAATGATGTAGTAGCTCAATCATATGTGTCCCCGTGTTCTGCATGCTAGTATAGACAAAGTAAATATTCCATGGACTTACAAAATTCTTGCTGAATTCATCATATATTCAATGTGTCATGTGTTCGTTTTTCTATCTGTATGGTAGGAAGCATTGTTGAGTTGGAAACCCAGAACCACACCAACATATTTGAGCGTATATTTATCACATTTAAAGCTTGTTTGGATGGATTTAAAATTTGTCGGCCCATGCTTTTTTTGGATGGAACATTTATGCAGGGTCGTGCTAGGGGTGTTCTACTATCCGCAAGAGCTAAAGATGGTGACAATGGTCTGTTATCACTGTCAAATTGTTCATATTTGTATAGGTCCAACCTTACATTAATGAGTGCAATAATATGTTATATATTGCTTTGAAACAGGTTTGTACCAGGTTGCCTTTGTTGTTGTTTCTGCAGAGAATACCAATAATTGGTGTTGGTTCCTTACTAAGTTGCGATGTAGTTTCTCACGGGTCGCTTTGCTGGAAGATCGAGCAAAATAAGAAGACACAAAATGACCGATCTCTTTAGGGAATGTGCCTACGCGCTTGGCATACCCACATTCGACAAAATGATTGAAATTTTCAGGGAAGTTGGGGGGCGTTTGGCAGATCAATGTCTTGTTGATCTCCCATATGAGAAGTGGGCTATTGCTCTCTCACCCGATGCACCTAGATACGGGGAAATGACTTCCAATGCACCCAAATCATTTAACATATGGATCAAGGATGGTAGAGGGTTGCCGATAACACAAATGCTTGATTACATACTATCAGGTTAGTGTACACAGTAGATGTCATTATATTGATTTTTGCACAACTCTACTTTCAAAACCTTTACTAACACAGAATCTTTAATGTATACAGAGGTTAGTCGCTGGCATTTTGAACGAGAGAAGAGAGTAGTTCATGGTCATCGATATTATGCCCTACGAAACAGAAGATGTGGGTAGAATAGACCGATAAGTCTCGCTCCTTAAAGGTCCATTAAAGATCCAATTATAAGTTTGAGGTCGACTAAATCCCATCGGTGGTCGTAAATTTGGCTCAAAGAACATGCTCATGTTCATGTTGGCAGACCACTGCTTTCCCATGTGCATATGCCACCGTTGTTATATTGAAACATGGGGCCAGTGTCAGTCACGTGGAGAAGTATTACCTTACAATAATCTACCGGAAATGCTACATGCACAACATTCAACCAATTCCGGGAACAGAGAAATTTGGAGTGGCAGGAGCACATTCATTGTCTGAAACCAAGGTTCTCTCTCCCATGTTTAAGATTCAACCTGGACACCCGAAGAAAGTTCGTATGAAATCCTACGGTGAATTCTCAAAGAAAATATCCAACGATTTGTGATGTTCATTGACTCGCGACCGAGTTTGTAATGGTTTTTATTCATTTTAGCTTTTTTTTGTTGGTGCTTGAATGTAAGGTACCCAGTATATGTTAGATATAGTTGATGAACATAATTCCCACTTCGTTGTTGTTAGGGAATGGCACGATAAACAACTGAACATTGTATTTGAAATTGTCATATGTTATTGAGTTATGGTCTGTGCATTTATTTGATGTTCTTACATATGGTACTTTACCTTTGCTACACTAAATAAGCAGGTGCTAATGGCTTTGTTATGAATGTAGTTATTATTTTCAAAAATAAAGGTCAATCAGCTATTTTCGAATAATACATATCAAACATAGATACTATATTGCTGTCGTTACAGAAGATAATGGATGGACAATTCTACATCATTTTTTCTAAGAACATTATGACTATAACTACTGCAATTGATATTACATTTCCAAGGACCAATGTTCCAAACTTTATTTCAAATGTACCACTCTGATGAAGTGTGCTTGCTTGACATGTTTGTGCCCGTCTAACTTGTGTAATCTCATGTGACCTTTCATCTTCCATTGTACCCCAATCAACCGGCAAGCACCAATGCTAGAACGAATGTTTCGGGCAATGATAGTAGAGTTGTCCCGGGTTGTTGCTTGTCTCGCTCAAGTAAATGAATATTTAATGGCCACAATTTCGGCACGCTGCCTTCGTATACCTCGGATAAGATGGATAGAAGGTATGGTTGCTTGAAGAAGACATTGGAATATATTGTGTGAGGAAGAAAAATGAATGCTTCATATGGGCTAATTCGAAGGAAACAATTTATAGCAGGTTGTGTATTTATACCAACGGTAACATAATGCCCAACGGTATCCATTGCTATGACAAAACTGAATGCTTGTAACTGTCATATACCCCACAAACACATATATATACTATATATATATATATATATACATCCCTTTACAAAGTTATGTAGCCCATGTGTATACCTTGTTAAGATTATGGTTTTTTTTCATTAATCATTACTTATATCATGTGCAACATGTAGTGTTGAAATCACATGTGATGTGCTATATTTGTTTGAAAATACATCCAATTTATATAATATTCTTACATATAAAATATTATTATAGGTGATTAACTAGATGACTTTAACGTCATCTTCTGGAACTTACACATCTATATATGTTACACAACATTAGTATATTATACTTTATAAATGTATACAAATGTGATATGATTTTTCAACCCACAGACCTTATGGATACAATATGGTATATCCTTTGTGACCAAAATAAAGTTAATGAAGATTATTTATAAAGTAATTAATAAATAAATCTAGTTATCTACTGTATTATATCTGACTTATACAAATTGCACATCTCTCTTCATCTACCCTGAGTACTCTTGTTTCTATATATGTATGATACATTCATGGTATTACATTTTTTCTTCAATATGAAGTAAACAAATATTATCATATAGTATACTTAATTATTTTAGGATCTTATCTGTATTCACACATGTGTCCACGTGATCAAATACATTTCATTTTGATCGTGGCTTAATTTGTGTACTCCTATTATTTTTTTCACTTAGTACATATGTTCATTTGTATATTATTTTTACCTAATGTGAACACGAGCATGATAGAAATAAAAAATGTATAACACTATATTTCCTATGCTTCCTTAGATACTATTACATTCCATATTATAGTAAAATTTCAAACTATTTATACTAATACATTCCAATTTCTGATCAATGTCATACTGTACTAAAGTACATAGAATTTTTTTATAATATAAAAAATAAATAATGTCATATCTATAATATGAGAGGACAAGACTGTAGGTACACTTTATGTGGTGTTCTATGCCCATGAGGCTAATCTACTATTATTTACAATGTAGATCCATTGCCTTGTTATGTAATTGACCATAATTTTATGATATTACCCTTCATATCTTTGTGATGTTAATCCTTCTTTCCATACATATTTGATTTATATCATTGATTTTTTTTTAAAAAAATTGTCATGGTTAATAATATGTCATTATACATTATCTTTCACTTTTTTTCATAAAATCGAAACCCCAATATTATAATATTTCGTCAACTAATAATGTCATTTTTATTTAGAATGCACACACATCATGCATATTCCATTGTCTACATGATCATTCGTGGTTGTTTAGATATGCCTCAATTACCTAAATAAAGAAAATAAAATCTAAATATCATCAAATAAGATATGTCCCTACACTCATCCTGGAAATGCCACCACCACTATGTAAGGTATAATGTTTAAATATTAGTCCTACACATTACCCTTTGACCAGTAGTACCATTTTGACCACCTTAGGAAAACCCACCTCATATAACCATAGCTTGTAGTAGCCGGCGCTGAGTCATATCCATATCTCACACAAGTCAACACAAGCTACCCAATGACAGGCTACCACCCGTCCCTACACATTGGGAACTCATCTTAGATCCGCCACTTTGAGGTAAGGTTGGTTTGTCAGTCATTGGCTTTTCTTGTGAAACTGCATTTTCCCGCCTCCATTTTGATACAATATTTTATTTTCCATCACTAAATGTGTTACTACATAAGCCAGCATCCCTCATTACCAATCTCCCCATGCCATCTACATCATGACTACACTTTCCACATACCTGAAAAAAAGAATGCAAACCTCCATTACCAATCTCCCCATGCCATCGTCACAGAAAGATATCCACATGAAGAACATCATGCTTCCGCCATCAACTGTAGATGGGAGGACTGTATTTCCCTCTAAAATCATGTTCAAAATACTATTCCCGTAAAGTCATTGACTCGTTTCAAGCCGGTGAACAAGGGGTGGCTCTCTTTAATTGAATATGATTTCTTTGTCATCGTTTAACACCAGGATCGCATGAAGCTTACAAATACTACTGGTTTAGTTCTTCAATCTCAATATGGCTTTTTCACGTTGTCTTACGACGTGCCCATTGATTCTGACTCGAAGAACAACAAACTAACCCTGTCCGACGATCCCCATTAGTATGTGCTGGCAAGTTGTGATGGCCTGCTAGTGATTTCCACTATCGACGATGACTTTTTCCTCTGCAACCCAACTTTCGGTGATGCTTGTGCTATCCCGTATTCCTTTATTGTGTTTTCTGCAAGAGCTTCTCATGCTTAGACTTACTACAGCATGGGGTATGTTCCAGGTAGAAATGAGTGTAACATACTTAGGATTCCTGTGTTTGACACATTTGATCTTGCCACCGAGATGAAGTGTTTTTCCACATTGACGAAGATGTGGACAAGGGTTGAAGACTTTCCATTCGATGATCCAGTCTCAAGCCCCGGTGTGTTCGTTGGTGGTTGTGTTAACTGGCCTGTTTCCCAGATATCTATGGCTAGACATACTTCCACCTTTTGCTGCAAGACTGAATCTTACTCTGCCATCACTTTGCCAACTTAAGCTCCCGGAATTAAAACTTTTGGAGACATTGGTGCTCTCGATGATCTTAAATTATACATTTTCTCCAATATTTGTGTCTCGTTTGAATGGTTCGAGCTATGAATACTCGAGAACTACAATGATTAAGAGTCATGGGTTCATCTTTACTTTGCACCAGGTTATCCATTTGTATACAAGGAGATCATATTGGGGATACAACCTCTCCGCAACTTCAAGTGTGGAGATCGGTTCATACTGTTCTGGGTTGAACCACGAGGCAAATTTGATTAGTACAATATCATCGATCATACCCACGTGATCTTGTCTGCTCCAACGTGGGATGAGGAATTGTGCACTGTTTTTCCAAAAGTCCAATCATTGGTTTCCCCTCAAATGATCATGTAGGCTGAGGTAGTGGTAGTGCATGGATCAGTAGGTTTCCATAATGTAGTAGTGTTGTCTTTTGATGTCATAATCTTTTTTGTATTCTTGGGATATGTTAACCTCGTCAGTAGTTGAACTTTTGGGTTTTAGAAAGCCCATGTATGCTTGAGTTTCAGGAAGCCCATGTTTTGTTGTATGCTTAGGTTTAGGTCAATCCACGTTTTATGAAAATGCTTGGGTTTATTTAAACCCATACTTTATGAATGGTACGAAACCATGTATTGCATTTATGCTATATAATATCTAGGTCTGTACTACAGCTTGAGTTGAATTGCATTAAATCACACGAAATCGGTACACAAAGTTGCCAAAAGATAATTTAAAGTTTCAAACAGCTTTCACTTCGACAATAATAAATCTGCTACAGAAAAGATAATTTAAAGTTTCAAACAGATTTTGCTTCAACAACAAAACATGCACGAATTAGTATAAAAGAATCGGCACCCAAAGTTACCAAAAGATAATTTAAATGTAAAATGAGAAAAAGACATAATAAGGACTTAAAATTTTTCTCCATAGCCTATAGGTAACTCTCCCTGACCTGCAGTAGTTGCTGCAAAGTCTACGACACAGTTCCCAAGTAATGATATATAAGTTGTTAAAACTAATTAAAAATTCATAGCAATCTTTTGCATGTCAAAAAGTACACTACTATTATTACAAGTATATATTTCAGCTCTTTTAGTTATTAAATTATCATTGATGCAAATGAATATTCAACTTCCATTAAGATGGTCGAGAGACTTCTTTCAGATCCCTGATTCTATGAAACTTTGAAGTTTCAACTGGCAGGGAATTTCATATACATTTCATGACAGTCGTCAAACCGTCAACAAAATGAACAAATATTGCCTATCTTTGTGTTCCTCCACAATAACATAAAACTTGATTAGGGTCATAATTGCATGTTTTAGCACTCATTTCTATATGCTTTTGGTGATATTATGTTCATATTTGACCCTAAAATGCGATACTTTGTGTATTTAACCCTTTTTGGCTGGAAAGTTGGGATTGTAGGTGAAAACGAGCAAAATAAGGAAGAAATGAGCAAGATCGAGAAAAGTCCGAAATTCTGGAGTTGAGCAAAATGGAGAAAATAATATTCCATGGAGAAGATCTTGAAGAGAGGGTCGCAACGGAAGAAGAATCGAATCGATCGGAGTTCTAGAGCTCAAGATATGACAAAAACATGGAAGTCGCGCATCGACCGCGACTAAGGCCTCGGTCGACAGGACTCCCTTCATCAGAAGACACCCTTGGCTCGACCAAGCCACCTGGAAAGACACACCTCGCTCGACCCAGGTGCCGACCAAGCTTGGACGACTAGCCAACAAGTCTTGCGCGATAAAAATGCCAGGGCTGGACCAAGTGGTCGACAATCCTCAAGCTCTAGGGCGACAGAAGAGCAAAACACTCAGATTTTCATGGCTATTTTCATAATTTCTCGAGTTTTAATGAGGGGCATCTTAGTCAATGATCCAAGGGCACTATATATACTTCCATCTCAGATTTTTAAAAGGGACTATTATCATTTTCTTAGATTCATATTCTCTCACTAGATTAGGAAAAGTTATATGTAGTTTCCAAGTGGGTGTTCTTAGATTTCCATTTACGATTTCTGCGATTACTTTTGATCTACTGTACGGATCTTAAATCCGTTTTCTCCAGCATTCTTAGCATAACTCAAGCTACGTTTCTACCATTCGATTTTCAATTTCTATTGTCGGATCGTTTACTAACTTCTAGAGGTAATCTTGTATCTTTTCAATTCCAATTGTAATAGGTAAATTCTTGTATACTCTTGACAATTCCTGCATTATGATGATTGCTATTGTTTTAATTTCTTTTTTGTTTACCAAATTAGCCATGGGCTAATTCCTTTATGTGTTGGTGTATGACTCCTATGGAGTAGTGCGGTGTTTATGTTGATCTTATGAATGCTTGAGATGTTGTATGATCAATTCTCTATATTGATGGTTTGTATGAATGCTTATATGCATAATTGATTGTTTGGGCCATTAAGACTTAGTCTCATACGAGAGTTGGGCTATTTTCCTAAATCTTCTTGTTATTAGGCCAATGCATGCTAAGTGTTTGATATAATTCCTAAGATAGTGAGAATTACCTTAGAGAATTGGGAAGACAATTAGAGGCTCTTATATGCACCTAGGGAGACCTTTTGCATGTTAGAGTGGCTTGCCTATTGATTGTACAATTCCTCAATGCATGAGTAAGTGATACTTCACCACATGAAACATAGGATAGTACACTAGCACATATCTCTCACACTTGCTCACTTTGCAACCCAAGGTGATAGGTAGTTTACTTGTTTGACGCACTTGTAGACGTAGATACCATATCCCCTTTACTTGCTTTGTGTTTTCGAATTCGAAACAATTATCTTACCTTACAAATCCCCATCTCCCTGTGTTCAATAAATATTAAACTTGGTCAATCTTGCCGCAATGTTATAATGATCGTGTACACTTGCACGTAGACACTGAATAGGCAAACAAGTTTTTGGCGCCGTTGCCGGGGAGACGGCTAGTTTGTTTGGTTGCTTGATTTTTGTTCTTGTTTTCGAATTTTTCTTGTACTATTTTGGTGTGAGAAGTTTTGATACTTGATTCTTTTTAGGTGTATGCACACAAGAAGTCAAGGGGGAGATCTTCTACCCTTAGAGTACGATCTTGAGAATAGCCTAAGAAGAAGAAGGAGAGAAGCTCGTTTGAATCAAATGAATATGGAGAATAATTTGAATGAAGCTCGAGATGAAATAAGAGAAGAAGAACTTTTGAGAGGATAAGTACATCAAGGAGAAGAGAATTTTGCTCAAAGAGAGGTTCCACTCCAACAAAAACCTATACCACACCAATACCCACCTTATCCACCACCAAATCAACCTTACTACCCACCTCAATATCCTAACTACCCAAATTACCCAATTAACCAACCATACTACCCACCACCACCACATAATTACTCATACTATCCATATCCACCACCACCTCAACACCATAGACCACAAATTGTAAACCCACCTCAAAACCATGAACCATTGCTGCGAGACTACTTTGAGCCTAGAGTTAATGAGCAATATGATTGTCACGCCCTAAAATTTCTATACATTTACAAATCAGCGGAAGTCTCACTTTTAATTAATTATTTAATAGAAACATTTTTTTAGAACGTGCACCCCTTTTCTACTAAGTAAAATTCTTTTCTTTGAAAAACCCCTTTTTAAAAGCAATTGAATCAAACATTCACAATAAATAACTCATTCAATACATCCATGGAAAAACCTAAAATATCATAATAAATATTCATGACATATTTCAATAATATTCACTTAGCACATTCCTAAGAATCACACAAGTAACATAATAACATGTTTCAATAATATTCACATGTGAATTAAACTTATTCTAACATCATTCAACATGTAAGACAACAATTAAATCATG
>JAPKLY010000617.1:11383-87448 GCA_026898435.1 Prunella vulgaris | reverse complement strand
TATAACCTCAACAATAATATTATTCTCCTCAACTTCTAATAAAATTCGAAACTTAATACTACTTAGTGGTCCAATCAATACTAATTGGGACAACTAATACTAAGCAACCAATTTAGAAATACTAAGGCATAACAACTTAAAGGACTAACCTTGTACTCACACAAACTCACGCCAAAAACAAAATAATTAAAGGACTAAAAGCTGTTGCCTATGCGGGGTGTTACAATGATGGAACAGAAAGACCTCCAATTGATGCTGACAAGTTTGAACTTAATACGAATCTTTTGAAGTTGTTAAAGGAGTCTCCATTTGAACGATCGAGTGATCGTGAAGACCCAAATGCTCACCTTAATAACTTCATGGAGATATGTGACACGATCAAGTACAAAGGAATGTCGGATAGTGAGAAGAAGCTCTGTTTCTTCAATTTTACATTGACCGGGAGAGCTAAAGCATGGATTAGAGCTATGAATCCTAAAGCGGCCACATGGGAGGAGTTGAGTTCCTAATTTCTTAAGAAATTTTACCCTCCATCAAAGATGCTTAAGGCGAGGGAAGAGATAAAGAATTTCTGACAAAAAGCGAGACAGACATTATCTAGTGCATGGGAGAGGTACCAAACCTTGTTGTTGACTTGTCCTCAACATGGTTTGAGGGATGAAGATATACTTTTGACGTTCACCATTGGTTTGCATGAAGGAGACAAGAATTACTTAAATTCTTATGTCGGAGGCTCGGTTTGGACGAAGACAGTTCGTCAAGTGAATGAGATCATCGAAAATATCGCTGCAAATGATGCTTTCCAAAGAGAAGCTAATAGTGGAATGGGTGATCGAGTTGCACTTCTTGAGGAAAAAGATGACAAATGTGATAAATTTAGTCTATGGAGGCCAAAACCAAAACCAAGCTCTAGCTCCTATGCAAGTAAGTATTGTAGAAAGTCTTCCTCCTCCTACTACCTCTACTCAAGAAGAAGAGAATTATATGGATCGTCCTCAATACAACAATTCTTTTCAAAATAATCAAAGGTCATATGTTGCTCCACCTTTTAGACAACAAGGAAGTCCATATCTAAATCAAGGAAATCCTCCTTACAACCCTAATAAAAGGCATAAGAATTTTTCGTACTCCAATCCTAAGGGGGCAATCCAATTGCCACCCGGTATTGATTCGGGGTCAAAGCCGCCTAACAATGAGGGTAAAGAGAGTGTGGAGGATACCTTGGCGTTGATTTTGAAGAACATGGAAGATATGAGAGTGGAATTTAGAAAGATGAATGGTGAGACGAACAAAAAATTTGATGACTTGTGTACTTCACAAGGAAACCAAATCAAAAGCTTGGAATTTCAAATGGGGCAAATTGCTTCATCCTTAAGCCACAAGTGAATAAAGGTAAGTTCCCTTCTACAACCGAGATTAATCCTCGTGAACATTGTAATTTGATATCATGTGTGGAGGTTGAAAATGAGGTTGTAGGGAATTCTTCTTTAAAAATGTTTCATGATGAGATTGTGGAAGAAGTATTTAGTTGTGAGGATGTGAAATTGGTAAGGAGTAATGAGAAAGGCTTGGGGGTAGAAGATATGGTGATGAGGAAAGAAAAGGAAAAGAAAGAAAAAATTGAGGGATTAGATAACATAGGGGGTGTGGAAAGAAAGGTGGAAGAAGGGAAAGTGAAAAACGAAGTGAAGGTGGAAATTTCAAAAGGAATGAAAGATAAGCTTGATGATCGATTCAAGAAGTTCTTTGAACTTTTCAAGAAGTTCTATTCAAATATGCCTTTTCATGAAGCTATTGAAGAAATGCCAAATTATACAAGGTTCTTGAGAGATGTTTGGGCAAAGAAGAAGAAAGCAAATGAACCAGAAATGGTTAAGCTCTCTCGTGAGAGTAGTGAATTGATACTAAATCATCTACCACAAAAGCTTAGAGATCCGGGGAGTTTCACATTGAGTTGCCATATTAAAGAGAGCAAGGAAATGAAGGCCTTGTGTGATTTTGGCGCAAGTGTTAACATGATGCCATTATCTATTGCCAAAGAGTTGGGCTTGCAAGACTTGAAGCCAACAAAAATAAATTTGCAAATGGCCGATGGTTCAAAAATGAGACCAAGAGGAGTTATTGAGGATGTGGTCTTTCATGTTGGTAAGTTCATTTATCCCGTTGACTTTGTTGTGCTAGATATTGAAGAAGATTTTGAGAGTCCTATCATTTTTTTGAGACCTTTTCTTGCTACATCGGATGCTTTAATTAATATTAAGCGAGGAGAGGTTACTCTTGGAATGAATGGTGAGAAAGCCACTTTTTCGATCCATGGTAATTCCAAGAGTTCCCCAAAGACGATTGAAGGAGTGATGAACAAAGTCGTACGAGATGATATGGCAAGTGAAGAAAATGAAAAGGGAAGAAAAATTGATCGAAAGAGTGAGTTTAGTGTTGATGATCCTTTCGAAAAGTATATTTTTGGAAGAGGAACGTCACTCAACTCTCATCGATCTTGATGTTACTTGAACTTTTAAGAGTTGTCCGGCTAGGGGACGTTAAATCCAAGCCCTAGATGGGAGGCAACCCATCCATATCCTTTATTTCTTTTGTTTTTAGTTTTGATTTGATTGATTTTTGTGTTGGAATGGAAGCATGAGGTTATTTGGTATTTTAGGCCAATTTCTTATGATAATTGCTTGTTGGTTTTGTGCTTAAATGACTAGGAAGAGTTTGAGGAGTGAATTTTTGATATAATCTTGATGAATACTTGGTTTTTGAGTTGAGAGTTTGTGATTAATTTGTTTTATGTGCTAGCAAATTTGTCATTTACTACTTTTCCAAACTTTATTAGGATTTACAATCCGAAAAAGTTTGGGGGGTGTGTTCGTGTTAAATTCACTCAATTTGCTACCATATTTTATTCATGATTGTTGATATTTTTGTGATATTTTGAGTATTAAGTGAAGTTGTGTAGGAAGAGTACAAGAAAAAGGGTGAAAAATTGAAAATTTTTGAAGTAGAAAGTGAACACCTCGGGCGACAGCACTCAGAGCCTCGGACAGCACACCTGGCGCGACCAAGGCCCTGGAAAAACACGCCTGGCTCAACCCAGGTGTCGACTAAGCTGGGACGGCAGACCACAAGGTTTTGCGCGACAAGAATCCGGATTTTGACTAAAGTGGGTCAAACTTTGACTACAATTTCCAAGGTAAGCCCACTCACCCTTTACTCATTCTTATACACTCTTACACACACAAACACACACTTGAAACACAAAAATCTTGCATCTCTCTCTTTCAAACTCACGAACGAAAAGAAAAGAGGAGAAGAAAAATTTTTGCTTCTCAAATTCTACACTTCCTCTCGTTTAATCCTTCTACAGGTACGTTCTACTCACTCTCCTCTACCTATTTCATGCATTTTTATAAGATTTCCATGGTTGCATTGTTGGGAATTTGAAATTGAATGTCTAGGGTTCTTGAGCATGTGAATTGGGGCTTTTTGTTTTCTTGAGTTTTCATGAAATTAATGATGCAAATATGCTACATTGTTGATGGGTAATCCATTGGGAGCCCAATTGCATGCCAATTTTGAGTTTTATGAGCTTAATTGATGATTGAAAAATAGGGGTAGGCATAGTGACGGGATTTTGAGTATATTGTGCTTGAATTTGATTTCTATCATAATTATGTGCATAATGCTTTGATTTGAGAGCTATATTGATTCTAGTATGGATTTAATTGCTTAATTCATGAAGAGATGATGCTAATAGGAGATTTATTGAGAATGATATTAGCATAAAAATGTGAAGATGCATGTTTATATCTTTAAATCCTTTTATTGAGAACCTATCTTTTCAATCTTAGTTTTGGTTGCGCTTGAGGATTGATTATATTATATTTCATCCAATGCTTATGTTAACATGAGGAATTTTGTAGGATGAGTAAGAAAGGGAAAGGACAAGCTTCGAGTTCCTCCACTAATAAGAAGTGGAATGATCCTGATTTGGAGGAAGCTTGTTTTAAGAGATGTGGAGACAAGCCTTCTAATCATCAAATCTACTTTGGATATAAAGAGAACTACTTCAATATTTTTAAGCAAGTGTGGAACATTGAGTTCTTCGCGGGAAGATATTTTGACAAAAGGGTTACCACAGAGTGTAATTTTGGGGATGATGTAGAGGTTTAGTTTGAGAGAATAGGTTGGAAAGGCCTACTTTCCATACCTTGCTATGAGGTTAATGATGATTTATGTATTGAGTTTTTTAGCACACTAGACATAAAAGAGAGAGATGGAGTTCCAACCAAAGTTAAATTTCGAAACGACAACGTGGAGTATGCCCTAACAACTGATCAAATCAACCAAATGTTTGGTTGTGCGGAGAAGGTGCGAAGGCAGAATTTCTATGCTTGGGAGAAGTTCACCCGTGCTCAAGAGGCTTGGGATTTGATCAATAAGGATGGAGGACGATATGTGGCTAAAAGCTCGAGGGCTTCTAACATTGCTAATCCTATCTTAGCTTATGTGCACAAGATCTTGGCAAACATTGTTTTTGCTAGAGTTGAAGGGAGCCGAGTTAGAAGTGAGGAATTGTTTATTCTTCACTCGATGATAATATCAAAGACGGCGGATTTTGGTGCCTATCTACTCAAAAATCTCAGCCTACAAATCACAAGGACAAACTGTTCTTATGCAGGTATATTGACTCATATCAAAAGGTGAGTTCTGCAAGAAGATGAGTGGTTTGTCAAGGAGAGCCTCTTGACTTGGAACACATGGTCAGGTCAAAGATATACAAGAGAAAAGCAAACATTATTTGCTGCACCTGTACCAATGTAAATGACCTCTTTCCTTTACTTGACTATGATCTGATGACGATAACGAAGAAGGAGAACTTGAAGCTCAACTCCCCTTTGCACCTGAAAGTTAAGGAGGAATTCAAAAGGTGCGCATTCAAAAGACCTAGGGGTGAATCGAGCTCTAAACCTCAAGAGGAAGCACAAGAAGAAGGACATGATCCAATGCAAGAGGAGTACTATGGGGAAGAGGATTACTATAATCAAGGGGGTGGACATGTGTTCGAAGGATTGACGTATGACGAATGGGGACACGAGGTACAATCTTTGAGGACAGACGTGGACGATCTTAGGAACGATTATTCCTTCCTTCGATCAGATATGACTAGATTGACCGATAGTTATCACCGCCTCAATAATACCGTGGATTCCATCAACAATAATGTGAACACTATGTCCAACAATATGGAAGAGATCCTCGAAGCCCAACGAGCAATGATGAATTGGCACATCGGAGAGGGCCAGTTTACTCATCCTCGTTATCCTCCTCCGTGATGTGTAATAGCATCATGAGGAAGGGTAACACATTCTTATCCCTATCTTGTTTCCATTTCCTGTTTTTTCTAGATTGTTAGTTGATTTGTTTTTGTTATTGATTTTTGGATTTTGAGGAGTTTGTTGTTGTGGATGATTTTTGTTTTCTTGGTATTGATGGATGATGATCTATGGATCTTATTGCTTTGATATATTGCTTTGGATATTTTGTTTAGTTTGTTTTTAAATTTATTGTGCATTGCATGATTCTTGCCTCCACTCCTTTGCCAAACTTTTTAGACCCTTGGTCCAAAAAAGTTTGGGGGTGTGATCGTTTCGTCATTATCATGGCAATGCTATTTTTAGATTGATTTTTGGAAGTATTCTTACGCTTTGATGCTTATTGTATTGATGAGCCCTTGTTTTGCTTGTTATTGTTGGCCATATTGTTGTTTACGTTGAGTAGTGAATGCATGAGATATGTTTATTGTTGTACGGATAAGTTGATAGTCTTGATTAGTGTAGTGGATTTATGGCTTAATTCTTGTTGATCTTTGATACTCTTGATTTCATGATTCTTGAGATTTCATTTATATGAGCATATTGATATGATATGAGTCTTGATCACCCATTACCCATGAGGTTTTGAGCCATATATGCCCGTATCAATCTTGAAAGGATGATATTTCTTTGTTGTGAGTTCCACACATGTGCATTATACTCTAGAACTTGGCTTTAGTCTTATTTGAGGCTACATTAGATAAGGATTTCACATGAGATGATATGAGGCATTTTCTTTGATTTATATTGAGTCACTTAGCCCTATGAGACTACCATTGATATTGATATCCTTTGCTACCCATTTTGTGCTTATAATCCTTTCATTTGGCTAACCACACTTTAAGCCATTTTCCTTCCTTTTTGGAACTCTCTTGTCCTTATGCTTAGTAGAGTGAAAAGAAGGAAGGAAGATTGGTGATATGATGAAGAAATTGGTGGCCAATGTGGAAAGAAATTCAATGCATGGAATGTTTTGAAAAGAAGGTTCAAAGGCAAGTGCTTGCATGAAATTGAAAAAGGTTGACTTTTTGGAAATTTATGGTCAAGTTTGACTCAAGTGTTGTGAGTATGTTCACAATTTTGCAAAAAGGGAAGATTGATTCTGAGAAGTGTGATTTTGAAAGAGCATGAGGATGAGATTTCTATTTGCATGAAGATATGATCTATATGATGATTCCTTCTATGCTTTACTAATCATACTTAGTCACTTTTACCATATGATCCTTCCCTACCAAAGAGCCAACACTACAACCTTTAAAAGTCCTCATTGATGTGTGATTGAATTGTCATTCCAAGTGGTGGAGAATGTAGACTTGAGCCAAGCTTATGGTAGTAATTGTATCATTGTGTGATGAATGAGAGAGCTTAAACACTTGAGTGTTGAGAGAAAACACTTATCTTGAAAGGATCATGACTCATTGACTTGATATTGTTCTTGTTGATTTGATTTTGATAGATAATTGGATGATGTTGTATTCTAGATTTGCTAGACATTGAGTGATGATTCTATGGCATTGATCTTGTGCTTGATGCTTAGTACATACAATTATTCCCCAATTTTATCGCTTCGTTGCTCGAGGCCGAGCAACAATCTAGTTTGGGGGTGTGATTAGGGTCATAATTGCATGTTTTAGCACTCATTTCTATATGCTTTTGGTGATATTATGTTCATATTTGACCCTAAAATGCGATACTTTGTGTATTTAACCCTTTTTGGCTAGAAAGTTGTGATTGTAGGTGAAAACGAGCAAAATAAGGAAGAAACGAACAAGATCAAGAAATTAATATTCCATGTCGAGCAAAATGGAGAAATTAATATTCCATGTCGAGGATCTTGAAGAGAGGGTCACAACGGAAGAAGAATCGAGACGATCAGAGTTCTAGAGCTCAAGATATGACAAAAACAAGGAAGTCGCGCATCGACCGCGACTAAGGCCTCGGTCGACAGGACTCCCTTCATCAGAAGACACCCTTGGCTCGACCAAGCCACCTGGAAAGACACGCCTCGCTCGACCCAGGTGTCGACCAAACTCGGACGACAAGCCAAAAAGTCTTGCGCGATAAAAATGCCAGGGCTCGACCAAGTAGTCGACAATCCTCAAGCTCTTGGGCGACAGAAGAGCAAAACACTTGGATTTTCAGGGCTATTTTCGTACTTACGCGTGTTTTAATAAGGGGCATCTTAGTCAATGATCCAATGGCACTATATATACTTCCATCTCAGATTTTTAAAAGGGACTTTTAACATTTTCTTATATTCATATTCTTTCACTAGATTAGGAGAAGTTAGAGGTAATATCCAAGTGGGTGTTCTTAGATTTCCATTTAATATTTCTGCGATTACTTTTGATCTACCGTACGGATCTTAAATCCGTTTTCTCCAGCATTCTTAGCATAACTCAAGCTACGTTTCTACCGTTCGATTTTCAATTTCTAATGTCGGATCATTTTCTAGCTTCTAGAGGTAATCTTGTATCTTTTCAATTCCAATTGTAATAGGTAAATTCTTGTATACTCTTTACAATTCCTGCATTATGATGATTGCTATTGCTTTAATTTCTTTTTTGTTTACCAAATTAGCCATGGGCTAATTCCTTTTGCATGTTAGTGTGGCTTGCCTATTGATTGTACAATTCCTCAATGAATGAGTAAGTGATACTTCACCACATGAAACATAGGATAGTACACTAGCACATATCTCTCACACTTGCTCACTTTGCAACCCAAGGTGATAGGTAGTTTACTTGTTTGACGCACTTTTAGACGTAGATACCATATCCCCTTTACTTGCTTTGGGTTTTCGAATTCGGAACAATTATCTTACCTTACAAATCCTCATCTCCCTGTGTTCGATAAATAATAAACTTGGTCAATCTTGCCGCAACGTTATAACGATCGTGTAAGTGCACGTAGACACCGAATAGGCAAACAAAACTCATGCTTGAAAATAAAAACCTTTTATCTACATTTATTTAATAAGTCTGACAATGTTCAACAGCAAAGTCCTTTTACATTCAATCAACCTATTAAGTAGGTAAATACAGAAATATCAAGCTATAGGGAACACACACAAAGGAAGCATAAAATTAGCAGCAAAAATTACTAGTTACTCCACCAAAATCAATGTGTTAGATTTTTACCAACTAAGATGAAATAGGCAGAAACTATATGTTGGTAAAAAAAAATGCTTGGTGAATGAATTCCTACAGCACATTTCACTATTACTCCCAACACATAATTACGTCATCAACATGAACTAAAGTAGATGGAATTCAAAAGTATTCTTTTTAGCCAAATAAAGTGGCTGACATGTACACAAAATGTTCAGACAATAAATCTTGCACAGTAGTGTTGCAAGGCTGAATGCAATGCTATTATCACATACTTAGGATTGCTGTGTTTGACACATTTTATCTTGCCACCGAGGTGAAATGCTTTACTACGTTGATGAAGATGTGGACAAGGTGGAAGACTTTGCATTCAATGATCCAGTCTCAAGCTCCTGTGTGTTCGTTGGTGGTTGTGTTAACTGGCTTGTTTCCCAGATATCTAAGGCTAGGCATATTGCCACCTTTTGCTGCAGGACTGAAACTTACTCTGCCATCACTTTGCTAACTTAAGCTCCCGGAATTAAAATTTTTGGAGACATTGGTGCTCTCGATGATCTTAAACTATGCATTTTCTCCAATGTTTGTATCCCGTTCAAATGGTTCGAGCTATGAATACTCGAGAACTACAATTATCATGAGTTATAGATTCATCTTCACTTTGCACCAGGTTATCCATTTGCATACAAGGAGATCATATTGGGGATACAACCTCTCCGCAACCTCAAGTGTGGAGATCGGGTCATACTGTTCTAGGTTGAACCATGGGACAAATTTGTTGTGTACAATATCATCGATCATACCTGCGTGATCGTGTATGCTCCAACGTGGGATGAGGAATTGTGCACTGTGTTTCCAATCGTCCAGTCATTGGTTTCCCTTCAAATGGTCATGTAGGATTAGGTAGTGGTATTGCATGGATAGTAGGTTTTCATAATGTAGTAGTGTTGTCTTTTGATGTCGTCATCTTTTATGTATGCTTGGACTATGTTAACCTCATCAGTAGTTGAATCTTTGTGTTTTAGGAAGCCCATGTTAAGAAGTATGCTTGGGTTTAGGTCAACCCATGTTTTGTGAAAATGCTTGGGTTTATTTAAACCCATACTTTATGAATGGTATGTAACCACGTACTGCATTTATACTATATAATATCTAGACCCGTACTACAGCTTGAGTTGCATTGCATGAAATCACACGAAATTGGTACGCGAACTTGCCAAAAGAAAATTTAATGTTTCAAACAGCTTTCACTTCGACAATAATAAATCTGCTACAGAAAAGATAATTTAAAGTATCCAACAGATTTTGCTTCAACAAAAAAACATGCACGAATTAGCATAACATAATCGGCACACAAAGTTACCAAAAGATAATTTAAAGGTAAAATGAGAGAAAGACATAATAAGGACTTAAAAGATTTCTCCATCTCATATAGGTAACTCTCCCTGACCTAAATTAGTTGCTGCTAAGTCTACTCCACTGTTCCCAAGTAATGATATATAAATTATTTAAAACTAATTAAAAATTGATGGCAATCTTTTGCATGTCAAGAAGTACACTATTATAAATACAAGTATATATTTCAGCTCTTTTAATTATTAAATTATCGTGGATGCAAATGAAGATTCAACTTCCATTAAAATGGTCGAGAGAATTATTTCAGATCCCGGTTTCTATGAAACTTTGAAGTTTCAACTAGCAGGGAATTTCATATACATTTCATAACAGCCGTCAAACCATCAACAAAACAAACAAATATTGCATATCTTTGTGTTTCTCTGCACACACAATAACATAAAACTCATGCTTGAAAACAAAAACCTTTTATCTACATTTATTTAATTAGTCTGACATTGTTCAACAGCAAAGTCCTTTTACATTCAATCAAGCTATTAAGTAGGAAAATACAGAAAAATCAAGCTATTGGGAACACACACAAAGGAAGCTTAAAATTAGAAGCAAAAATTAATAGTTACTCCACCAAAATCAATATGCTAGATTTTTACCAACTAAAATTAAATAGGCAGGACTTATATGTTGGTCAAAAAAAATGCTTAGTTAAAGAATTCCTACAGCACATTTCACTATTACTCCCAACACATAATTACGTCATCAACATGAGCTAAAGTAGATGGAATTCGAAAGTATTCTTTTTAGCCAAATAAAGTGGCTGCCATGTACATAAAATGTTCAGACAATAAATTTTGCATAGTAGTGTTGCAAGGCTGAATGAAATGCTATTATCACAAATTTAGGATTACTGTGTTTAACACATTTGATCTTGCCACCGAGGTGAAATGCTTTTCCACGTTGATGAAGATATGGACAAGGGTTGAAGACTTTCCATTCGATGATCCAGTCCCGGTGTGTTCGTTGGTAATTGTGTTAGCTGGCTTGTTTTCCTAGATATCTATGGCTAGACATATAGCCACCTTTTGCTGCAGGACTGAAACTTACTCTGCCATCACTTTGCCAACTTAAGCTCTCGGAATTAAAACTTTTGGAGACATTGGTGCTCTCGATGATCTTAAACTATGCATTTTCTCCAATATTTGTGTCTTGTTCGAATGGTTCGAGCTATGAATACTCAAGAACTACAATGATCATGAGTCATGGGTTCATCTTCACTTTGCACCAGGTTATCCATTTGCATACAAGGAGATCATATTGGGGATACAACCTCTCCGCAACCTCAAGTGTGGAGATCGGGTCATACTGCTCTGGGTTGAACCATGGGGCAAATTTGTTAAGTATAATATCATCGATCATACATACGCGATCGTGTCTGCTCCAACGTGGGATGAGGAATAGTGCATTGTGTTTCCAATCGTCCAGTCATTGGTTTCCTCTCAAATGATCATGTAGGCTTAGGTAGTGGTAGTGCATGGATTAGTAGGTTTCCATAATGTAGTAGTGTTGTCTTTTGATGTCATCATCTTTTGTGTATGCTTGGGATATGTTAACCTCATCAGTAGTTGAATATTTGGGATTTATGAAGCCCATGTTTTGTGGTATGCTTGGGTTTTAGGAAGCCCATTATTTGTGTTATGCTTTGGCTTAGGTCAACCCATGTTTTGTAAAAATATTTGTGTTTATTTAAACCCATACTTTATGAATGATATGTAACCATGTATTGCATTTATGTTATATGTTATCTAGGCCCGTACTACAGCTTGAGTTGCATTGCATGAAATCACACGAAATCGGTATGCAAAGTTGCCAAAAGATAATTTAAAGTTTCAAACAGCTTTCACTTCGACAATAATAAATCTGCTACAGAAAAGATAATTTAAAGTTTCAAACAAATTTCATTTCAACAACAAAACATGCACGAATTGGTATAACAGAATCGACACACAAAGTTAACAAAATATAATTTAAAGGTAAAAGGAGAAAAAGACATAATAAGGACTTAAAAGTTATCTCCATCTCCTATAGGTAACTCTCCCTGGCCTGAAGTAGTTGCTGCTAAGTCTACTCCACTGTTCCCAAGTAATGATGTATAAGTTGTTAAATAAAAATTGATGGTAATCTTTTGTATGTCAAGAAGTACACTATTATACATACAAGTATATATTTAAGCTCTTTTAGTTATTAAATTATCATGGATGCAAATGAAGATTCAACTTCCTTCAAGATGGTTGAGAGAATTCTTTCAGATCTCTGGTTCTATGAAACTTTGAAGTTTCAACTGGCATGGAATTTCATATACATTTCATAACAGTCGTCAAACCATCAACAAAACGAACAAATATTGCCTATCTTTGTGTTTTTCTACACACACAATAACATAAAACTCATGCTTGAAAACAAAAATCTTTTATCTACATTTATTTAATAAGTCTTACACTGTTCAACAATAAAGTCCTTTTACATTCAATCAAGCTATTAAGTAGGTAAATACAGAAAAATCAAGCTATTGGGAACACACAAAAAGGAAGCTTAAAATTAGCAGCAAAAATTACTAATTACTGCACCAAAATCAATGTGCTAGATTTTTAACAATTAAAATGAAATAGGCAGGACCTATATGTTGGTAAAAAAAAAAAGCTTAGTGAAAGAATTCCTGCAGCACATTTCACTATTACTCCCAACACATAATTATGTCATCAAAATGAACTAAAGTAGATGGAATTCGAAAGTATTCTTTTTAGCCAAATAAAGTGGCTGACAAGTACACAAAATGTTCTGACAATAAGTCTTGCGTAGTAGTGTTGCAAGGCTGAAAGCAATGCTATTATCACATACTTAGGATTGCTGTGTTTGACACATTTGATCTAGACACAGAGGTGAAATGCTTTTCTACGTTGATGAAGATGTGGACAAGGGTTGAAGACTTTGCATTCGATGATCCAGTCTCAAGCCCCGATGTGTTCGTTGGTGGTTGTGTTAACTGGCTTGTTTCCCGGATATCTATAGCTCGACATATTGCCACCTTTTGCTGCAGGACTGAAACTTACTCTGCCATCACTTTGTCAACTTAAGCTCCCAGAATTAAAACTTTTTGAGACATTAGTGCTCTCAATGATCTTAAACTATGCATTTTCTCCAATATTTGTATCTCGTTCAAATGGTTCGAGCTATGAATACTCGAGAACTACAATGATCATGAGTCATAGGTTCATCTTCACTTTGCACCAGGTTATCAATTTGCATACAAGGAGATCATATTGGGGATACAACCTCTCCACAACCTCAAGTGTGGAGATCGGGTCATACTGTTCTGGGTTGAACCATGGGGCAAATTTGTTGAGCACAATATCATCGATCATACCTACGTGATCGTGTCCTCTCCAACGTAGGATGAGGAATAGTGCATTGTGTTTCCAATCATCCAGTTATTGGTTTCCCCTCAAATGATCATGTAGGCTTAGGTAGTGGTAGTGCATGGATCAGTAGGTTTTCATAATGTAGTAGTGTTGTCTTTTGATGTCATCATCTTTTGTGTATGCTTGGGACATGTTAACCTCATTAGTAGATGAATCTTTGAGTTTTAGGAAGCCCATGTATTGTGGTATGCATGGGTTTAAGGAAGCCCATGTTTTGTGGTATGCATGGGTTTAAGGAAGCCCATGTTTTGTGGTATGCTTAGGTTTAGGTCAACCCATGTTTTGTGAAAATGCTTAGGTTTATTTAAACCCATACTTTATGAATGGTACGTAACCATGTATTGCATTTATGCTATATACTATCTAGACCCGTACTACAGCTTGAGTCGCATTGCATGAAATCATACGAAAATGGTACGCAAAGTTGCCAAAAGATAATTTAAAGTTTCAAACAGCTTTCACTTCGACAATAATAAATCTGCTACTGAAAAGATAATTTCAAGTTTCAAACAGATTTCGCTTCAACAACAAAACATGCACGTATTAGTATAACAGAATCGGCACACAAAGTTACCAAAAGATAATTTAAATGTAAAATGAGAAAAAGACATAATAAGGACTAAAAAGTTTTCTTCATCTCCTATAGGTAACTCTCCCTGACCTAAATTAGTTGCTGCTAAGTCTACTCCACTATTCCCTAAAACTAATTAAAAATTGATGGAAATCTTTTGCATGTCTAGAAGTACACTATTATAAATACAAGTATATATATTGGGAACACACACAAAGGAATCTTAAAATTAGCAGCAAAAATTACTAATTACTCCACCAAAATCAATGTACTAGATTTTTACCAATTAAAATGAAATAGGCAGGACCTATATGTTGGTAAAAAAAATGCTTAGTGAAAGAATTCCAGCAGCACATTTCACTATTACTCCCAACACATAATTACGTCATCAACATTCTTCATGTACACAATGCTCATTTACAGACAACAGGTGGATCAACGCCAATAAAATAAACTGAAGTTCACTTATAGTGCTAGTAGTTGACATATTAAGATTAATAAAATACTTACCCCTGTTGATATGCACTCGTGGTGTAGAATAGCTTATACATTCTTCATGTACACAATGCTCATTGCACCTTCGTAATTCGATATCACAAATGAACCAGGGCTTGCATTGAAACATACATAGGATTAGTTGGATATTCATATGGTAACATTTCATTTTACACTAATTGCTACAATGTAAAAAAAATGAAAACTATTAATTTTAAATGTTTTAACTACTCACTATGTCTCTGTCTCTGACCATAGCTCCACCAGCGTATACCTTATTGCTCCAGTTGTTTTATGCAGTGTGGGATAACGTCCATCCCATCGTATCCTCTCTTTTGCTTTATTGCCTTCGTGTGCTGCAACCAATTCTTTTGTGTTCATTTGTGGTGAAATGTCAGTAGGTTCCCTACTCAAATTTTGGGTCATTTCGTTAACTGCACGTGTAAGTGTGCTTGGTTCTACTATTGATTTCAATTTTGTCTTCTTGGGCTCTGGTGTCTTCTCTCCCTCATAACTATCCACTGTCTCATACAGCTTCAACGTGTCTGCCAAACTATTATTTTCCTCGGCTAGTTTCTTGATCTTCTTCGCAGAGATACACAGTTGTTCTGCCATTTCAATTTGTACTAAGTTATCCTCATTCTCCAATATTTGTGTAACGGTTGGTTCAGATATTTGCTTTATCTTCTCTTTCAACTCCGCAACCTCTGTCTTTAATCTCCCAATCTCCTCGTCCCGTGCTGCCAGTTTAGCTGCACTGTTCTTTGCCCACATCTGTTGCATCATCTTGCGCCAGTTCAGTTCCTCTTTCAGCTTCTCTCGATTTCACGGTCCTTTCTAGCAGCTGCCGTACCTAACCTCTCCAACTCCCCATTTATATCTTTGCCATCACGATTGCATTCCCAAAGTCCATTACATCGGTCTTCACTGCGCTACGTGTTATTTCATCCTCAACTCTCTCAGAACTTGTATCTCGTTGCACCATCAATGTAGGTGTCCTCAATGATGGGGTGTCTGGTGTCACACCCCAATTTTCATAAACAGCGGAAGTCTTTAATAAATCTTGAAAAGTAATCTTTCGGGAGTGATCTAACTAATCTTGAAATATGTGTTTTTTTTTCTTTTTCTTTAAAACTCCTAGAATTATAACATAATACTTTCACATAAATCACAAAATAAAATCTCAACATAATCTACATGCCTTGAATAATAATAATTATTAAACATAATAATTATCCCCAAATAATTAAATTTACATGCAACCTAAATAATCCCAATTTAACATATCACATAATATCAGATCATACTTATAAAATCACATAAAAATTCGTGTACAGCTGTACAACATATATTTTTCGAAAATAGTCCACTAGTTTCTTAGAAAATTATTCTTTTATCAAATCTCATATTGCCATACAATTAATCACGTCTAAAATACTTAATAAATCATATAATACTGATAAAAATATATTTTTAACAAAAACTTCTTAATTTTTTCATAAAAATCGCATATAGGAAAATTAAAGGACCAAAATCAAACCCTAGACTTCTACAATTGATAAAATCGTGAAATTTGGTTTATAAGCATAATTTTACATGGTAAATATACTGTAAAAATTTCGGAATTAATGGAATTAGGAAAACATTATTTCTATTCATGCAAAATTAAGGACTCTAATTAATATATGGGACCATAAATCATATCTTTTCACATGCAACTTAATTTCTATCATATTTTCACATAAGACACGACTTCTTAATACCCTAAAACATAATTAAACTGATCAATTAAATTCCTAACAAACTAATACCCTAAAACATGATTAATCGCTAAAATAATCCATAATCTTTCACATAAAATTAAATCATAATAATTATCAAATCATTTCAAAAGTCTAATTATATAAAAGAAAACGTCTAAGCATCAGATTTGTCTCAAACTCATAAATTCAAATTAGATCCTTCATGCAAAATAAATAAAGTACCAAATTTAATTAAATTTCATAAAAACGATTTAAACGTCAAACTTTCGTGTGAAATCATCTTTTCATATCTTCTTTATTCTAACATCCACACGCCTCCTCCGTTAGCCACCTCGTCCCTTACTCGACATAATCTGAAAAATAGTTTGGTGAAAGAGGTGAGTAATCAAAAATAATCACTCTATGGGGACGTTAGTTCGAAATCTAAACATCATGGACATGCATACATGAAAACATACTTAATCTTTCTTGATGATACGACTTAATCATGAGTTAATCGCATCCGTGCTTGACACGACTTAAGTATAACTTAATCGTATCCGTGAATCTTGATGATACCACAAGGATATCCATAATCTTGTTGACACCACAAGGATTTTCACCCTTTAGCATCCGTGTTGGTACAAAAGTACCTATCTTTCTTTTTAGCATATAAACATATAAACACATCAACAAAAATGCTTACAAATCGAACCATAAATACCACTTTTTCACCGTTGAATCCCCACATTGATTTCTTTGAAAGAAAAATGTTTGGTGTGTGTACGTCCGGCTTTCTAATCCTTGAATTGATCCTCCAACTTTCTCTTTCTCAAGATGAAACTCAAATTCTCTTAATTCTAACCTTTAAAACTCTCGGATATATCTCTCTCTGTCTCTCTCAATATTCTCGAAAATTAATAGGGTGTAGGTGTAGATTGATGCCAATAATGGTCTTATATTTATAGGATGGAAAGATATAGGGCTTAAAATAATATCTTGATGAATATATGAAGATTAATGAATATTACGGGCTGGAAATAAGGGATGGACGAAATTTGGCTTGGATTTTATGTATCTTGGCCGAAATCTTAGTGTAGGGAAGGAAGATAGATGGTTCATGAACAAATCTTGAAGATATCTTGGAAATAAAATATTCTAACTTGCAATAGGTGTAGAGATCCGAAAATTGTAGGACCATAACAATAAAATCTTGGTTTAAATCTTTGGAATAATATCTTGGGTGGAAAATAATGAATGTGGCCGAAAATATGAAGATGTGGAATATATGGCATAACATATCTTGGAACATTCTTGAGAAATCTTGGTAATCTTTTTAATATCTCCAATATCATAATCTAACAACCTCAAGACTTCATAATATTTAATTCCTAAGTCTAGAATTCGAATTAATCCCATAAAATATAATCATATCTCTCTTAATCAAATATTAGGACTCTAACTAACTCTAAACCTTGATTCTTCCAAATTTACCCTCATTCTTGTAACAAACTTTGAATTTTCTCGCTCCTAATAATTCCACTCCTATAATTCGAATTCTTAAAGAAAATAAAATCTAATCCCAATTAAATCCTAATTTCTAATTAATTCTAATCTTGAAGGACTAAAACTCTAAATATTATTGAAGTCTAATAATTCGAACTTAAGTATTACCCCTAAATCCCAAAAGTATCACAACTTAAGTTCTAAGGTATTCTAACACTAAAAGGATTAAGAACTAATACTAAACAAAAGATAAAATACTAAAGCACAAAACTTAAGGGACTAAACTAGGAACCTACTTAAGACACGCCTAAGAGCAAAAGATAAGGGACGAAAATCATGCAGCTAAACCTTGGGTGTTACAACCAAACTTCTTGCGACATTGATGCGAGATGAAAGAATGTGTAGCTCCGGTATCAAACAAGGCAGTTATTGGTACCGAATTTAAAGTGAGCATACCTGCTAACGTCTCCGAAGGAGGTTGATCCTCATACGGCTCTCCCGTGAGTGAGTAAACACGTGCTTGGGTAGCTCCCCTACTTGGACAATCAGGCGCTCGATGCCCCTGTTTAAAGCACTTATAACAAACGTTATTCCCCCATAGGCACTCTCCTTTGTGTGTCTTCCCACATTTCGTACAAGCCGGGTATGTCGTTGGGCCTTCTTCTCTAGGCTTAACTCCTTGTGTCGCTCCTTATCCTTGCACTCCATGGTTTGGCATTTTCCGTGCTCCATCGGGCTGCTCCCATCTCCGTTTATTCTCCCGGGACCTCCTTTCCGCTTCGTCCTTCAAACATGCCACCATTTGCTCGGCCCTCTCCAAGACTTCGGGAAAAGATAGGTTTCCCAAAGCTACTATCACATGTTGAAGCTCAGTTCTAAGCCCTTTGGTGAAAAGAAGGACACGCTTTTGCTCGGTGTCAACAAGATGATGAGCAAAACGTGCTAGTTGGCTGGATTTTAGCTCGTACTCCGCGACCGTCATGTTTACTTGGTGAAGATCTAGAAACTCGCGCTCCTTCCTCTCCTTATAGGACTGCGGGTAGTAGCGCTCCATCAAAATCTCCTTGAATCGTTCCCAAGTCAAGGCTTGCCCCTCTTCAACCGGGCGAATCCTCCAATGGCTCTCCCACCAATGATCAGCAGCTTGAACCAACTGGAATGCTAAGCAAGCAATCAGGTGAGCATCCGTGCACTCGATCAACTGGAATATCCTCTCCATCGAATGGAACCATTCTTCAACTGCATCCGGTCCGTCTCGTCCGTTGAAGGTAGCAGGCTTGTACCTCCTAAACTGTTCAACTACTTGCGCGGTATTGTACATAGGCACAACATTGTTAACCACGGGGTTAGCTCTAGGGCGACCCGGGCCCCTCTCCTCGGATGTTCCCTCCGGCATGTCACGAGTAGCGTTGTAGTGCGTATCACGTCCGCGGGCCATCTAAACTACGAAAAAGGTGTAACTGGGGTAAGACTACCTAAACCGATCTAAACAATTCTAGGAAAAATCTTATGAACGCTTCTATTCGTATCTCAATGCTACTTATAATCTATAACTTAAATTTGGGGCGTGACATCTGGCATATTAGTTTTTACCGGACTAACACCGAATTTGTCCACTGATCCAGCCATGTTCTCCTTGTCCACTCCATGGTTAATCCTTCCATTCTCGTTATCTCTCCCCTACATAACTATCAGCAACTTATGTTCCCGTTTCATCAATTGCATAACTCGATGTCTCGATTCCAGCAATCGCATCAGTCTCATCGTGCTCTACGTTGCTCATAATTGAATAAACTATGTTATGTCTATGCGATGGCTCGGCTGTCTGTGAAGATATTTTCTTGAAAACGTTGGTATGATCTCCACTTTCAAATCTACTGTCGGATGAACTTCCATGTCTTGATCTGACTGGGTACGACTATCATCAACCCCCTGCTGCTCATTTGCCTCGTTGTTTTGTTCTCCCAGCTGACGCACAACTAATCTTCTCCCAGAAGTTCAGGAGCGACCTCAATTTGTCCTTTTCATAGTATTTTGGCCTCAAATTAGCTCTTGGTACCTGTCATTACACAAGTAGCTCATGAATTGATCCACCAATCGGTTAATACACTACACTACACTTACAATTGATGACTTCATCTTATGCAACTTCACTCTCTCTAGCTTCTCATTCAACATGTTTAAGTCCCATTTTGAAATTCTAGGAAATGCATTCTCGTAGCTCAACAATATCGACATGCTCACACAACCAGAACTGCACAGTTACATTACAAAAAAATATTACATAAATGTATATGTAATCATAAAGCCAAAGTATACACTGGGAAATTGCTTCACAACTATATATCTTACTATTATCAATAAATTAGGGTGGTACATACCGACAATAGCATCACACATCCAGCGACCTTCAGGTTTGCTCTTTTCTTCAATGGGCCAACTAACAGTTCCACAATCACAGTGCACCAATCATACTCCCATATATGATCTACATCTTCCAGGTATATAGTGTAATGCCAAGATATGGAGGGGTTCAGTCCGGGGCACAAGAGCGAGGTCATCAAATATAAATGTGTTAGCCTTGCTACATCCGCATTACACTCGCTACACGCCATCTTGACAACACCGGCAAGCTTAGCAAACACTTTATTTTTTATCAGCACATAACTGTCTTCCTGCTCTTCCAGCTCATCCGCAAAACACCTACGAACCCATGGGAGCAGCACGTAATCAATTTCTTTTAGCGGGACTATCTTCACTCCACCGCATACCTCCATAATGAGGCTGACATCCATGCTCGTCAAATGCAATTGGTGCCCTCCAATAATAAAGGATCCGGTTGGAGCATCGAACGTTGCCATCACTTTACACAAATCCTCTTCGTATTTCCACCATCGAGTTCTCTGAATTTTGTAATCAATTCTAAGCAGAGCACTCACCAGCAGCCAAAAAGGAGTCCTCTTTATGCAGTCCAACTGACTTGTCACGCCCAGCATAAATAGATTTAAGTTATGGATTATAAGTTGCATTTGAGGTTTTAAAGTTAAGTTGCGCGTAGGATTAAATATTATGCTTTAGTTCTTTAAGTTTTTCACGAGCCTTAAGTATTAATTTTCTGATGTTTAAGTTAGTAAAGTTGATTTGAGTATTTGAGAATTAAAATTAAGTTCTTGATAATTTATTTTGGGCCTTAGTATGTGAATTAAAAGTTAGAGAGCCAAATTAAGATATGATCCAATTAAGTATTTAATTTAATAAGGATTATTAGGTGTTTGCTATTTTATGTAATCGTATTTATAAATAGTATAAGTTTGTGATTATTATTCATGTAATCACTGTTATGTCTGTGTGCTAATGTGTAGTATAATTTATTATACTAATTGTTATTGATTATATTATACATTGTCATATAGATTAATGTGATGTCAAAATGTACGTACATCTTGCAGTTGAATTTTACCGTATTTGACACTTGAATATAGTCTATATAGAATTGTATAGATTTATGATTTTGTTCTAAGCCGTGGATGAATATCTTAAATGTGTAGTTTATTATTGATTGTATAAGTATAAATATTGCATAGTCAATAGTTGATGATACGTAAAAGACTGATGGCTAGATGTGGTCAAGTAATACATTAGCCTGATCAAGTCTTAAATTGATGATGTGGTAATGAAACAAATGCAAGTGTGAAACAACATGTGAATAATGTGCTTATTATAGAAAATTCTATGAAAAATCTAACAAATACGAGTGAAATATAAAAATGAATGTAATGCATATTGAATGTTATATAGTGTGTAGTGCTTCGTGAAATAAATGATTGATGTAGTGTGATGACGTGTGAAAATGTATGTTGTGGGTTAAGAAAGTATATATAGTCATAAACTGTAATTGTGTGGTTGATAATTATGTGCTCATTTATGATTTAATAATCGATTAAATGTTTAGTGAAAATAAGTGTTAGGCATTGTAATTATGTCTTAATGTGATATCTGCATATAATATTCTTTTTATTGGATTTATTCTTGCTGTAATTAATTGAGTATTAATTTTAGGCCCTTAAGTATTGTTTGCTGGGTATTAAGAATATTATTTCATTAAGGGTATAGTAGTAATTGAGGAATTAATCTTTTGGGAATGGATTTTATGAAGGTTTGAATCAAGAAAAGGATTAACATTTTATTTGGGATGGTACTAGTATTTTCGAAAATTAGTTTAAATTAAGAAAAGATATTTTGTGAGATTTATATCAAGATTTAGAGTTAGTTAGTACCTTATTAATTATAGGATATAGTTTAGATTTTTTCCTTAAGTAATATTTTCGAAATTAGGAGGTTTTTATTTGAGGATTAAATTAGAGTTGTTAAAATATATTATTTTTTAGGACTTAAGATATATAAGTTTCAACCAATATTTACCCAAGATTCATCCAAGATATTTCTCAATATTTTATCCAAGATTTCTCCAAGATTAGATTGTCCAAGATTAGATTTGTCAAGATTTCCTACCTAGCCTAGGATTATTTTTCATCCTATAAATAGAGGATCAAAGACCCCCTTCTTCATTCATAATTTCGACAGCCACCCTACCCCCCATAAGAGATAAATTTCGAGATTATTAGAGAGAGAGAGAGAGAGAGAGAGATAGATAGATAGAGTTATTTTCGAGAGTTTTGGGAAGAGAGTAGAGATTTTTCGACACAAGGTTCATAGCAAGGTCGGACGTACACACAACCCGTATTATTTCAAAGAAATCAAAGGTGGGGATTCATGGTGAAAAGTGGTATTTCATGGTTCGATTTTTAAATATTTTGTTGATGTGTTTATATGTTTATATGCTAAGAAGTATGGGTACTTTTAGTACCAACACGGATGGAAAAGGGTGTCAATATGGATGCCCTTGTGGTGTCAACAGAATCATGGATACTCTTGTAGTATCAGCACAGATACAATTTAGTCGTATCAACATGTATGTTTGGTATGTTTTCATGTATGCATGTTCATTATACTTAGAATTCGAACTAACGTCCCTACTGAGTGATTATTTTATGATTACTCACCCCTTTTACCAAAATTACATTTTCCAAATTATGTTGAGTAAAGGGCGTGTGGATGGGATATATAAGAAAGATAAAAGTAAATGGACGATTTTCTTTATGCAATTTATTTGTTCAATTAGTTTGGCAAGATTTTATATTAAGAATTATGACACTTCTTGTTTTCTTGAAGAGTTTCATTGCATGTTTATGATTTATGAAGTACTTGGATTTTAATTAATTGCAAGATATGTTAACAATAAATTTTATGCCTATTTGGTTTGATTTATGAGTCATGGAAGGTGAATTAGGATGCATGTTAGATATGTATTTTAGTTAAAATTTTATGAAATTATTAATATGAGTTTTAGTATTTTGCATGTGTAGGATTTGATGTGTTTCTATCTTCCAGTAAGTTTTAAGGGATTTTACGATTTCTTGATTCAAATTTTTAGTAAATTAAATTTGATATTCGGTTACAGTTTTTAATTAGATTTCCAAGGCAACTTGAATCGCATGATTTGGAGTTGTAACGAATTAGTTATGATTTTTTGAAAAATATGTGGCAGTTTGTTGAGATTTTCAAATCTCGCGAATTTTTTATAAAAGTCAGTTATGGATAAAATTCGGTAAAAATTATAGATGAGTAATAGATGCATTCAGTAACCAACATAAAATTTTTTGGAAATTTTCTTGTAGCTTAAGTATTTTAGAATGATTTATTTCGTCAATGACGCACTGCTGAAATTATGTTGAAAGTACGAAATCTCTAGGAGTTTGTGAAATTGTGAGTTTCAATTTATGATCTATGAATTAGATTTATGTGAAATTACATGACCAATAAGATTTTATTATTTGAAGGCATGTATTTTACGTTTAGGATTTTATTGTTTAAATTACAAGGGTATTTTGTTTTTAATCCCAAAGGTTTTTAAAAGAAGAGAAAATTTTATTCCAAGCATGTTAGTTCACGTTCTAATAGATGTTTTCCAGATTATTAATTAAAAGTAAGACTTCCGCTGTAATGAGATGTATAGAAAATTTAGGGCGTGACATGACTGAACTGTAGACTTATAATTTCTCTCACTGTCGTCACTAGGTTACTCCTAAAATGTGTCACGTCATTCTATAACCGCATTGTGCCTGCATAACGCAATTAATAAACTATCAAATATGCCACCTGTAGACCATGTATTCTTATATTTACATCGATTTCCTATTATACAGCAACTAACCGTAACAGTTTTGGGGTACTAATGCTTCACAACTCCTGTCAGATGTTGAAGCTTCTAACAATTCTTCCACCACCTTTGGTACGACGTGGTGCTGAACCTTCACCCAATGAACAATGCTTGCGCTTTCGCGTGGCCACAGTCTTCCCTTTATTGCAGCGAATATTCCTTTCACCTTCTGCAACACATCATGTTGTTTTCATTTTGACAAATGGAAGAAGCTATGTGTTCAATAAACGTACCTCCTTCCGACGACACACTCGTGGCCTGGCTTGTTTATCTTCCTATTAACACAAAACATTTACCACCAGTCACATAATGTAATGCTTATTGCATAGGGTTTAGAGTTATGACTCTATTCATATCACTTCCTGTTGTCTTACTCCACTGTTTTTACTTTTGTGTACCTATCTTTCCCATACACATTTCTTAATGTATTTCAGTTTGCCAACTCCATTTTATTAAATTCATCACATGTCCACAATCTTTTTTTACCTTGTGTATATATACAATTGCATTTTCCAATACATCAATTTATTAGTTTGGAGATACAGAAGTGCATCTAATTATAAAAAACACATTGAGGGTAGAGGCTCGACACATACCTCTGGTCCTGGGCTACTTCCTCTTGCGGTTATCCATCCTAGTCTCCAACCCTGCCACCAAATTTATGCAGGGTCAACCACGTTTGACTGGTGAATGATGTATGTTATCTCAAACATCCTATGTGTCCACACTATGAAATATATCTCACATTCCAACGAAGGCTGAGTGGTGAAAACATGTAATTCGTTTTTTTATATAAGATATATTCACATTAGTTCGATATGTAAATGGTATATTAGAGAAAGGGGTGAGGCAGATATGTAAATGGTAAATTGTTCCTCTACCAAGAAATTGGAGCATTAAGACAAATGCAAAAGAATGTATATTATATGTGTGCAGACCCTTATCCGGATGAACTTCCAAAAATAATTAAATGCACATGAACTAACTGCCCAAAGAAACAAGTTAACATAAATAGCGCCAGAGAAAGAGTTCATGTCACAGGCTATTTGCTTGAGATATTAATTTCAATAACACTAAACGTTGAACCCTCTAAATAAAGCATCAGCAACAGGCAAATAAATTAGTAGAAAACAGATTCACATCACTATATATATCTATATAAACCACATGTACACACGAGTCACAAAATATACACATTTCCTGAGCACAATATCATCTCTATAACTGGGCATATAAATCTCATGGCCTTTAATAATCTAAACATGTGTTACACACCTAATATCACACTATTATTTATAATACTTACAGCCCAACCATTTCACTATTAGGATTAAGAAAACCCCCCCCCCCAGGACACCCAGTCTCACATATTAATCATCTATACATACACAGTAATGAATCAACATTGTCCTGCAGATGCTTACCAGATTTGTTCAAGTGGCGATGTGGCCTCCTACATATCCTCGAATCATCATATTCATGGTCCGCACTCTCGATTTCATCTGTATTTGACGCTCGCCTCTTCCCCTTTCCCATACCTGCACTCAAAATCATACTAAAATCAAACTATAAGTACACCAACACATAGTGAAATTTCATATTTTGCATAAAAATTAGATTTCCCTTTTCCCCTGTTAACACCTCTTCTTTTCACGCAAACTAGGGTTTGTGTCGCAAACCCTAATTGCTTTCCGACCAAAATAAAACAACATGCATCACACGATTTTTTGTTGATCAGCCAGAAACCATATTGATTGAAACTCTTCTTAATTTTTTTTAGTGTCAAACTTCCCCTCTACGCAGTGTCTCCCTCTTTTCGAACAAGGGCCCTCTTTGAGTGTTTATGAGATGCGGAGCTTTCTTGATATAGGGATGAACAAATACTTCTTTCAAAATGAATTGACACCCATCATAGACTTCTCTACTTTTTTGGCTATATGTGTCATAGGTTATTACGTAGGTTATGTTGTAGTAGATGTCATGTTCCTATATTTTAAGTATGCGTTAATTAAAAATCCTAAACTGGTCTTACATGTAAGCAATAAAGTTTTTTGGTCTTAGAATTATTTTCATCTAAAAAAGTGTTCTTACTTGTATTTGCCCCTAAATAAAATATATATTTGATGTGGAAGAAAAAATTGATATGATTGGCATTGAATTATGTAAAAATATATGTGCAGGCCTATAATATAGGTGGATGTGTATTTAAATGTAGAATGCCATGTACGGGAACGTGATATGCAAATTTTAAAAGTGGGTTAAATAACATATCAAGATCAAGCTCCAACAACCGGATTCTTGAAGCCATAAATAGCATCTCAATTTGATATTGTTAGACATACGAAAATACATTAAAGTGTACAGAAAGATATGAATATAATCTTACAATTTTTAATCTACTTATGCTTATTTTTGGTTGAACACATTTTGTTATTCTAATGATTATTCGACAACTTTTTAATTAGTTCATTCTTAAGAAGGATTTAATGTTAAAATCGCGCTACTCGTAAAACTGGGTTTTTTTAAATTATTGTAATATTTATTTTGATTTATGAAAATGTGGTGGTATTAAGGGGGTTTTCTAAATTAAGAAAAAATGTGTAAGTTAGACACTATTTAATAGGAAAACGTGAGGACAGCTCACGATTATTGACCAGAAATCAAATTGACATAATTATAACAGTGTATTATGGCTCACTCAAATCCATGAAGACTCTTTCAAAAAATATATTAAAATCCATGAAGATATTTTTAAATGCAGATGTGGACGCTAAACGTGATTTAAGTTCACGTTTTCAACAAATCTTTGGTCAAAAGTCATGGTTACAGATCACGTTTTATATGTAAATCGAGGAATGGCCCTCATTAAATTGGTAACCACCACATTTGCATAAATAAAAATAAAAATCACTATATTTAAAAAAAAAAAAAAAACCGTAAAACTTGTATGTGTAGAGAAAAACATATTTTGCATTAAAAAGATAAGTGTGTCTTGGGTGCACTTGAGTGCATCTCATACACCCTTAATTGGGCTTCAATTTCAAAATCAATTTTGATCCGTCCATATTCAAAATTGGAGCAGTCAAAATTAAAATTAATGCACTCAGGTGCAGCCAAGATTTTGTGTAAAAAGATGGGGAATGTTATCATATATGTCGTCTTTTTGTTTCATAGTATGAATTTTTGACATGTTAAAATTTAAAATATATTCGTCATATATTACCATAATTCTGAATTTATTTATTAAAGATCCATCTTTTAATGTTTTATTAAAATATATATTACAAATTAAATAGAATTAAAAAAAATGAGGCATAGCTAATAAGATATGGTGGCAGTAACATCTTTTAAGGTTTTATTAACTATACTATAGTATTGTATTGACATGCTGACTATTCTTAATAAGCCCATTATTTTAAAAAAATCCATGGTGCCAAGGCAGAAAATATCAAACCACAAGAGTTAAAATAGTCCATTCAAGAAAGAAAAAAGCCACAAATTTTCGAATAAAACCCTCTAAAAATAAACACACTTGCTAACTTGATAGGTAGGTTGACAAAATGAATCGTCCCACAACTAAACCGCCCTGACCTGCTTCATTGGATAATCTCGTTCCGTCCCGTCCCGTCTTGTGTATGGAGCAAGGCAGACATGGCTTTGCGTTTTTACTACCCCACTCTATCCCGTCCCGTCTCATCTGCCACATAGTATATATTAAATAAATGACAAAAACTTATATACAAATTTATACCATACAAATATTTGTTTTTTAAAAATTTGCGGGTCTAAACCGGGTCGGAACGGATTTGGATATTTTTTTTCTAAAATTCGCGCAACTTGTATTTACAGTTTTTTTTGCTCCTAGATATGTTACAATTTGGGCAAACGCATGTTACTTTAAGGACAATTAGACTAAACATTATTTTTTACACATATTCATTTGTTTTTGTAGAAATAAATATTTTTTCATACAATGTAACACATGTTTTTTTTTAACAAAAATACATTTTATCCTATAGTAACTCTTGTTTGCTCATATAATAACACAAATTGAGGAGCAAATGTGTGTTACAATTAGAGCAAATTTGTGTTACTGCAATATATGTTACATTTAGAGTCAAATGTGTGTTACAATTAGAGCAAATATGTGTTACTGCAAATGTATGTTACAATTAGAGTAAATGTGTGTTACTGCGAATATATGTTACAATTAGAGTAAATGTGTGTTACTCTATATACAAACATTTATTTGTCCTTAGAACAATATACATGTACTTTATATAACATATGTAAGATATTAAAGGATGTATTGGTACATGAACAACATATTATCAACAAAGAGAATAAAAAATAAATTAACACATATTTATTATTGTAAAAATACATATTTTTCTTATAGTTATTTGAAAAGTACAAAAAATTAATTTTTTAAGAATTAATAACATAGATTTTACCTAATAGTAACACGCATTTGCCCAAATTGTAACATATCTGGGAGCGAAAAAATCTAGAATTAAAAATTGCGCGAATTTTAGAAAAAAAATGCTCAAATCCGACCCGACCCGATCCGACCGATTTAGACCCGATAATTTTTCAAAAATGGATATTTCTACGATAAAAATTTCTATACAAATGTTGCTCTACTCTCCGCCCCATTTTCATCCCAATTCATGTGTGCACTTACTAATGCTTATGTCAATCCAAACGGAAGAACTCCAAAATAATACGGCTATATCAAAGGCAATTCATTTCATCAAATGATTAATTACTTTTATTTAAATATTTCAAGATATTAATAATAAATTGTTGGTTCTAATAGGGTAGATGTCAACGGTTTGTCCTTTCTACCAAATAAATACAATGGGATTTAATCGCTTTGGATTTATGATAATCGTTACTTCTGTTTTTTTATGCTCGTGTTTATGTCACATCGAATAATAATAACAAAGAAATAAATTTATAGATAAATTTATTCACTTTTAAGCAAGAAATTTCATAGCCAAAGGTTTTCAAATTCAACTTTAACAATTAGATGTTATGAGGTTTTTATGCCTACACTGAAATCAACTTCATTCATATAACATTACCTATTTATTAGATTTTTTTTCTAAATGAGAAAAGTTGATATTCAATCCAAAAATATAAAGAAGTGCTAGAAGTTTAATATAAATGAGTTGATTATATATTTCTCTACAAGGTTGAATTATGATATAAAATTCTCTCATTCATACAATTTCTCATCCAATTGCTTTATATGTTTCTCTTCGATGTACACTTTCATTTGTACACTTTCTCGTTCAATCCTGTTGCATATAATTTATTAGTAGTATTCCTATGAAACTTATTCATAGTATGGAATTTATAAACAATATGTACTTATTGATACCATAAGATATACTTATTGATAGCACAAAATTTGCTTACTGATACCACATTAAAATTGAAATGTATATAATATTAGTGAGTACAACTAATGGTATCAGCACATACATCTTATAATATAAATTTGAGTGTGTCAATTGGGTGCCCCATGCACTTGAAATAAAAATTAATTAATTTTAATTTAATTTTAATTAACATATTTCAAAACCACTCTCTAAACCCAATTTTTTTATCAGTAAATGTTAGTTGTTAGTTCAGCAAAAAAAAAATGTTAGTTGTTAGTAATTAGTTCAACAAGTTTCCAAACACTACAAGAATTATCTCCAAGCCAACTTTATATCTCCCTTAATTTGTTCCTATATGAAATCGAATTCGGGTCACTCACTCAAGTAAGGAGCCCGGATATCATGTGAGCTAACACACCTGGTTTCTAAGCCTAATTTTTTGTAAAGTGGTTCAAAACTGCTCTCTAAGGTCTAGAGAGGTTTTGACTATTGTTATTCTATTTTTAATTGATTTAATATATATAAATATTATAGTATTATAATATTAATTAATTTTAATTTATTAGTTATATATATTAATAAAATTTAATTAAAACTATCGCAAAATTACGTGTATACATGCACTCATGTTTATAAATAGTAAAAATTAAAGATGAAAAAAAAGTTATTATTTTATGATTTTAGTGAATATATTTTAATTAAAACGTTCAAGAAATTAAGGTGTATTATTATAAGTATTTGTCTTAGTAAAATAAGATTACAAAGATCATGATTATTTTATAAATATATTAAAAATAGTTTAATTAAAACGATCAAAAAATGTTTATATACGTAATCATTTTAATAAATAAAAAAATATTACAAAGATGATTATTTTATAATTTTACTAAAAATATTTTAATTAAAACGATCGAAAAATGTATTTACATAATACATGTGCACTTATGTTAACAAATTAGTGAAAAAGATTACAGAGGTGATTATTTTATAAATATATTAAAATAATTTAATTAAAACGATCAAGAAACGTGTATATACATAATCGTGTTAATAAATAGAAAAAAATATTACAAAGATTATTATTTTACAATTTTACTAAAAGTATTTTAATTAAAACGATAAAAAAATGTGTACGCATGTGCACTCATTTTAACAAATAGTGAAAAAGATTACAAAGATCATGATTATTTATAAATATATTAAAAATGGTTTAATTAAAACGATCAAAAACCGTACGTGTATATACATAATCGTGTTAATAAATAGAAAAAATAATATAAATATAACTATTTTACAATTTTACTAAAATTATTTTAATTAAACGATCATAAAACGTGTATACATGTACACTTATGTTAACAAATAGTGAAAAAGATTACAAAGGTGATTATTTTATAAATTTATTAAAAATAATTTAATTAAAACGATCAAGAAACGCGTGTATATACATAATCGTGCTAATATTTTAAATTAATTGAAAATATTTTAATTAAAATGACCAAGAAAATGTATATGCGTACTAGTGTTAATAAATAGTAAAAACGATTACAAATGTGATTATTTTTTTGTTTATCTAAAAATATTTTAATTATAATAATATAATTAAAAGTAATATTTTATAATTAATAATAATAATTAGAAAATATATACAACTAATAATTTTAAATATATAATAAGGAATAAAATAAACACATAAAATAAATATATTGGTCCCGAAACGAGTCTGAATCAGTGTATGGGAGGGAATACACTGATAAATTTGTCCTTTCTCAGGAAATACTCCTTAGGATTCAATCAGCTATAAACTGAGAATGCTCATTGAGACTGAGTCCTTAAGACTGACAAGCTCAGGAACCAAATACTGTACTAAATCCCAAAATGTGCTCAGAGTAAGCTCAATAAAGATAACCCACCTACTGACTGCTGAGAAGCTGGTCAGTTGGATAATTATCTGAACAAGCTTTTATTGCAGAAGTGTGAGCCCTGAATTATACTCGTTTTAGTGTTTCTGAAAGTTCTTTAGCTTAATTACTAAAAGGGTGGTTAAGGGACTGTGCTAGGTTTCAGCTTCAGGAAGATTGATTCTTCTTGAGTTTTAAAACGATGTTGAATGATTCTCTGATCTAATGATATAGCAGTTAATATGCAAAACAAGTAAATCATCACACATAAATTTTAAAGTGGTTTAGAGACTCAAACTCCTACGTCCGCGGTCTGCTTTAACAGGAGCAATCCACTCTTAGGATTGATTCTTGTTTTTATATGTGCCAAGCTGCACGAGCAGTCTCCTTCCTCACTAAGGAATTCAACCTTTGGGTGGTTTTACAAGTCCCAGTCCTTACCACTTCACCAACTCACAACGTAGAGTGGTTTAGCTTTCAGTTTCCAACTAATGTGATAATCCTTACAATCAAAACAGATCTAAAGGATGGATTATTACTTTAAGCTAAATACAGAGAAGATTCATATAACACTAGAAAAATTTAATTGCAGAGTGTTGAATGCTTGAATGCTTTGAACGCTTGAATCTTTGGTTAATCTCGAATTCAAAATTTCACGTAACCTTGTTTGGGTGCAAGAACTTCTGTATTTATAGTGAAGACATGTCATAGATCCGTTGGCGGAGATCAAAACAAATTTTCCTATTTTAGGTAGGTTGCAGCCTAGGAATGGACATTTACTTTTCACCATGCATGTTTAGGTGAAAGTCTTCTGGTGTCGCCTGCAGACTGTGGACATTAAATGCGGAAGTCAGCTTCATACACACGTGTCTTCATCTCAATGGCTGTTTTTCAAACGGCTAGTTGTTGACAAGACTTTATGCTTCATCGTACATTAATTTTTCCGAGTAAGTTGCACTTTAACTCAGGTATAAATGTTTGTCTTTATTGGAGTCTGACATTCTCTTTGTCCTCAGTCTTTTAGCATAAATGCTAAGTCACAAACGTCAGTAATATTTTTTGTCAGGACTTACAAGTTTCAGTAAGAATGAACACTCCGCACAATTACTCAAGTTACTTCCGCCTTCAATTAATAGACTCTGTCCTGACTGCGCTTAGAACAATCAGTAGAACACTATCAGTGGTTTTTCTCAGGATTACTTTCTCTTATGATCGATTTTCTCAGCATCGATCTTCTCATGAACTACTTTCTCTCATGATCGATCTTCTCAGGAACTATCTTCTAAGGATCTCATCTTCAGGACAGTTTACCTGAATTTGATCTTCATTGTGCATACTGTCCTGATAGATGGTTCTTTCCTGAACTTGATCTTCAGGACGTCTCCTTCTAAATCCAGCCTTCAAGTTGGTTCTCCCTGAACTAAGTACCTGTGAATATAAAACAAGTCTAACCTATCGTGAACTATTCCTGAGTCTATACAATTTTGAAACTGTACTTAGGCAAATTCATCTTTTCAGACTATGGGGTTTTGAGATTTGAATCAAGACACTCAGTTAATATCCCAACAAAATATATATAAGATACATATATAAAATAGTTTAATATATAACAATCAAGTCATCTAGCTCAATTGGTTTAACACAATACGTAAAATATCTTACATACTCGGAGGTTGCGTGTTCGAACCACATGATCATAAGAAAGGGGGTAGGGAGCTAATTTTCATATTTATTGCTTCTTCACTTCTTTCATTATTTAATAGTAAACTTTGAATACTTTTGATGAATTTTTTTATACTTTTGATAAAATGTTTATTACTTTTAAACAGTTTTATGATAATTCTATCATGAACCATATTTATATAAAATATTTGATACATTAAAAAATTTATTGATAAAATTAAAAAATAATGACAAATTTATTCATTACCAATAATTAATAAATTTAATTTATAAATCATAAGAGATTTTAAGATTAAAATAAGGATAGCATATAAAAAATATGAAAAAATATCCAAAATATTTTAAATAATTAAAAAAACAATGGAGGCAGTCTTTGACACGAGTAAAATTTGTGCTTACTAATTGTTATTGACAAATATTTATATAGAAATTTCTACGTAGAAATTTCCAAAAATAAACTAAATAAACTAATCCACTCACGCACACACACCCAGCCCATAATCCCTTCCTCTCCCCTCTCCCCCCCTCCCCCCCCCACCCCATCCGCCGTAACATACACAATCCTACGTTCAGGCCAAACCCATACAAATTATTTGAATTATTTTAATTTATTATTATTATTAACTATTATAAATTTAAAAATAAATTAAATAATATTATATAATAAATTTTAAAACTTGCTTTCAATTTATGTTGGTATAGTAACACACATTCATTCATATAGTAGCACACATTTGTTCATATAGTAACACAAATTGAAGAACAAATATATGTTATTATTATAACAAATGTGTGTTACTATCTTATAAAATATTATTATTTTACATATATTCATTTATTTTTATAGAATAAATGATTTTTCACATAATGCAGGAGCAAAATATGTGTTACTTTAAAAATAAATATTGATTATTTACAAATATTTATTTATTTTTATAGAAATAATTTTTTTTTAATATAATAACATATGTATTGCATTAAACAATATACCTAGATTTAAAGGGATGATGAATAAATTAAGAAACACATATTTATTATCATAAAAATATATTTTGCTCATATAGTGACACACATTTGCCCATATAATAACACAAATTGGAAGATAAATGTTTGTTACTATCTTATAAATGTTGTTATTTTATATATATTCATTTGTTTTTATATAATAAATATTTTTTCACATAATGCAAGAGCAAAATGTGTGTTACTTTAAGAACTAATATTAGTTATTCACAAATATTTATTTATTTTTATAGAAATAATTACTTTTTTCATAAAATAAGATATATATTACATGAAACAATATGCCTAAATTTAAAGGGATGATGAATAAATTAAGAAAAACATATTTATTCTCATAAACATATATTTTGCCCATATAGTAACATACATTTGTCCATATAGTAACACAAACTGGGGGGCAAATGTATGTTACTATTAGAGTAAATGTGTGTTACTATCATATAAAATGTTGTTATTTTACATATATTCATTTGTTTTTATAGAATAAATAATTTTTCACATAATGCAAGAGCAAAATATGTGTTATTATAAGAACAAATATTGATTATTCATAAATATTTATTTATTTTTATAGAAATGATTATTTTTTCATATAATAACATATGTATTACATGAAACAATATACCTAAATCTAAAGGGATGATGAATAAATTAAAAAACACATTTATTCACATAAAAATATATTTTGTCATTAAAGTAACACACATTTGTCCATATAATAACATAAATTAGAAGACAAATGTGTGTTTACTGTAAAATCAAATGGGTATTTTAATGTATATATATATATAAATATTTATTTATAACATAATACTAAATAAATATTTTTTAATTAATATAATAATTTTTAAAAAAATTAAAATAAATTAAAAAAGAAAAAGAAATTGCCAACAGGTGGGATGGAGAAATTTGCAGAGGAGGGGAAGTTAGTATGTAGATGGGGAGGGGGGACGCAAGTCGCGCTTAGCGATGGCAACGGGCGGGTCTGGGATGGGTTTGACATGTCCCAGGACCCGCCCCGCCAAGAATTTTTAGAACCCGAGACCCGCTCCATCCCATCTTAATTATGATTTGGACCCGCCCCATCCCGTCCTACGAACCCGGCGGGTTTCACCCGCCCAGACCCGCCTACCCGCCTATTTTTTATTCTATTTTATTTTTATCATACATATCAAATACTTTACACAAAATATAATAAATTTTAAAATATAACATCAATATGCATATGCATAATTCAAACAACAATAAATATGCAAAATAATCCACTTCAAATTTCAACTTATTAAATCTAAATATTTAAAATTACACATATATTGTTCAGTGAAATTAAAATAATAATAAAAATTAATAAACTCTAATTTGTACAATTTTTGCTCATGACTTTATGCACATATTTAATCTAATAATTTAATGAATATGTTAATTAATAGTCTAATTTTTATATATTTAATTATACATATATAATATATATATATAATATATTTATTTAATTATATATATTTAATTAATATATATATATATATATATACGGGGCGGGTCCACCTAATATCAAGATCCGTCCCAAACCCGGCGGGTTTTTGGTCAAACGGGTCCAAACCCGCCCCGCGACCCGTTTGACCGGGTTTTTACCCGGCCCGTACGGGGCGGGTTCGTGGCGGGTCCGGATTTGAACCCGCCCCATTGCCATCCCTAGTTGCGCGTGGGCGTCATTTTGTTTGTGTTCTATATTTGGAAATTTTTATGGTATAAATTTCTACGTAAGTGTTGCTCATTATTATTTGCAATTAATTCAAAATTGATGTCAATAAAAATAATTAATAATGTGCATAATAACAACTTACATTTCTAATAAAAAATGATAAATCATATTTAATAAAAAATTAATACTATTAAAATATATATTAATACACAGTATAATTGGTGAATCAAAAGGTTTTGGAATTTGGTAATATTTCATTTTTCTATCAAGTGGGCGTTGGATTTAGCAATCAACAATGCTATAAACAATGATGAAAATATTGCTATCGCAAGTAATTTTGCAACCTTAAACTTACGGAAATATCGATGAATATGTTGATATCGCATATCGATATCGTAAAAAAAATAGAAAAATAATGGAAATTTTATTAAAATTTTGAAAATTTAATATGAAATTTTAGGGATTATTATAGCATGTTATTATCCATATGTTTCATTTAATATCACAAAAAATTGACATGTTTAAAGCAAATAAATGGATAATGGACTATATAAATCATTGTCTGACATTAATTAATTAATAATATAATGCATAATACAATAAAAGATGATTTGAATTACATGATACAATACATTTAGTATCAAAATGATGACCTACGGGGTTCAAATGTAGAAGATGGAATTCCATCTTTGTCCAAACAATATTGGTATCAACTCATTGCATTAGAATAATCATGCATATAGTTATGCACATGTCATTCATATGTTTCTCTATCTCTTCCAACTGTTTCACCATAGATTAGATAGTGTGCACTAACCCAATGAATTTGTTGATATGAAAATGGATGCTGAAACACATTTCAAATATTCCAACCAAATTGTGAACTCGAATGTGTGTCAAAAGCATATGAATCTTGAGACATATCACTATGATCAGTGCCCAATAAAAAAAATATACGTATAAAAATAAAACCATTAAAGAATATACAATCACTAAAAAAAAAAATTATCATTTGAAAATTGTATAAAAATATAAAAAAAGAAAAAATTGTGATTTTTTATGTAGTGCGATATTTTGCGATATTTCCCAATTTTCAATTAATTTTGTACTACGAGTGAACCGATATCGATATCGATATCGATATTTTGCGATAGTTTGCGATATATCCACGATACTTTGTAAAAAATACATTGTACCCCAATATTCATATCGCATACTCAATATTTGCGATATATCCGCGATATTTCGTGATATTTTCATCCTTAGCTATAAACGACACTCGCACAAAAACTTGATAAAATGATAAAAATTCATGTAAATCCATTTTATTATATGGGATTATAAAAATTATCACTTATTATTTATTAAAATAATATTTCATCTGTCCCACTATAAGTTGCTTATTTTTGTTATTTTAATCTGTTCCACCATATGTTACTTATTTGTTTTTTTACTTTTTTAGTAAATTAGTACTCCCTCCGCCCCAATATAAGTTGCTCGTTGCTTTTGGGCGCAAAGATGTAAAAGTGAAAAAGTATAAGTAATGCGATGGAAAAAGTGAAAAAGTATAAGTGATGTGATGAGAAAAGTGAAAATAATGGAGATAGTGTAAAAAATATTAAAAATAATAATAAAGAAGTGAATAGTTGTTTCCTAAAAATGTAAAAAAATAATTGAGCAACATATAATGGGACAGACGAAAATGACAAAATGAGCAACTTATAGTACGGAGGGAGTATTCACTTTTTTATTATTATTTTTAATACTTTTTACAGTATTCTCATTATTTTTTCACTTTTCTCTATCACATTATATATATATATATATATATCAATTTTATTATATATTTTTTAAGGATTAGTCTTGTATGCATCAGTTACACGGTATAACTCAAGTTCATTTTTTAAAAGTTACACAAAATACTACTGAAAAGTTACACATGTTATTACTGAAAAATGTATTTTTTATAGTGTAATTTTTCAATAATAATTTGTGCAATTTTTCAGTAATAAATTGTGTAATTTTTTAAAAATAAACTTGAATTGCACCGTATAACTGGTGCACATGAGACTTACTCGTTTTTTAATATTAATGCCCAAAAATGATAAGCAACTTACAGGTAGATGGATGTAGTAGTAAACTATGTTTAATATATACTCATTTAACCGTGTATGCTCACAGAATACTAACTCAAATAAAATTGAAAGAAAGTAGACAAAAGTAAAATCCAAATGAAGGTTAACCCGTGGGAAATGAACAAATGATTAGGATGAGTAACGCGTTGTAAAAGCGCACGCTCTAATTATATATGAAGGCAACATCTAGCAGCAGTAGTCCCAAACAACCCATGTGTGCTCTACATAATCACAACATCGATTATTATGATTGGCTCTTTATTTTAAATGGATTAAATTTTAATTTTATATCAGGAGAAATGGGGTGCACATGGAAGGGTGGACAATTAAAAGATTCATTCAGGATGGGACACCCTCAAAAACCTATTGCTTCCCAACTTTATGCCCTAAGGATATCATTTTTTAAGAGAAAATTAGTTTTTAGCTTCTATAACTTGTCTCGCCTCCAATTTTTATTTTAAAATTTTTTATTTTTATATTTTGATCTAATTATTTATTTGATTGTTTAATTTTAATCTATTTTGTCGAAAATTTAAAAATGACATCATTTTTTTATCACATTTTGCTCACGAGCCGAAAAATTTTGAAATTTTTTAGGCTGTTTATATGGACACTGAGTGTATAATTAATTTTTATTTTTTAATTAGAAAACATAGTACATTTAGAAAAAAAATTAAATTTAAAAAACTAAAGAAATTAAATTAAACTGAGACTGTGATTTTGCATTAAAAATACTAAAAAATAAAATTAATTTTGCACTCATCATCCACATAAGCAGCCCAGGTGAAAAGAGAGGTTTCCATGCTTGGACGATGAGTGAACATCCTGAGTTGTATACTATGATCGATCAGTATGCAGCGAGGAAAGGAGTTCAAATTGAGGTCCCTGCGAACACCCAATACCCACCACCAGCAGTTGGGATTAGTTCGGACTTGCATAGAGTGAAGATTTTGGAGAAGATTGTGTAGATTGTTACTGAGTACAGATACCTGAACGATCCTATTGAGATGAAGTCTCTGACCTAGAGAATTCTTCAGAAGTACCAGATTTCATTGGATCAGCGACAGAAGGAATAAATGTAAAAAGTTTTGTCATAGTTCAGGACGTACTTTATAACTCTCTCATATCAATCAACTATATTCTGCCCAGGACAACAATTCATTGTCTTTTTAGGCTTTCAATTTTTACTTTCTATCACTTATCAAGAATTGTGCTAATTTTTTTTTGTTTCAGTCTTATAGACTAGAATTCTTTTAAGTGTTTTGAGGATCTTTTCAATTAAATGTTGGTATCATCCAAAGAGAAGAAATTGTTAGGACAATGCTTGTTTTGATTAGATCTCATAACCCATAAAAAGATTATTGGCCTGAAAGCACATTCAGGATTGTATTTGTTAGGATAGAATTCAAGACTTAAGTTTTTCATTTACAGGTATTCAGTTGAGAGGGAACTCTACTGAGGCTATGAATCCTGAGAAGCCTGAAGACAATCCTAAAGCCCCACTGATGAAGTTAACTGACCGTTTCTAGGCTCAGTCAGGATAATGATCTGTGAAGGGTTAGTTCCTGAGTTTCAGACATGACTAACTGAGTGACACTTGAGAATTGACATGCCACGAAATTTGGAAGACTTAACATTTATGATGAATATTGCAAACAAAGAGAATGTCAGTATTAAAGCCATAAAGACAAATTTGAAGATGCTTCATAAAAGACATATGACTCGGATGCGCTTCGAGTTTACAAGGAATAACGGTCAAGTCTTACTAGGCGTTGGCATGAACTAATGGGAGACACACACATATGTACGATACTAACATCTGGACCAGTCTGCAGACTGTAGGCAGACGGTGTCAGAAGACCTTTTCACCAAACAAGCATGGTGATAGGGACCATTCCAAGATTTTAGCCTTCTGTACCTACCTTAAAATAGAAATCTTTGGATCTGACTCTCCAATGCATAGTATTCAAAGAGGCATGTAAGTACAGAAGACTTTGACCTAAACAAGATTATAAGAAATTTTTAAATCGTGAAATTAACTAAGACTCTCGAACATTCAAGCGCTCAACAAGCACTCTGCAACACAAGTTTCCCTATTGCTTAACATAATTTTAGAGTTAATTCTGTATTCTCTGCTCAAATAGAAATATTCTTAGCTTAAAATGATAGTCTAACCCTTTATTTTAATTTATATTGTAAGGACTGTCATAAATTAGTTGGAGCTTAGTATTCCAAACCACTCTAATCGTGTTGATGTGATATAGTTGGTTAGATTGGTTGTAAGAGGATTAGAACTCGTTAAATTCTAGGGGTTAGATTACTAAGAGAGAAAGTCTGAACCGTAGTGCACAATGGCATGTTAAAAATAAGAATCAATTTCTTAAAAGAATTCTCTTGTTAAATCAGGACCGTGGACGTAGGAGCTTGAGTTTTCTGAACCATGTTTAAAATTTTTGGGTGTTTTACTTGCTTTCTGCATTATTTAACTTGTCATATCATCTGAGCATTAAGCATTTTTTTACTCATGATTGACTAGGTCAATCCTGACCTGAATATGTGCACTAACCTCTTAATCACAACTTTGAAAAGTTGAGACAAAATCTTTCAGAAACCTTATAATGAGTAGAGTTTAGAGATCACACTTCTGCACTCAGGATTGCTTAGATAGCTATCCAACTGATAAGCTTCAGAGTTGTCTGTAAGTGGATTATCTGTACCTAGCCTCACTAAGCACTCAGGACCATAGCTTACTTGAATCCTGACCTGACAGTCTTCCCGACTTCAGCAAGGATTATCCTCAATTTAGCTGACTGTGGTTCCTTTAGTGATCTTGCAAAAAGATTTGATATTAGTATATTCCTCCTCATATACACTAATTTGGCTCATTTGGGACCAACTTCTTGTCCTGCCTCTCATAAAAATTTAAAATACTTCACCTTCACTAAATTCCTTTTTATTAAAGAAGGGGTCAAATGTCGTTACTAATCCCCATCTTTATTTGATCACTTTTGGTAGTGTATCTTTGAATTTCTTTTAAAGTTTACTATGTAATACCACTCTCTCTGTCCCACAAGAATTTTCACACTTTTTTTATTTGGATGTTCCATACAAATTTGCACACTAATAAATAAGAAAATATTAATTTGCATACACACTCACAAATCTATACACATATTTACCTATATGTCATTACTTTATATATATAATATATTTTTTAAAAAAAATATGTCATCTCATAGGGTGCAAATTCCTACGGGACGGAGGGAGTAATTTTTTTTTAAAACTTTTTTATGCTTTTGTTTCAAATTTCTACAGACGTGATCTTTTCTAGTGTTTTGGTATGAAATGAACCATACCCTAAAGAACTTATTAATACTAATTAATATTTGGTACTTATTGACTTTGAATTTCAATTTTTATTTTATTTCGTACTTTCATGCACTCATTTAACAGTAATTTAATGTATTTTTTTCTAAATTAAATAATTTCATATTTGATTAAAATAAACATAGGTCTTAATTTATCTTATTTTGGATTTTTAAAATCAAATTTTAACTTCAGTAATAAACCAAATAAAATACAAAACTTACATGGAAAGTTTTAAGTAGAAGATAAGAAATAAACTCTCAAACACAAAAAAAAAAAAAAAAAATAAAAATTGAGAAAAAAACTAAAAAACAAAAAAAAAAAAAAAAATTAGAACTCTTGTCTCCAACATTAAAATATTACAAGAAAATAACACTTGGAAATTAAAATAAAATAATCAAAATACCAATGATGCAAAAACTGTGCTAGGCAGCCCGCCCCCATTTCAATTTCAATTTTATTATCGCTGCTTATTTCTCGGCATTTCTTCCTACCAATGCAATCATTAAATTCTTCATTATCATCGTGTAACTTCATCCGAAAATATAAAGTATATGCGGCAATATCATCATCCTTGATCAAAAAAGCTCGATATACTCTACCTTTGAATTCAATGATGTGTTGTGAGCATTCATGTCAACTATCGTATGTACTAACTCGTGCACTTATGAAGACAATGTAATATTTCTTAGACTCCATTTGGATGGATGGATTTGAAAATGAATGAATTTTAGAAAAATACATATAAGAAGGCATATATTTCAAATCACGAATTATAAAGAGATGGGGGAAAAGGGAAAAAAATAGAGGAAAGATAGAGATGGAAGGGTAGAGGAGAGATTTCACAAATGACATGGTTTTGACGAGGATTTAGAATTCCTCTATTTTGAACATAAACTCAAATCTAAGTATTTATAAATCCATCTAATTTACTTGGAAAGAGTGGTTATTTGTGTGTAAAATCCATAGATTTCAAATCATCATCCAAATAGAGCCTTAGTGTTTTTTATTCCAGTTGATATCTTTGATATTTTTAGAATGAAAATAAGGTAAGAATGGAGAAAAGGGAGCAGAATATAATGAAAAATGAGCACGGTAGTAATGGCTAAAGATTATGTATTTTGAGTGTGGAAATTATGATGTAGTTATTGAAAGTTTGTTTATTTATTTTTTTTGAAAGGAAAAGTACCCCTACAGCAGAACATACCTCGCCGCAAACCACAGTATGCTTAATAGCAATATCAGTACACAGGATATCTATCCTAACAATCGGAAGATTAGTATCCACACCACTCCAGAGGTTGTGGAGCTTCTGTAGCTCTTCTCGCCATGTCATGCACTTCCATATTCCTTTGCCTCGGCACGTAAACAATTTCCTTCACCGTCCCTTCCTTCTCTGCCCCCTTGATATATGTAATTGTGTCATCATACTCGCCGATGCATCTCCTTCCTTGCCTCAAGAAATCAATGGCTTCCATACAATCCATGTGGAGGATAATCCCTGAAATCTGTAGTTCTTTGCACTTTCGTATTCCTAGTTCTGCAGCCCGCATCTCAGCCTCAAAACTTGAATCTGTGTGCCCAATTTGTTCTCCTCCCTTATAAACCCAACCTCCTTCCAGTCCCTGGATACAAAACCCCACAGCCGAAATTCCTTCCCGTCGCATTACGCTTGCATCCACAAAAAGGGAATAATGTTTCCCAGCATTCCTGTCCGTAGTGTATTTGTTCACATTTCTACAATCGTTCCTCGCGTTTTTTAGCTATCCCATTGCCCGCCTATAGGAATGGATGAAGGATAACGCCCAACCTGCCCATATTTCTTCCTTGTTCTGATTATTATTAACTCCCCACAAGTCATTCCTCCTACTATCCGTTTGTAAATTAAATGCCTTTCTTTCACATCTCATCTTCCAAATCGCCCAAGACATTGCCAAGATCTCCTCCTGCATCTTCGTATCCTTCCCCTCCAACAGGACTTACAAGAATCCCCTGATGTCCCTATTGATTGCTGCCTTTTTTACGTCCTTCCAATGTCCCATTTGTATCCAATTTTCTTTCACAGCTGGACATAGAAAAATAGCATGCATTGTTCCAGCTTTATACGATCCACAAAACTAGCACCTAGGATCGTCAATTACATGCCTTCGTGTTAGGTTGAACTCTGTGGCCACTGCCTCCTTGCACATTCGACAAATAAATATTTTCACTTTCAGAGGTAGCTGGAGCTTCCATAATTTTATCCACCATTTTCTTTCCATCTCCACGGTGCTAGAACCTTCCTCCTTACTTCTTCCTTGCATTTTGTCTCGTGCCACCTTATACCCAGACTTCACTAAGTAATTGCCACCTGGTTCCTGACCCCAATACATTATGTCCGCATCCGCCAAATGATACAATTTTGTTGCCATAATCTCCTGCACCTCAAAAAGCAGAAACGCCTCCTTTAGGAGGTCCTCATTCTAGTGCCCATCCTCATGAATAAAAAGTCCAATTGAAGGGCCACTCGCCTTTCTCGAGATCACTTTTCCCCTACGGAGACCCGGAACCCACGCGTCCTTATATATACCAATTCTTTTCCCATCCTTTATCTTCTACTGTATTCCTTCTTCCAATAGTTCCCTCCCCCAACACATTGATCTCCAAACAAAAGAAGGATTACTGCCGACATCAGCCTTCAAAATATCTTCATTCCAGAAATATCTTGCCTTAAGAACTCTAGACAGCAATAGGTTCGGTTGTGTGAGTACTCGTCATACCTGTCGTGCCAACAGAGCCTTATAGAAGAGAGTGAACTCTTTAAAACCTAACCCCCCATTTTCTTTTGTGTCGCACATTCTTCTCCATGCCACCCAGTGTATTTTGTTGTTTGGGAAAACACCATTCCACTAAAAATTAGCAATTTCCTTTTCAATATCATAACAGATAGAAGTAGGTACCCGGAAGCATGCCATTGTGTAGGTAGAAATTGCTTGTAACACACTTTTAATCAGTATTTCTCTCCCCCCCCCAGAGAATTCTCTTATCTTCCAGCTTTGAATTCTTGCTACAATCCTGTCCCTGAGGAAAGAGAACTGCAATCTTTTTTGCTTCATCGACCAAGTCGGTAGGCCCAGATATAATTGATGCTCACTTCTCACCTTTATGTTTAGAGAATCCCTCACTTTCCTTTGATTTTGTCGTGTGGTATTTGGGCTAAAAACAATTGCTGATTTATCCAGATTCACAACCTGCCCTGAAGCTTTGCCATACCTTTGCAATGCCATTTTTATTTCTTCACCTCCTTGCTGGTCTGCCCTGAAAAAAATCAAGCTATCATCAACAAAGAAGAGATGATTTACCACCGGTGCATGTCTTGCAATAGAGATACCCCGTATCCTTTTATTTCTTTCCATTTCCTCCAGGGTCTTTGCAAAGCCTTGTGCACAAAGGATGAAAAGAAAAGGTGATAATGGATCACCTTGTCTCAATCCTCTTTTTGGTATCATTTGTCGACCAGCTGCCCCATTCATCTTCACCTTGTATGTCACCGACGTCACGCATCTCATAATGAGGTTAATCCAATTGTTATTGAAACCCACAGCTTGCAACATCTTCTCCAAGTATCGCCACTCCACCCTATCATATGTTTTACACATGTCCAATTTTAAGGTCGCGTATCCTATTTTACTTTTATTATTGCGCAGCCAATGCATACATTCAAAAGCCACAATGATATTGTCTGATATCAGCCTTCCCTGAACAAAAGCACTATGATTTTCCTCGACAATATCATTCAGCATACAGCACATTCTATTTGTAATTGCTTTTACCATTATTCTGTAAGACACGTTACACAAGCTTATGGGGCGAAAATCAGAAAGCTTAGTTATCTTTTTTACCTTGGGTATGAGTGCTAGATAGGTCTCATTCCACTCCTTGACGTCTGCTCCCTCATTTAGAACCTCCAGTATCCTACTGGTAACCTCATTTCCAATGGTGTCCCACGATCTGTGGTAAAATGAAGACGGAAATCCGTCGGGACCTGGCGCTTTGTTTGAGTTCAGATAAAAAATAGCTTCACGTATCTCATTTTCAGTAAACCTCTCCACTAGAGCATCATTCATCTCCTTCGTGGCGGATGGTTTTATGAGCCCCGTTATAACTTCAATGTCACTGTCAAAAGGTTGTATCGATGTAAACAGATCATTGAAATATTTATGGGTGCTCTCCAATATTTGTTCCTGTTCACTGATCCACATGCCCCTATCATCAAGGATCCCTTTAATCGTGTTTTTATTTCTCCTTTCTGTGGCTTTCTTATGGAAATAAGCAGTGTTCTTGTCACCCTCCATCAGCCAAGATTGTCTTGCTCTCTGACACCAATACACCTCTCGTTGCAGATCCCATTTATGAATATTTTCTTGCAACTCTTTTATTTCCTGCCATTCTTCGAATGAATTTGCAACCTCCATTTTCTGCTCCACTTCTTTTGTCGCCATTTTTATCTTTCTTTGCAGATTGCCCACCTTATTAATCGCCCAATTGGATAGCCTCTCGCTGCATTCAACAAAGAGTTTTTAAGGCTTTTTTCCCTGCTTACATCTCCCCAAATCTCTTTCAATGTCTGATTATACCGGTCCTCAATCAACCACTGATTCTCAAAACAGAAACCCGGTCCTCTTTCATTCCACCGTTTTTCCTGTTCACGGGAGAAGTTGCACTGAACCGCTCTGTGATCCGAAGAATAGAACCCACAATTTATTACTTCGAAAAACCTGAAGCTTTGCAGCCAATTGGAATTTGCCACAAATCTGTCTAGTCTTTCCTTCACACTATTTTTCCCAATCCTTTTGTTAATCCAAGTAAAACGTGCTCCAACACAACCCAGATCACGTAATTCTAGTTCATTGAGCACATCATTGAACACCTTCATTTGCTCCACATTTCTCATCTTACCACCCTTCTTCTCTGATTGTACTCTTACTTCATTAAAATCACCCCTACTAGCCAAAGTATCTGCCCTCCTAAATCAATTGCAGCCAGCTTTCGCAATAAGTCCCACGAGTGTTTTCTCATACTACAAATAGGGTTCCCGTATAATTCAGTAAACCTCCATACAAAATCATCAAATTTAACTAAAGCATCAATATGACCCAGGGAATACGAAAGGAGATTAACATCATATTCACTAGTAGCAAACAACACCAAACCCCCTGAAGTCCTCACAAGGTTTACACCAATACAAGTCTTAAAATTTAGGATAAACTTCCATCTAACTGCCTTCTCAACCCTAACACGAGTTTCCATTAGAAATAAAACATTAGGCTTCCTTTCAGCGACAAGTCGCTTCAGAGATCGGAACGCACGAGGATTGCCCAAGCCCCGGGCGTTCTAGATTAATACCCTCATGGCTGCTGGCGGGGCTGATTCGCTTCAGCCTCCGCCATTTCGTTAGATGTGATTGTTTCCCTTGCACCAACAAAGCCACCTTCGCTATTTGGCCTCTTACGTTTCGCTGTTTCCCCAGCTTCTTTTTTTTCCTCCCTCTTTCCATCCTCTGCCTTTGACTGAGTCGTCTTCCTTGTGGTCTGCTTCACTGTTCTTCTTCTTTGAATATTTGTAGCATTGAGATGTCCTCTCTTCCGATTTCTGGTATGCGTATTCGCCCCTCCGTCAACCGTAAATCCCTGTGCCTGAAATCCTTGATTATAACACAAAGTTTGTTTATATTGGAAATATCACAAAGAGAGAGAAACACATTCAAATTTAAATTGCACGAAATTTTATCTTTTTTGGACAAGGGCAGACTAGTCATTTTAATCATTAATTTTGTTTATAATTACAAAATTGTCACTTTTTAGGTATCCAAATTTTGGATGTTTAGCTCCACCCTATTTTTAATAGTGACATGAGATCTATATAAAATATATCACGTATTACTTAAAAATTTATTACTTTTAAAAGTTATAAAATTTTAACAAAAACTAATAATATTTTTGTTAAAAGTGATTAACACTTTTCCTAAAAATATTGCCACATTTTACTGTAAATTTATCACCCAATATTTAAAAAAAAATTTATTTTATTAAAAGTGACTATTATTTTTCTTAAAGACAATGTCATATTTTATAAGTCTATTATATTTTTTATCGGTCACCTATCATAAAATGATCTAAAATTAATTTTGTCTGTCTCAGACCTATTTCACTACAAAAAAATCGAACCCCACTTCCATTGGTAAATCTTTCGTGTTTATTTAAAAAAAATTATACTATTTTAAATGTCATGAAATGCTAATTTTTTTTATTTTGACATTAAATTCAAATTAAAACATATAATTACAGGTATATAATTTTTTTATTTAAAGCAAACACACCCTCTATTCAAATGATTAAAAACAATATATGTAGTAAAAAAACATACACAAGTATATTTATATTCACTCTAGTTATTTAAAATAAAAGGTTATTATCGTTAAATCGTGAGAATAATTATTTTTAAATTAAATAAATCTAACTTCTCATCTTGATTTCAAATTTTCGTATAATTAATTGAACATCAAATTTCACACAACTAAACAATAATTAAAAGGCGTGAATTTGGGTGGGCGAGTAGAAATAGTTAAGCTATGTCTAGAAGGGTAAATGATCGCATGTACAGTTCATGATATATTGATATGTGTATGAGTATGAGTCGTTAATTAGGATTGTAAATGAATCGAATCAAAGCGAATATCATTGTATACAATTTGAATTCATGAAAATATTCGAATATTCGTATTCATATTCGATTATTATTTGAATATTAACATGGATTCATATTCGATTCTCGATTCAAATTTTTATTTTATTAATCTTTTAAATATAATGTGAGTAATTATGCAAAAAATTAATACTCCCTTCGTCCACAAAAATTGGACTACCTTGGTAATTCACCGTTATTAAGAAAAATTGATGTTGATGTGTAAAAGTAAGTGTATTAGTATAAAAAAATATTTAATTATTAAAAAAATACTTGATGTGATGTGTAAAAGTGAGTATATGTGTATAGAAAATGAAAATAATGATTGTAAATTTTCCATTTTAGGTAAGTAGACCATTTATTGTGGTCGACCGTTTAAGGCAACGTGGACCATTTATTGTGGACGGAGGGAGTACAAAATTAAGATAAAAAAAATTATTTTACGTTTTATTTTTCCAACAGATGAAGGTCAGCAATGGTGCTAAAAAATTTTGCTTCTCCAAGAATCTAAACAACTATATGGGAGAAAAATCTTGAAAGAATACTATGAAAAATAATGATAGATTTATCACTCTCCAAATAATTTAAACAACTAAAAAAACTAACAGAGAATGAAAAAAATATCAGCACATTTCAAATGAAGGTATGAGAAAATGAAAATCAAGTAGTCTATACTTTTACAGCTGAAATATCAGTAAAAAGGGTTTATACAAAAATCATAACTTTGATTTCCCTTTTACATCTCAATTGACCCCTCCCGCAATCTCTGGTTCCGCTTCTTCATCCCAAGCAACCAACAGAACAAATTGTTGTTAATTGTATACTTCCATGGCGGTGGATTCAACACCTTCAGCTCCGATTCGTAGTACTACGACGACCTATGTTCCAAATTAGCCGCTCATCTCCCTGCCGTTATTGTTTCCATCAACTACCGTCTCACCCCGAGCAATGTTACCCTTATCAGTACGACGACTGCTCAGATGCCCTGAAATTTAGCAATGATCGAGAAAACTCTGCCATTCTTCCTTCCAGTGTAGATCTGAAAAACTGCTTTGTCGTCGAAGATAGCCCGGTAGAAACATAGCACATCACGTCACACGCAGAGCTTGCCAAAACTTGGACAAATTAATGAACATAAAAATCAGGGGAGTGTTTGACGGTGAAAATGGTTGAGGGGAGACGACGATGGCAATAGTGAGGGGGCGACACTGAGAGGAGTGAGGGGAAGAAGAGTGTGCAGCAAATCTGGTTACACCGTGAGAAGAGGAGAGGAGGAGAAGAATGCGGCAGATCTGATTTTGATTTGATTGAAATTAGGTTTCTTATTTTTGAGTTGTGCACATCTTTTCATTTTTTATTTTTACTGAATGACTCTTCAACTCTATTTATCTTGGGCTTGAGTTTGTTTAATATATTTTGGCCCACATGATCTTTTGGGTCTTATTTATATATAATATATTTTAAATTTATAATAGACTTAAAGAGAGTATATTATCAAAAGAGTAGGTATTATAATATATATATTATCGAATATTTACGAATATCGAATTGAATATTATAATTTTGTATTCGTATTTGGTTAGTAATCGAATCAAATATTTGTATTCGAATTCAAATCACAAAATTTTTAATACGAATATTAAAATTCGAATTCGAATACCGAATGGAACCAAAAAAACTTTGATTCGTTTACAACCCTATGAGCAATGGCATATCTAAAATTTTAACTTTGAAAATATCATCAACAAATAATAAAGTAATCAAAGTTCAATGTAAAAATAATGCATAGTATTCAAATAAAAAGTTAGTTTTTGACGCAACGAGGAAGCGATACAATCATACTGATCTGTTGATTCAATTGTTGAATGTCGGATGATACGATATTTGCGTTATTATTATTAATCTGTTGATTCACATATGAATACCAGAAGAACAATAAATAAAACACATGACAAAAGGGATAAAACTCAATTGAATTCAATCTCAAAATCAACTCCCTTTACAATGATAATTAGACGCCTATTTATACTAGAAATAAAGATATTAAAAATTCTAACAAATCAAATAAAGATACTAAAAATTCTAACAAATCAATAAAAATCTAAACAAGTTCTATCAACACTAAATAAAATATTTACATTCTTTATCTCCATCATTCTCTCCCGTTTCGAAAATTCATCTTTGAATATGTGGGAAATCTTATCTTGAACAATTGAAAGGAAGCGACAACATGTTCAACATCAACGGAATAAGTAAACATTTCAGAGCACTTGATCTAAGAAATATCTGCAGTAAGTATTTTGCCCACAATATTGAGATGATATGGAAATAAAATCTTCAAAGGAAAATTAAAATAATTATCATTATTTATAAAATAATTATTATTAAAATCCAAGCAAAAAAAATTCATCCTCCTTATATTGTGTAGGAGTCCAAATAATATCAATAGAATAGCGGCCCACACCAGCACATGAGTTAAAGATGTTGGGTATGCAAACTGGCCCAAGTTGAAGAGGTCCAAGGTTTGTTGTTAGGGTAACAGACCCATTAACTAGGGCATCTTCAATGCAGCAAACAACATGAGTTGATGCATTTGTTGGGAAGTATCGCCAAAAGTCATCGGCCGGTGTCCTATGAAACACGACGCCAACTGGTATTGTGATTGGTGGTGGTGAACAGGCTACGGGTTGCGACAACATCGACGGGCGCTCGAACGCGGTCCGGTGGCCAAGGGGGGCGGGCATTGGGGCTCTATTACTATCACCGGGCGTTGATGTTTGGGCTCTGTCGCAATAGTGGATAGTAAATCGGTTGGGCGACGATTGGGCCAGACAGTTGAGGCTGTGTATATGTGTGACGTCTTGTGTGGGGTGGTGATATGTACACAATCCAACCGGCGGTAGAGGACTAGTGTGCCACTGATGTGTGACGAAAAAGTGGTGTAGCCCCTGGTAGGTGACCACCGAAAACAAATCGACTAGTGTCCAGAGCAGCGGATGGCCTACGTTAGCTCTGTCACGACAGCGGGTCAAGCTGCGGCAATGCTTCAATTGATGATAACAATCGACGGCAGCATCATGTATTGGTGTGACTGGTATTGGGCGATGGAATGGTTTAAATCTTGATATGGTGTCTGCAGTGATGTGGTGGCAGGGATGATTTGGGGGACGGCCAAGGGTAAGATCCTAAACTGAAATATTGATCAAGCAGGAGTGGGGCTGGTGGTGGTTGCAGCCTGTGTATGGTGGTATCTGGTGGTTGTGTTGATTGATCTAACCTGGGGGGAATTTTATGAACTGGTTGCGGTGGTAGTATTGTTGATGCGGCAATAAGGGCTACTAGAAATCGGGATGGTGGCGGCAAGGGGGCCGAAATGAGACCGTCTTGTTGGGAGTAGCTGTCGAAAATTCCATCGACGGCGGTTTCCAATTGAGACCAGAAAAAATTAAATTCCTCCCCCGTAATGCTAAAATCGCAGGCTATTGATAATTCACAGGGTCGTATTGACTCCTGATGCCAACTAACGCACCGAGGAAGCAAGACAGTCATATCGATTTGTTGATTCAATCGTTGAATACCAGATGATACGATCTTCGCGATATTATTATGAATTCGTTGATTCACATATGAATACTGGAAGAACAATAAATAAAACACGGGACAAAAGGATTAAAACCCAATTTAATTCAATCTCTAAATCAATTCTCTTTACAGTGATAATTAGACACCTATTGATACTAGAAATAAAGATATTAAAAATCCTAACAAATCAATTAAAGATACTAAAAATCATAACAAATCGATAAAAATCTCAACAAATTCTATCAACACTAAATAAAACTAGTAATTTCACTCATGCGATGCACGGATATAAAATAATATGAATATTAAACTTATTGTATTATTAAATATGTTTTTTTATATTTATATGCGTGAATTTATTAATTGTAATGTAAAAATGATCAACTATAAATTTATCAAGTTTAATACATGTCTAATATGAATTATCAACAATATTTATTATGATATAATATATTATTGAATGATATAAGAACTTAATAAATTAATTGCTTATAAAATTAATTTTAAGAAAACTAAATAAATATTGGTTAAGATACATTCTACACATAAAAATTAATAATGCATAAATTACTTATACATAGATACATTACAGATTTGAAAGACTTCCTTATATACAACATTTTCTGTGGATTGATTATGTTCACCGTCTTCATCACAAATTAAAATTTTAAATCCTTTGCGATTGGTCACTCTTGATATTGCAACATACAGCTGACCGTGACTAAAATGGGTTTTTTCAATAACAGACCAACATGAGAGAGTGATTGACCTTGACTTTTATTTATTATCATTGCATAAGAAATGATCAAGGGAAACTGTCTTCTTTGGAACCTAAACGGTAACCTTAGATCTGATGGAGTTAATGATATTCTCGGGATCAGAACTTTATGGCATTGCATTGTTTCCACACATAATCTTTGCTTCTAAAACATGTGATCCAAGCTTGGTAATTACCAGTCGAGTGCCATTGCACAAACCAAGTGAATGATCTATATTTCTCAACAACATCACAGGAGTGCGAACCTTCAGTTTTAGCTCGTGATTATGAACACCTGAACATCTTATTCCATTTAGAAACTCTGGAGTGTGTACATCAGTCAATACGTCTACATTAGCATCAGACTTGCATCCACTGTTGGAACTTAAATATGTCCTTGCATCACCCGAATTCAATGAGGACATATACTCGTTCACGCTATCAACAACATCAAGTGTTGGTCCCAGTATAGCACGGTCCTTCAAAAAACTCATATTGCCCATTGAATTCATATAAGATGGATACGTACTCTACACGATGGATAAAATTGGATCACCTGAAGATTTTACTATGAGATATTTAGGAATTTCAACAATTGCATGCTCATCAGTCTCAACCCCCATTGCTCCATCCCCAATACGTGCAATCCATTCAGAGAACTCTTTTAATTCGTTATGCTCAATTGTTGAAACCGGCATCTGCAACCTCATATTCTTAGTTACTTTCAACAATTTGCAGTCCCTCCATATATTTGAAGAAATTGGATTGCTCAACTGCATAATGTCTTTCAGTGTTCTGTCTAATGCTTCAAAATAGTATTTGTGCATCATTGGAGCTTCATCCCAGACAATAAGGCTTGCTCTAACAATAAGTTTTGCTAGTTGACTACCCTGTTTGATCGAACACATTGAGTTCTCATTTGGATTTAGAGGAATTTTAAATCTTGAATGAGTAGTTCGGCCACCGGGAAGCAAAAGTGAAGTTATGCCACTTGAAGCCATATTCAGAACAATTTCTCCCCTCGATCTAATCGCCGCAGATAATGTTCTCCACAAGTACGTCTTTCCTGTACCTCTATAACCATACACGAAAAATACACCTCCACAATAATGTTATGACTTTTTGAATTACCTTCCTGTAAGAAAATTGACTTTAAGTATTAAGCAACACTTTATGGTAATGTTTGAGTGGAATAATAAAGTATGGTATGTTAAAATCTGAGGACATATATTTTCTGTAGTAAAAGGACAACCTGACTTCCATTAGAACAAAACTCGTCGATCATATTCTTATTCTTTGTTAAGTTCTTGACACTGTAAGCCTCAGTATACCCTGTAAGATGTTCGGGGTTAACTTGAACACAAAAAAGTGCTTCTGCATTTAGCGTATGATACAAAGTGTCGGGTATCAACATATCTAGGTTGTTTTGGTCCTCCAAAATTTGTGTAACAGTTTTGCCTATGAGAGATATACACTGCTGGTCCCATAAGGTAAAAATAGCATTATCAGTCTCATCTTGAATTTGTACTTGAATTTTATACCTGAAATATGTGATTATGTTAGTATTTCTTATTAACTTATATTTAATAAGAATTTTTTGAATTTAAGTGAAATTTGTGATAACCTCGGGGTCCCTGAAGCCATTATCTTCTTGCAGCCCTCAAACTTGAGTTTATTATTTTCTTTCTTCAGTTTCTCTTTGCATATTTTGCATGAAATGTACCACCACCCACCAATTGTCTCAATTGAGACTATCCTTGCTAAAACCCAAACGCTTTCAACCTTAAAGAGTTGAATATTCATGTATTTAAAAAAAAGTATAAGTCTTGAAAAACAATCAATAAAGTTATTAAAATATTTACAAATATACCTCTCTATCTTGACGCAACTGCTCAATAGTCTTGATTTTAAGATTTTTAGTTAGTTCTTTTGTTGTTGTGGAAGAACTGGTTGAATTTGAACTCGAAACACCTATTGGATTTGCGTCATCATTAAAACTGTAAGAATATAACAAAACATATTAGGATGTAGAATTTAATAAAAATATTAATGATGCAAATTAGTACTTTCAGGTATTTGGCAATACCTTTGCTTGAACTTTTCAACCTCAGCACAATCCAAGTTGAAGCTAAGCTTTGTAATATTATACGTTGAAGAAAGTACCACTCGTTCGACAATTCATACAGAATAATCAAAGGGTATTAACAAATGCATAGAATATTAGATAATTTAGATAGTGTAATTTTTTGCCTTTTGATTTACCGTAAAAAAAAATTCCCCTACAGAACTACACTATTAAAATTATAGGTTCCTCCCAAATTGAGCAATACATTTGAGTCCTCCTACAATATTTACATACTATTTAATTAGTTCTAAACTAAAAATTTAGGCAGTTAACTGAATCATAGTAAGACTATAAGTAATATTACTGAGTGTCCTCAAGTAGAATCTCCACTACTTTTGTCTCTCCACCTATATTGCTTATTAGTTTAGGTCTGTTGGCAACCACAACTCGACCAATCACATCTGTAAAAATAAAAATCAAAATACATTAGAAATGAACTTAATAAGAAACACTAACAATTTTTCCAAAATGCAATAATTACCAAACAATTCAGCTTCATACAAATTTTCAATATCAGATAGATAGTTGAATGGCTTGAAATTATACAGCAGCAAGGGGAATTTGTCATCAATAACTTTGGTTTGTTGGATAAAGATAATCAGTTTCCTATTTGACGTGGTGCAATGTCTGTGCTTGTTAAACGTCACAATAAAATTCTTCACTGCATACAACCTTTCTTCAATCAACAGTGGAGAAAACGTGTTAAGCTGGTCTTCTTTCATAGTTGCATGCACCCTTTCTCCCTGCACAAGTATCATGTAAGAATAAGTTAGTTAAATTTGTACATCATTGTGTGAAAATCTGTACAAATATAAAAATTAATATTTAACCTGCATATCATGAAATACACATTCTAGAGACGATGATGATTTTCGATTTGCAACTGTAGGTACTCGATATGAACGCTCAAAGCGAAGTTTCATTGCCCACTCAGTTTTGAATGAGTTGATCTCACTCACAAGCTTGAAAAGTGAACCCATGACTCCTCAAATGTGCAACATAATATTTACTTATATGGTAAGTTGTGAATGATGCTGGTGATATCAGCTGATATTTATAGACTTTTTTAGGAAAGATGAAGAGTCTTTCAAAACTGGTGCAGTCTTTGTGCATGCATAATATGATTTGACATGTCTAATAATTATTCATATTAGGCAGATTTGATTTTAAATTTTATTCCTTTTATGTTTTCATAATGTTTGGTGTTTTTTAATTCATTATTATCTTAATATTTATTGTTAGGGATCTTTTTAGAAAGGATACATGTTCATTTGTACTTATTTAGTTGGATATTTGTGTTCTTAATACTTGTTGTTAGGGATTTATGGACTTTTTTTAGGGAAGGTGAATGGTTTGATCTTTAGGAAGTTGAAGAGTCTTTTATATATGATGCAACCTTTGTGCATGCATATATCATTTGACATGTCTGATAATTATTCATATTAGGCAGATTTGGTTTGATTTTAAATTTTATTCCTTTAATATTTTCATAATGTTTGGTGTTTTTTAACAAATTATTATCTTTATGTTTATTGTTAGTGATCTTTTTAGAAGGGATACATGTTCACTTGTATTTATTTAGTTGGATATTTGTGTTCTTAATACTTGTTGTTAAGGATTTATGGACTTTTTTTTAGGAAGATGAATGGTCTTTTATGGAAGAATTGTCTAATCTTTAGGAAGTTGAAGAGTCTTTTATACATGGTGCAGCCTTTGTGCATGCATATATGATTTGACATGTCTGATAATTATTCATATTAGGCAGATTTGGTTTTATTTTAAATTTTATTCCTTTTATGCTTTCATAATGTTTGATATTTTTAACAGATTATTATCTTAATGTTTATTGTTAGGGATCTTTCGAGAAGGAATATATGTTCATTTATACTTATTTAGTTGGATATTTGTGTTTTTAATACTTGTTGTTAGGGATTTTTTTAGAAGGGATGTTTTTCCATCCATACTCTAATTACAGGTGTTGAGAAATAATTAATATTTTGTAAATGATGCTAGTGATACAACTGGTATTTTATGAAGATGAATTGTCTTATTTTATCAGGATAATGAAGAGTCTTTTATGAACTTTGCAGACTTTGAACATATCTGGTATATTATTTATATTTGACAGATTTGACTTGAAAAGGCATTTTTTTGCTAATTTTTTTATTCATCTGATTTTATTTTTTTGTAATTTTTTGTCCATATTTGATGTAAAATTTTTCTGTACATCAAATATATGTTGTAAATTTAATTTTTTGGTATTTCTCCTTTTTATGCATGATACAATGAATATAGAACTCCCTCCGTCACGTAGGAATTTTCACCCTACGGGACGACACATTTTTAAGAAAAATATATTTTATATATAAAGTAATGGCATATGGGTAAATATGTATGTAGATTTGTGAGTGTGCGCGTAAATCAATGTTTCCTTTTTTATTAGTGTGCAAATTTGTGTGGAACGTTCGAATAAGGAAAGTGTGCAAATTCCTATGGGACAGAGGGAGTACCAAATATTATTCTATTTCATTTTTGGATATGACTATCTCATTGTAATTAATAATTATTGATTAAAAATCTCTTAGATTTGAAATTTAAATTTAATTAATGACTACTGATGGACTGCTTAAAAAAATATATTTGAAATTATTTTTATTACACAAAAGTTAAGAGTCTCCATTTTTAAATGATCATGGTGTGATTTATGCAAATGTTTTATAAAGAAAAAGTCACATATCATATCAAAGTTTATTAAATGTCTTAAAATAATAAATTGAAGAGTCCTTCGGAAGATGTGAGCCTTGAAATTAAGTTTACACCAATTTTCAGAATTAACAAATAAAAAAAATAAGAATTTGATTTATTAAAGGCCCACTCAAATTTTAGTGCTTGAGGTGCAAGCTTGCATATGAGAGCAAGTGTGCTTAACCCTTCAACCATATTTACTATGGATTTTCACAGCCATTTTTGCTTTTATATAGTTATAGATATTTACACTCCTTATCTTCATCAATTTTGTAATTACAATAAAAATTTAGAGTAGGTTTCTTGTGAACTCGAATTCATAAGAACTCGTATCACTGTTATGCATAATTAATATCACTATTATTCATATATATTATCACTGTAATAAAAATATACTTGATTTTTTAAATAATTATATCGTATATACATAACAGCGGTGTATACACATGACAATGATAATTGATGAACCCGATTCACCGTGAACTAGGGTTCATACAAATTTTTGTGAAAAAATTAAGTACATAGTTATAAATTATTATACAAAATATATAATAGGTTTTATTTTATTCCAAAACAACTATACCCTAAATTATTGTCGATATGCCCGGGGAAGAGAGTTCCAATGCGATTGCAGTGTAGCACCAGCTAAGGTTCAATTCATAGTGCATGGTTAGCATTGTTATTCCAGTGAAGTTGAACTAAGTAACTGAAGTTCAATCTCAATTTGAGTATTTCTCGAATTCAGTTCGGACTCACCATTACATTAACGTATTGAAATAGACGATTTGATTCACAAACGAGTCGAGCTCTAGAAGCCAAACGAATAAAAAATGAACCGACTCATTAATGGATCAAAAATTTTACGAGCTCTCAAGCTACTCGATTAGAATAATAATTTTTATTGTGGACCCTTAATCTAGGGACAACAAATGGGCCCCGTTTCCACAGTCCTTTTGCTTTGGATACCAGGTTGGGCTCTTAACCTATTGTGGTTGAATGCATTATTGCATTTGTTCCAAGTATCTAAGTAGGGTTATGTTTTATCCTTGTCTTAACCCACACTAATCCAACAAATATACCATTTTCGGGTCCACTTTCTTTCCGACAATCATAGCCGCTCGTTGCGCCTAAACTTTCGTTTGAAGTAAAGTAGATCAACTTATACACACTCTTAATTATTTCATTTGGGTGTTATTTTTGGTTTTTAAAAATAAAGATTTAGATTTTAAAATTCAAAATCTATTTTAATTTTTGATTTAAAAAAAATAAAATTTTAAAATACTAATTCTACCCCATATAAATAACATATATATAAAAACATATTATATTTTTACTTCATCTAATATCTATTCTACTTTTATTTTTTCCTACATTATAAAATTAAAATCTACCCGCTCAAAAGTTTAAAAACAACAAAATTTTTAAAAATCTCTAAATTTTAAAATGCACTAGTATTTAGAAATTGATATCTAAAACTCACTTGAAATCCCAAGAAAATACTATTATTTTCTTAATTAGTACTTCAACATTTTCACGTGTATTTATTCGCAAGCTCTGAACAATTTCAAATTTAACTTAATGCCGGAGGAGTTTGGCATTGAGTGAACACGTTTCACCGTAAAATCAAAGCTGGTTATATTTTTAATAATATGAATAATATTATTTAAAAGTTAATATTGTTTTTAGTATAAACAATCAATATCTTTTAATGTAACTATTAATAAATTAAATTTTACATTAAAATTTATTCGTACAAATTTTTACAATACATTGATATTTCAAATTTACGTAATTCAGATACATCGAGATTGACCTTGTATTAACAAAACGTTGTAATGATGGGTAGGAACATGGCAAGACAATTAAAAAATCACATAACATTCTGGTCAACTTGAAGGTTTAAAATTGAGTTTTGTAGCACAAGTCAAGTACTAATGTACATTATTTTCTAAGCACAATAATATAAATCATAATTACCCAAACGCTATTCACTAATATATAAAATAATAGGATTACTTGGTAGGTGGGTTTGAAATAAGAGAATGAGTATGAAATTACATAATGCGTTTGGTTGAAAGGAAATGAAAGAATATTTTTGTACAAAAAAGAAATGGAAATGAAAGGTATAGATTGATACTTAAGTTTTTTTTTTTTTTTTTTTGGCAGGAAATTATCTTTTATAAATATAAAATTTGAAGTACAATAGATCAATTTTCCTATCCCTTGACAACACCTACCAAGGAACGAAACTACTCCAAACCAATCGGGAGGATATGGAGAGTACAAAAAGAAAACAGACGCTAACAACTTTTAAGCACCATGACAAATAAACATCCCACACTAAGGTGATTTTCCGCCGATTATAGTTAGCATCCATCTCTGACCAATCCTGCACCTATATGATTCAAGATCATCTGGCACACTACCAGATTTGAATCATAAGCACAACATCGAGATAGTAGAAGCAACATATTAAAATAAAAGAGACACCACACAGGGCGTAAACAATCTTACAACTGCTTAGAGTAGGAGAAGGAAAACTAAATCTAAAACATAAAAGTAAACTGCAGAAATCTGAAACACCAACAGAAATAAAATAAAAGAAAAGGATTTAACGGGTCATCCTACCAATCGACACCGTAATTACGACATCGTTGGAAAGGAATGACCCGTTAAACCATTGAAACAGTAAGAGGAGGCAGACGGAGTAGATCTGCAACCGATCAACAGTGGCGAAGTTGTGACCCGGTATCGGTGTGGACGGTGAAGAAGATCACCGATCGGCGAGCGGAGTGGATTCCTCGGACGGCGAGCGGCCGTGGCACAACAGCAGAGGTGAACGCGGCGAGACCGGATCTATGGGTAGCGGCGGCTGCTGTAGGGTTGCACGGCTGGTTTTGTGGGGTTGGGAAAGGGGGGTGTTTTTTTCTTAGAGAGAGAAAACGTTATATATAGTAGAAGTTCTTTTTTGAGGATTCATGTACATGATACTTAAGTATTTTTAGGAAGAATGAAAGTCATTCCTTAGCATCATTCATATATATGTATTTTTTTTAATCGGTGTGTTAGCTCACGTGGTCACCGAACTTCTCACTTGAGTGAGTGACCAGAATTCGATTCCCTCTGAAAACGAATTAAAGGAGATATAATGTTTGCTTGAATATAATTCTCAAAGTGTTTGAGGACTTGATGAACTAACTTCTAATTATGAACAACTAACATTTACCAATAATATATATATATATATATATGTATTTTTATTCTTATGTTAACTTTTTAAACTAAATTATATTATGTTATATTTAAATACTTTTTTTGTTTAGAATATTTTTTAATACAAAAAAAGGTTAATTGTAAATAAAAAAATTTACTAAATTAAGTATAATGTATGATAATGATTGTTATTCTATTATCAACCAAATAATTAAATAAACACTTTCCCTCTTCAATTTAACTAGATCAATTTTTTTTTTTTTTGACATATGAAGTATTATGGGATATTGAGAGGTTCATTTATTAATAAAATTATTATTATAAAAAAAATTAAGTATTATATTTTCATAAAAAAATAATGTATTCATAAATAAGCAACACAATATCCCATTATATACTCTTAACATGTGATAAAAAAAAAAAAAAGCAATCCAAAAATCAAGCCTTGTAAATTTGGACGGAGTGAGTAATTGAGTCATTCTCTACTAAAATTTGTTCGTCTTTGATATCATTACATTCAGTATATTATATTTATAAATTAATATCATAATATTTATTCAAACTGTTCTATATATTTGTGTCTGTAACTGTTATTAATTATTAAAAGTAATAATATTACTCCTTCCGTACCATAACTATTTTTTTATTTGATTCATACTAACTCTATGTTCACACCATTAAAAAAATTCAGTATAATATTCATATTATACCTACTTTATATACTAAAAAATATAACAACTCATTTTAATTGATGAAAAAAATTAATAAAATTTTAAATATGTGTGTTAGACACATGTATAAAAATAAATACTTTAGATTTAATTATATACAATAAACACACGTTATATTAAAAAATATTAATTCCACTTCACAAAAAATTTGCATATTTTTAAGGCTTAATTGCATATTAAATCACCACCTTTTGAAAATTTGCAGTTTAATCTAAATTTTTAGATATTGGCAAAATAAATCACCACCTTTACATTTTTTTGCAATTTAAACTTCGGCCAGTTTGCCCCTTTTCCGAATGTTGATGTGTACAAATAATTAAATAATTATTATCCTAGTAAGCATCCACATCATTAAATACTAATAAATATAATGAAGTTTTTAAAAAATACATAATTAATTAAATAAATACTCCCCCTGTCCCAAGATAAACTTCACACTTTCCTTATATGGATGTCCCAACTCTTTCTTCACACCCCAAAAAAGGAAACAATCCACACTCACAAAAGTCAATAAAATACACTTTTTATATTTTATTATTTAACTTCACACTCACATACTTCACTTTTTCTTAATATGCGTGAAACTCCAACTATGAAGAAAATGTTGGGACGGAGGGAGTACTATAAAAACTTCTAAATAAATATTCATTTTAAAAATATAAATTAATTAATAAAATTAAAACATAAAATATTAAAATAAATTCAAAATTATACATATTCTCTCTAAAAAATAAAAATACAGTAAACTATACTAAAAAAAATTAATAAATTTTAAATTTATATAAATATATATTCATATCCATTATTCTTATATTTTTTAATATATAAAAATTATATATATTTCTTAAAATTGTAAAATCTCTTACAAAATTCATGACTCAAAATTACATAACTATTACTTTCTCCGTCTCGAAATAGTGCTCACACTTTTTTCAATTTTTTTAAAATTTAAACTTCGGGAACTTGCCCTTTGCGTGAAAGATGATGTGGACAAATAAATTCATAATCATCATCCCAATAAATATCCACATAATTAAATATATAAAAAAAATAAATGAAATTATTAATTTTATAATATAATAATAAAAAAATACATATAATTTTTAAAAAAAATAGTCATATTTTTTAAAATTTAAATGTTTAAAATTATTTCTAAAATATATTAAAAGTTATAGTAATGTTTAAAAATTCACACATATTTTTTATATTTAAATAAATAAGTAGATTATATATATATATATATATATTAACAATATAAAAATAAAAGTATTTTTAAATAATAAATGAAATATTTTAAAAAATGAAAATAAAATATTTAAATTTATCTACAATAACTCTAAATCTAAAAATTATACATTTTAGAAAAAATGTACACATATATAATCCTAAATTTTTTAATATATTTTAAATTCGTCGAATAATTTTTGCACATTTTCAAAAAATAAAAATCTGAAAAATTTAAAAAGTTTGAAATCTATTCCTAAATACACATTTTTTTTTAATTTCTCCTCACAAATTAAAAAAAGTGTGAGCAATATTTCCAGACGGAGAAAGTAATAGTTATGTAATTTTTAATCATGAATTTTGTAAGAGATTTTACAATTTTAAGAAAAATATATAATTTTTATATTTTAAAAAATATAAGAATAATGTATATGAATATATATATAAATTTAAAATTTAATAATTTTTTAGTATAGTTTACTATATTTTTATTTTTTTTAGAGAGAATATGTATAATTTTGAATTTATTTTCATATTTTATGTTTTAATTTTATTAATTAATTTATATTTTTAAACTTATTTTTAGATTTAAAATATAATAAAATAATTTCATTTCAAAATTAAAATGAATATTTATTTAGAAGTTTTTATAGTATTTATTTAATTAATTATGTATTTTTAAAAAAATTTATTATATTTATTAGTATTTAATGATGTGGATGCTTACTAGGATAATAATTATGTAATTAATTGTACATATCAACATTCGGGCAAGGGACAAGCTGCCCGAAATTTAAATTGTAAAAAAAAATAAAGATAGTGATTTATTTTGCCAATATCTAAAAATTTAGATAAAATTGCAAAATTTTAAAAGACAGTGATTTAATATGCAATTAAGCCTATTTTTAATAATAGAGATAGTAGAAACGGTAACCACAAATGTTGACATAATAGTTAAACATACTTTTACTTTTCTTACCACTATCACACTTTTTCATTCCTAACTTTTTTCTTCTAGCAGACAAAACTCTCTAAATTTGGTATTAAAACGATCAGCAAATTGAAAATTAGTCTGCCTGGCTGAATTTCTTTTTTCCTTTGTCAAACATGTTGAAGAAGAAATAATCCTCCGTCCCAAGATTACTTTTATAGTCATTTTGGGCCCATAAATAAATAAAAAATGAATATATAAGTATAAAATTAAATAAAAAAATAAAAAAATATATTTTATTAACTTTTGTGAGTATAAAAAAAGTGTAAAAGTAATTTTGAGATAGAGAGGATATGTTTTACTGAACAACTTAACCCCACACAATTACTGTTATTAATCTTATTTCGCCCTTAACATCACGCTCCAAAATTCATAATAGTGTGTAGAAATACAAAAATTTTAATGTTATATGTATGTATTAAGTATATTCTATAATTTAAATTTATTTTTGTTTCTTTACTAACAAATTGTTTTAACTGAACAATTAAATGTGTTAAATTGTAACGGACTCTAAATTTCTAATTAAAATAAATATGTTTGTTCAATTAAAATAAGAATGACTATTATACATGAGCCACACGATACATATAATACACAAAAGATTTAGGAAGCACTTATAATATAGAGATTATTTAAGATAATAGGAATGAAGATAAATATATATACATTAATTAGTGAGAAAAGAAATGCAAACACAATAAATGAAGTAATTATTACACCATTTAGTTATATTTTTTTAATCTTATAATTATTCTTCTCAATTAATTTCATGTCACAACTCAGAACCTACAACTTTCTTTTATCAAACTTTTTTAAAAAAAAAATTGGAGCACAATTTTAGTAATATAATTATACGAATACAAATACTCATTTAATATTCCCTTCGTTCCAAAACTACTTTATAGTAGTTTTGGGCACGCGAACTAAAAAAAATGAGTTTGTGATTGTAAAATTAAATAATAAAATATAAAAAAATGTATTTTATTGACTTTTGTGAGTATAAATTTTTTTTAGATGTGCAAAAATAGAAATGAGACATTCAAATAAGAAAAATATGAAAATAGTTTTGAGAAAAAGGTAATATATATAAAGAAGAGCAGCTGTATAATCTTATATTTCCAAAAAGGGTCACAACTTCCTTTAAAACCACAGCAATGCCACTCGATTCCCTCCCGAGGCCAGGCTACCTCAATAAGTAGTAGTCTTGCCTCCACCTCTTCACTCACTTCACTCCATCCTTTCTCTCTCATCTTCATTTTTCTAACTAGCAGAGAGAGAAAATGGCTCTACTCGCTCTAATTGCCTGCATTGCCTCCCTCATTTCAGTTGAAGCCAGAATTCCCGGTGTCTACTCCGGCAGCGGCTGGCAAAACGCCCACGCCACCTTCTACGGCGGCAGCGACGCCTCCGGCACCATGGGTATGTAAAATTCATATTCCCCTTGTCAAATTAACTAAATTCCGAACCTCAATTCGAACTGCAATGTCGTCAATTACAGGCGGAGCTTGTGGGTACGGGAATCTGTACAGCCAGGGTTATGGCGTGAACACGGCGGCGCTTAGCACGGCGCTGTTCAACAACGGGTTCAGCTGCGGCGCCTGCTTCGAGATCAAATGCGCAGACGACAAGTCATGCCACGCCGGCAGCCCCTCCATCTTCATCACGGCCACCAATTTCTGTCCCCCAAACTACGCTCTGCCCAACGACAACGGCGGCTGGTGCAACCCGCCCCGGACGCATTTCGACCTCGCTATGCCTATGTTCCTCAAGATCGCCGAGTACCGCGCCGGAATTGTTCCCGTCACCTACCGGAGGTGAGATTTCTCTTCCATAATTACTTGCTTTTTGCCCTGCTGTGCTCTGTTTTTTTTTTAATGGGAATGCTACCATGTTTTGTTAAACAATTGCACATTTAAGTGTATAAAATTGAATCAGGACTTAGAATGTGTTTTCCATTTGTTTAATTACTTGGAGGTTGCTCGAGAGCAACAGTGTCTATACTGGTCACAAGCCCGTTAACAGTGAAATGACAAATTTGCCCCTTATGCTTATTCTCACTGTAGGGTACCTTAGGAGAAACACTCCAACCACTGAAAGTGACAAACTGGAATTTATTAAACCATTCACATTGGTATTATGTTCACCAAATACATAATTCTTCGTTTCAGAATAATTCAAGCTTATTATTTTGGCTTAGTATTGTATGACATCAGTTATACAGTGCAATTCAAGTTCATTTTTTGAAAGTTATACAAAATATTATTGAAAAATTAAACATGTTATTAATTTGTGTAATTTTTTGGTAATAAATTATACAATTTTTAAAAAATAAATTTAAATTGCACGGTGCAATGATGCAGAAGAGACTTATTCTATTATTGTTAACTATATTGCGAATTAAAAAAAAAAAATCAATGTACTTAAGATATGGGTGAGGAAGGGAGGAAGGTGGGCAGGTGTGTGTGAAATCAGAAAAAAAGGAAGAGAGGGCATTTGATAGGGCGCACATGGTTAGTTGTTGCATGGTCAAAACGGCCTATTTATATCTAGTCCAGTCTAGTCTAGTCTAGTAAAAAAAGAAAAAGAAAGACGTCAGCCGGGGATTAAGTTTGGGACCAAAACATAGCATGTGAGAGTTCGTTAGTACAAGGGCCCACTCCCACCACTTAGATCTCGACACGTCATCACTGATCCTCACCATTAAAGTCAATCATCACACCCTAGGCAGTCACAGTCTTCGCTGCAGCTGTAAAAACTCCCCTCCCATCCTTAATTCCCGCTCCCCTGTTACACAATACAAAATAATAATATTATTTAATCTGCATACGGCTAAATTTTTAATTAATAAAATGAAATTCACTTTTTTCATCCCAATTTAAGTTTCATATTTACTTCCAAATTAATTTTCATACCTAATATTTGTGCAATATAATTTTTTTACATAATTTAACCCATAGTCAACCATTGAAATATTTTTATTTTATCAATTTAATAAAGTGAAAACATGAGATTCCTTATTTTGCGTGTGTATGTGAATGTGAACTGGGCAATAAAGTGGTAAATCTTAGTATTGAATAAAATTATTTTTGCAGGGTGGCATGCAGGAAGAAAGGGGGCATAAGGTTCACAATCAATGGGTTCAGGTCATTCAACCTGGTTCTGATCACCAACGTCGCGGGTGCAGGGGATATAGTGAGGGTTAGCATCAAAGGGTCGAGAACCGGGTGGATAAGCATGAGCAGGAACTGGGGCCAGAACTGGCAGACAAGCGCCGTTCTGATTGGTCAGTCACTCTCACTGAGGGTCACAAGCAGTGACCGTCGCTCCTCCACCACATGGAACATTGCCCCAGCCAACTGGCAATTCGGCCAAACGTTCGTTGGAAAGAACTTCAGGGTGTGAAGAATTACCGCCTGAATTTACTACTTTAGCCTTTTCTGTGGCGTGGGGTTCAATTTTCACTATTTGAAACTGCTTTTCTTTAGTGGGTTTTTGGGTATTCGAAGGAGAAAGATAGGGTGTGTTTAGACAAGTGAGAAAAAGAGGAAATTAATGGTTTCTCTTTTTTGACTTATTTGAGCGGGAAAAGCTGAGGCGGCTGCACAAGAATTTGTAGCCCGCAGCTTACTTTTAAGTTTTTAATAATATATATATATAATATAATATAATATAGATTTTAAAGTAGTTTTGGTATGTAATGTACTAATGTGGTATGTTGACTTTGCTAAAGAATGTGCAATTGTACTTTTAACTACCTTTATTTAAATGGAGATTGATTGGTTCTTATTGCAATTCCTGGGTATTTATCTTTCCCAATATTTAAATACAAAATGCAATGTGAAAATATATCATAGATGAAGGAATTTTGAGGTATAATTTTAATTCACTACACTTATTTTGTTAGAATATTTAAATTGATAAATTTTTAATATTTAGCTTGGATTTTAATTCATATTGAGTAAATTTTAAATATTTATGATTCATTTGGTAAGGTCTAAAAAATTAATAGGCAGTTACTCCTTTTGTCTCAAATCTATTTTCATACTTATGTTTAGCATAGATATTACTACCTCCGTCTCACAAAAGTTTGCATATTTTCCTTTTTAGTTTGTCTCACAAAAGTTTGCATACTCCCAAAATGGAAATATTCCTTTAAATCTCCACCTTTAAAATCTTTACCTCACAATCTCCACCATACACATTCTACTCATTACATTTTTTCTTAAAACCTGTGCCCTGGAAAGTACCGCAAACTTTCCTGGGATGGAGGTAGTAAAAAAGATTATTTTGTTGACTTTTTAAACCAACCAAATGAGTTGTTTTACTTTGGATAAATTATATACAAGATCATTTATTATGATATAATCAAGGATGAAAATATCGGTATCGACGGAAATATCGATACCCTGAATTTATGGATATATCGGTGGAAATATCAATATCGAATATCGATATCGGTAAAAAATAGAAAATTTACGAAAATTTCATTAAAATAATGGAAATTTAACATGAAATTTTAGACAATATTATTACTAGTCTTAATACATTAATTGAACTTAAAATCTCAATAAAATGAGAATCTTACAAAAAACATATCAAGAAAACCTACGTAAGAAATATAAAACGATACAACAATTGTTCATAATTATTGAATATTACACAGCAAATACCAAAATGATGTCCTATGAGCTTCACATGTAAAAGAAGAAAGACCATCTTGGTCTAAGCAATAATGGTACCAAGTCCCGAGGATTGAGAATTGAAAAAAAAAAAATTCCTGAAATTTTCCGAAATTTTGACCGATAAATTACCGAAATTTCCACGATATTTCTCGATAATCTGCACATTTTGAATTACCCTGGACCGATATCGATATAGTAACAGAAATTTCTTGAAATTTTCGATATTTTCCCGAAATTTGACCGAAATTTTGGAAAAATAATCGTTCAAGTGAATTTCCATATCGGTACCCTCAAATTTCTGAAATTTTGAAGAAATTTCGGCGAAATTTCGCGAAATTTCAAACCTTGGATATAATTACATTTAGGACCATCAAAAACCTATTGTATAAATAAGGTCAAATGAAACTCCACTTCACCCTCATGTCATACACATCACACTCAAAAACCCTCATTCTCATTCCTCACATCCATTTGAAAATCGTTACTCTCTCTCTCTCTCTCTCTCTCTCTCTCATACGGAGAGCCGCCTGAACTCGCCACCGTTGTTGCTGCTCTGCTCAGATCGGCTGCCTCCACCATCGATGCCTTCAAAAATTGACTGTCTCTACCATCCAGACCGAGAATGCTACCTCGACTGTCTCCACTCTCCACGTCCGTCATGCTCATCTACCGTCCCTCGAAGCCGCATCTGCAACGTCCGCCATGCCTCTATTGGTATCTCTCCATCTATCTGTCACACACACACTCTCTCTCTCTCTCTACCCTCAATTCTGTCTCTTATTCTCTCTCTGCCATCAAATTATGGTTTAGAGGTTTTATGTTTAGGGGAATATAGGTTTTGATGGCTTACGAATGTATGAAGAAGTGATTATGCTGACCATAAATTTGGTGATAATGATTTTCACAAAAGAAAGTTGATCACAATAAGTAATGCAAATATTTACACCGATTCAATTGATTTAGTTTGATTCGGTCTTATCTACATCTGGAATATCTCTAGATTAAACTGTATTAACCCCTCTCAAGCGAGGTGTTGGATTAACATCAATACGGAATTTGGATTATAGAAATTCGAATAGAGATCGGGGCAAGACTCTTCGTAAAAATATCAGCGACCTGAAGTTTGGAGGGCACGAACTTAGTATCTAGCTTTTGATCAATGACTAGCTCTCGAAAAAAAATAAAAGTCAATATCAATGTGTTTGACACGTTTATGAGCATTATATTTTGACTCCAGAAGGCACTTTTGTTGTCACTCAAAAGCAAAGGTTGGGAGGGGGTAGCCCACGAAGCTTACGAAGTAAGCGAGTAAGCTAAGTCATCTCTTTGGCAGTATTGGTCAGTGCATGATATTTTCTCTCACAGCTCGATCAAGCTACAGTTGGTTGTCTTTTAGCACTCCAGGAGACAAAGTTACATCCTAAAAAGATAGAGTAGTCATAGGTGGAACATCGAGAATCTTCACAATAGCCTAATCAGCATCAGACTATTTGAGTATTGAGTAATATGATGAAGTAGAGAAGGTGAGGCCAAAATTAATGACACCCTTAAAGTAGCGACAAATTTACTTAACGGCCAAGAAAGGCTTAGTTGCAATTTAAATCGTAACCTTTTCAAAATTAAATTTTAAGTTAAACTTTTGAATCTTGTTAAAAAAGCTTTAAGGTTTTTTTTTTTTTTTTTGCAATTAAGACTTATGAGGAGATCTACCTCTGCACGAAACATATGTGCTGACTACGTGGCATTTACCATAAAAACTTAATTACATGAAAAATATTTAAAGTATTAATTGTAATTTAAATCACAATATTTTCTGCAATTATATTTTAAGCTAAACTTTTAGACCTTTTAAAAAAACTCCATTCAAACTTTTATTTTTTGCAGTTAAGGGTTAAAAACATATTTGTCTTTGCATGATGTTTATGCGATATCTACGGGCGTGACAATATGATCCACAATAAAAATTAAATTACATGACAAAACGTCTATTAAAATTTTAAATTGTTTGTTCTAAGAAATTATTGTGGGCCTAAGGAACGATAGTGCATGAACTGTAAGTAAATAACTCAAAGATTTGCCTAGCCCTTGTTCAGGCTAGGACTTTAACGTGCTACGTCTTGTATTTATTGTAAACAAAAAAAAAGTTGTAAATATAAGGGAATGAAAATGGTTATCGGCCCTTTTTTCTATCCAGAATGAACCTATTTATAATGGCTAGAACTAAGTCATAATATACATGTTTGCATGTCGTGTCTTTCTTCTTGCCCACGTTAGGTCATGGCCTAAAGATCATGAGTATCAAGGTAACTTCCCATATTTAACTTCTTTCTTGAAATAATGGGACAACTTTCTCATCTCTTAAGGAAACTAAATCTCAGTGAAGATGCAGAATCTGTAATGGATCTTGTTTCCTTAGCATGATTCTCACTTGTTCAGGTAAGAATTCTTGTGCCTCTAGGAGGTTGGCCTGACTTTTCGATCACACGGTGGTTCTTGTCCTGTGCCCTATGGTAAACTTAGAATTAATGTTTTTCCTTCAGGCCCACCTGATAGGCTTTCGTGAATTTACCTGACTTTTGATTGTCCTAAAGCCCGTTCAGTCGTGGTCTAGGCTCTATGGACCTAGGTTTGGAAGGGCTTTCTTGGATCTGGGCTGGACCCAAAATTTTCAAGAACATTTGTGCCACATCATTTGCCCCTAGGTCTTTGCTCAATTTTCTTGAGAAAATAGCTGGTTCAATGGCATACGCTCATCTTGACTTTAGATTCCTGACACCGGACACTTAGAATTTTTCCAGGTTTCTGTTCAAGTTTTTGGTCTTGGCAACCTTGATTCGACTTTTTTGATCCTGATTATGTCTCTAATCCTGGCCTTGTGCACTTCAGTGACATTTTGAAAACATAAGTTCATTGAGAGTCCCACCAAGATATCTGGCGGCATTTTCACTTTACACGTGACTTGATGGACCTTTCACTTGTCACATAAATATTCCCCGCTATTTCCCCAGGATATTCCTCAAGAAGCGGGAACGACAACTACTTTCACAGAGATTCACCAAGATATGATGTGCCGAATTTATTTTGAAGCCCTTCCGCATTTAATTGAGGAATTTTTCAAATATACATTGGTGCCCCTGAGCTGAATCTATAAATAGCCCGCTTCTTGTTAGCCATCCTCGTAAGTTTGCAACATTTTCATTTTATATTAAAAGTTGAGCACTTTGTCGTCGTTGGAGTCTTCTTCCGATAATAAGTCTAAAGGCGAAGACGGGTCTCCACTGGTACTGCTCTTCAGTTGGGTTAGAGGTAGGAACTTGCCTCCCACGGAACTATGTTGGTCTAATGAATAGGCTCCACTGATCGGGGGTGATGTTAGACCTCGGGGAAAATGAGGCTAACTGTACATTTACTCTCTCCCGCTACTAATGGAGTGTAATCTTTGGGAGAGAGGAAGCTTTTCATCCTGATCATCCATATTTTGTCTATCTACCTCTTCAGCCCCCAGAGCCTTTATAGGATCTCCTTCCCGATCTCCATTTTGGTGTCTCTTTCACTTACAGAAGTTGGATCCTGCTGGAGTTTCTATGCAGCCCCCTGGGGGTGTCAAGTCAGTTGTCCTCCAATTGCATGTCTAGGATACTGACCCCTCAGGGCATCCCACATTGCTTCCTACCAATTCAGGGTCTCAGGACTTCCGATGATTCCCTCCTGGATATTATAGACGACGTGGCACAAAGACCCCTGACTGCGGAAGCAAGCATTGGAGTTGGAGCGATTATGCTATGCCTTTGGGCTGTTGTGCTAGGAAGTTCTTCTCGTCATAGTTGTCAGGACCATGAGATGTAAACTTCCTGAGTGGAGCATCCTTTGTAACTATTACGCTTTTAATGAAATGATATTTTCATTAATTCCTTACTTATGCATTCTGAGTGAAATTTCACATATTTTCTTTTCAAAATTCTTGATGATCATGTCCTGAAAAACTGAAACTGGAGCACAATTTGTTAAAGAACCAATTGAATCGCTTGTTAAATTGTCTCTAATTTAGGCTTTAGAAAGGATATATAACTTAGGATCAGTGAGATGATTAGCTCGTCTGACCCTTAGTGGACAATAGTTTGTAAGCAAGATAATTAACTTACTGACTATGTCGTATCACTGCTCTTTAAAGAGTTTAATAATTTTGAGTTCAGTGAGAAAATTAGCTCGCTTGAAGCTCAATTTTCAAGATTACTTATGAAAGATAATTAGCTCGCCGGATTAATCTTGATGGAATTACCTTAAGAGGTCTTTAGGTTAGGTCTAGTGAGATTATTAGCTCGCCTGAACCCTGTCGCCTGAGTCATGTGCCCTTAAGCTAATTAGCTCACTAATTCGACCCAGGTGAAACTACCTTTACTTGGAAAGGTTCAATGTGTCAGAATTCAGTGAGACAATTAGCTCGCCTAATCCTGATGGTGGAAGCATTTATAAGCAAGATGATTTCTCGCTGACGACTTTGAACTTATCTTACTTTTAAAGCTCGCATGCTCTTCAGGTTTTTGAGATGATCACTTATTCGTAATAGGTAAAGCGTATGTCCTTAAGCCTAAGGGCTAAGTGAGGTGGGTGCAAGACCTGTAGTTGTTTTGAACTGAAATAATAATGAGAATCTTTTTCATGACTACTACAATGATTATCGTGGAATTACGTGCCCGTTCAGGGGTTTAAGCTATTTTACTGAAAGTACTTCTTAAGGTGAGATACGTTCCAAGGTATTGGTCCAACGTTCCGTTATGAAGTTCAAGTTTGTATGCCCCATTCAGCAGACACCTTGTTACCATGATGGGTCCTTCCCAATTAGGGCCAAATACACATTTGAATATCTCGTTTGTCTTTTTCAGTACCAGGTTACCTTCATTGAATTTCCTTATTCTGACTTGAGAATTGATGTGTCTTTCAGATTATTGCTTATAGGTTGTGTTTTTTTGTGCAACCTGCGTTCCTCTAATAAGTCCAAATCTATCTTCAGGGCCAAGCTGTTTTCTTTACCGAAGTTTTGGGATATTCTATGAGTTGAGATTGCCACTTTTGATGGTATGACAGTTTTAGTCCCGAATGCCAAAGCGAACAGAGTTTCTCCAATTGAGTTTTTCATCATCGTACGGTAGGCCAATAGGACATCAGGCAGTTCCAACACCCATCTGTTCTTGCATTTTTCCAGCTTGGCCTTCAAAATCTTCTTGATAATTTTATTAAATGTCTCGACCTGACCATTGGACTGGGGATAATAGTGAGCTAAAAACACCTTTCTGATCCTCCATTGGTTACAGAACTCCATGACTTCAGACTTGTCACTTGCATATCAGGGTCTTCCAGATGAACTTGATCACTTGCATCTGATTGATTTTGATGAGGGGCTCAGCCTCTACCCACTTGGTGAAGTAGTCGACTAATACAATGTTAAATTTATTCCACCCTGAGCAGTGGACAGAGGACCAATCAGATCTATACCCCACTGAGCGAATGGCCAAGGGTTGAACATTGATGTGAGGAGTTCAGGGGTCTACAATATGTTTGGTCCATGCACCTGACATTAATGTGATGCTTTGGCGTAGGTAATGACATCCTTTCTAAGAGTTGGCCAAAAGTATCCCTGACGAATGACTTTGTATGTGAGGGATCATCCCCAAACATTGTTTCTACCGACTTCTTTGTGTATTTCAGCTAAAACTTTACTTCCTTGTTCAGTAGTAATGCTCTTTAATAACAACATATTGAAGCTTAGTTTGTAGAGTTGGTAATTTAGTATCACAAATCGTGATGCTCACATCTCAATTCATCGAGCCTCCGTTCGGTTTTTAAAAGAGGGTGTCATTCTTTAAGTATGCCAGGATATAGGTTACCCATGTGTTTCTATATTTGGCCAAGGTCGCCACTTCTTACTTGCTGATGGACGGGTCAAGCAGCATAGTTAACCTGATGTGGGTGAAGTCGGCTGCCCTTTCAGAGGATGCTAACTTCGAGAGGGCATTAGCCTGGGAGTGTTTTTTGTGGGATATTTTCTCAATGAATACCTACTCAACTTTTCACATTAGCTGACGACTAGATCTTGATATTTGGCTAGTTTTTTTGTCCCTGACCTCGTATTTTACTTTCAACTGATTTACCACTAATAGGGAATCCATAAAAATGTGCAGGTGCCTAACCCCTATGGCTATTGCGAGTTCCAAGCCTCCTATCAGGGTTTCATACTTGGCCTGATTGTTCGTTGCCCTTAAGTTCAAATGTACAATGCTGGTGAAGCATCATCCTTCTAGCCCAATCAGGACAATTCCTGTCCCTGAACTCGTACTCATTGATTACCCATCAGCGTAGAGCTTCTAAGGAGGATGATTTACCTTGGATGGATTCTCAGGGAATGTGAGCTCTACCACGAAATTGGCCAAGGCCTGAGCTTTCATCGATGTGCAAGGAGCATACATTACAGTATATTGAGCTATTTTTAGAGACCACTTTAGTAGACGACTGTTAGTGTCAGGTCGATGGAGTACCTGCCTAAGCGGTACGGTCATGAGCACCTTTACCTGATGATCGAAGAATTAGGGCCTGATGTACCCAGTTAAGTTTCCCATCTGGTCCAATGCAGCTTTGGAAATGATGTTGTAAAAACATCACTTGTCAACTAGGATACTATCAATCTTCATCCCCAGAATCATTGTTTATATCACGAATGCGTCGTTCTTGGGGCTGAGCACGCCCTCATGATCCTTATTAGTGAATGGGATCACAAAGTTCTTGGCAATAGTTACCTCAGGCAGACTGGTTAAGTTTACTTCACTGAGGGCCCTAAGTTTTGCCTTCTTTTTCTTGTTGGAAGTATTCAGGATCGGGGTTCAGGCCCCCAGTGCACCTCCTAGCCTGATCATATTGACTTGTCCCCCTGATAGAGCGTGGGTAATTCTTCCATCAGATCATCATCATCATAATCATCGACTTCCAACTGAGAGATGTTGGCATTCTGTCTCCCTTGACAGTTTTCTTCCTCCTGACAAGCCTCCCTTGGGTGTGGTTTTTTGATGAATTCATCCAGTTTTCCTTCCTCAAATAACTTCCATAATTTCTTCAGGAGGTCGCGATATTTGCTAGTGTTATGGCCAGGGCTGTCATAGTAGGACCATAAATGTTTGTCATTCGGGCGTTAAGGCAACTGCATAATGCATTGGAGGGCCTTCCCCTTGTTCATGTTATAGATGTATGCAGGAGTTTGATTTAGTTCTTGAATCAGGTTGGTATGTGCCTCGTTGTTAACCTTTTAACGTGCTTATAAATTTTGCTGGCCTGGTGCCACTTTTGTTTTTATGGGAGAGATTTTTGAGTTTGCCTAAACTTTCCTTGGTTTTGCCGAGTCTTTGAGCCAGTAGCTTCTGGCGGTTGATAAGTTCGCATTCGCGTGTTCTGCATTCAGTGTAAGTAGCTAGGAGGTCCTTAGTCAGGCTGTGGAATATGGGCGAGTCCCGCATGAATCCCCCTAGGATTGAGTGGATAGCTAGTTCATCATTGACAGGCTCACCTCCCAGGATGATCACATCGATTCAGTCAATGTATTATTCATCAATTTTGTCGGCCAATTGTGCACTCTCATCAGGCGGTGGCGGCTTTCTGGCTTGGTTATTTTGGCCAGACAGTAGGACACAATTTTTTTTTCAAATTTGGAGAAACTGTGGATCGATCATGACGGCAGATTCACGTACCAATTGTGAGAAAATTCTCCCGGAGTCAAAGGGAATTGCCTGCATTTGGTAGCGCCAGAGGCCCCCCATCCTAACATGTATATCATGTATTTTGAGAGGTGAGTTTCAGGGTCTACTATTCCCTCATAGGGGTGCCTGAATTGGGGAAATCTTTGGCTGGACGGGTGAGGCCTCAAGCTCTATGGACAAAGGTTCATCACTTCATTGTCCATAGTCAGACACTTCAGGTAACCTACCTTGGCATCCATCTTACCCTCAACCTCATCGAGTCTCTTTTGCAGGGCTAGGAGTAGTGAGTTTGGGCCGCTGGGTACACCAAGTGCTCCATCACGTGAGCTATAAGATTGTCGAGCGCATATTTGGGGTTGTAGCCTGGTGTTTGCCAAAATCGTGATGATTTCCACGCAAGTGAACGTGGTCGTTGTTATCGTGGCAAGTTAACCAAGTTAAATATCGAACA
>JAPKLY010000617.1:0-11373 GCA_026898435.1 Prunella vulgaris | reverse complement strand
TCCAATTAAACATCCAAAGCATTCATACAAGTCATTAATAAGAGAACAAACACATCAAGATCACTAATTCATGCATGAGATTAACAAGAGACTAAATTCACCATAGTAATCATTCAACCATGCAACAAAGATATTAGCCCATGGCTAATTGGAATTGGAAATCAACAATTAACAATCTAACTATCATGATTATGAATTAAAACAAGAGAATTAAAGGAAAACTTACCAATTGTAGATTAATGGAAATACAAGCATCAAACCTTGAATAGCTATCTCTTGATCCAAAGCTCAAATTCATAAAATGAACCGTAGAATTGTAGCTAATAACGAGAGAAGAACGTAGGAACAAACGGATCAAAATTCCGACGGACGGATCAAAAGTTATGGATGAAAGAGGATTGCATCTAACTAAGAACCCACTAAGTAACTACCTAATTCTCTCTCTCTAAAACTACCTAATGATCTGACTAATGAAGATCATAATGCTTGGAAATCTGATCCTTGAGGTATTAATAGTGCCCACAATGCTTGGTCAAAAATGCCCTTCATTAAACGCGCGAAAAGACGAAACTGCCCTTCGAAAATTGGAAATCCGAGCCTTCGCACGAGCACAAGCAGGTGGTCGCACGAACGCGGGCTTGTGTGAGCGTTCGTGCGACGCTTTGCCGCCCGAACCAGAGGGGTCTCGCACGAACGTGGCTTGTGGTCGCACGAACGTGGCCTGTGGTCGCTCGAGTCCGGCTTCGACTCGTCCGATCGATCCTTAACATTTTGTTTTCTTCATATCTTGAGTTCTAGAGCTCCGATTGACTCGATTCTTTTTCCGTTACGACCCTCTCTTCGATATCTTCGACATGGTATATCATTTGCCACCATTGAATCAACTCAAATTTTCTGAACTTTTACAAACTTGCTCATCTTTTGCCGGTTTTTGCTCATTTTCACTACAAAACACATTTTCTTGCCACAAAATGGTTAATAGCACAATTTATACCAAATTAGGGTCAAATATGAACATAAGCACATCAAAACCATATAGAAATGGATGCAAAAACATGCAATTATGACCCTAATCACCTGGGCCCAACCATCATGAGCCGATATGCGGGGCTGATCCCGTCTAAGAGATCGCTCTGGGCATAGCTCAAATAGTGGCTGACCGAGTTGCCAGGTTGTAATTTAGGTGAGGAGGTCCTCATGGTAGGGTACTTTGTGGATCTTGTCAGTGACACAAGTATAGAGGAATCGCATGTCCTTTCCAACTCTTTTGACCATGAGGGCGATCTCCTGCGGCTTGAATTGTGATGATAAAAAATGGAGCGAACCTGATCATTACTGGATTAGTAGTCGGTTGGCTATTTTCCCTGTCGGTGAATTAGTCGTTAGCGGAGATCATATTTTCTTGGTGGAGTAGATGTAACCGGTCCACCGCGCATCCGCTCCCACTTTTTCCTCTTTAGTTGGTGGATAAAGGTGTCCACTTGCTCCGACGACTCAAAGCTTGCAAGGGAACGAATGCTAACTCTCGAGTGCGGGTTCCTAGGGGCTTTCTGGGGATGTTCCTCCACCGGAACCACCTTAGGAGTGTTGAAATCCTCCTGGGGGGACCTCCACATTTGTCCTTGCCTCTGGTACTTGGGCAGGAGGTGGCGCACGACGCACATCATTAGGTGGAGGCACGACTATCTTTGATTCATCGTGACTAGAAGGGAATGACTTTAATTGCTTTAGGTTTTGGTGGGTATTTGCTGGTCGTTTCCCACAGACGGCGCCAATTGTTTGTTCCAAGAAATTATTGTGGGCCTCAGGAACGATAGTGCATGGACTGTAAGTAAATAACTCGAATATTTACCTAGCAGTGTGCTCGGTTAGAACTTTAACATGTTGCATTTTGTATTTATTATAAGCCAAAAAAAGATATAAATACAAGGGAATGACAATGGTTGTTGGGCATTCTTTCTGTCAAGAATGGACCTATTTATAATGGCTAGAACTATGCCCTAATGTACACATTTGCATGTCGTGTCTTTTTCTTTCCCACATAAGGTCATTACCTAGATATTGTGGGTGTCAAGGTAACTTTCCTTGTTTGTCTTATTTCTTGAAATAATGGAACAACTGCCTTATCTTTTAAGGAAATTGAATCTCAGTGAAGATGCAGAATCTGTAATGGATATTGTTTCCTTAGCATGATTCTCACTCGTTCAGGCCATGTGCCTGAGGTAAACTCAGAATCATTATTTTTCCTTTAAGGTCATATGATAGTCTCTCATAAATTCTCTTGACTCTCGATTATCCTGAAGCCTGTTCATCTATGACTTGGGCTCAATTGGCCTAGTCCTGCAGGAGCTTTTTTGGATCTAGGCTGATCCCAAAATTTTCAGAAATATTTGTGCTACAACAATCTCAAATAATTTTTCAAAGTCTTATGTCCCAATTTTATGTAACCTCATTTTATAAGGACCATTCTTAATTTATTCGTATGTTCAAATTAGTTATATAAAAATCTTGTGCATCCGATACTCACTTTTCACTACAAAAATGTCAAATTTTATTGGAATTTTGGAATTTATCAGTAAGGTTTAGAGAAATTTGACTTTTTTTTTTTGTAGTAAAAAGTGAGTATCAAGCTCAAAAGATTTTCAAATGACTAATTCAACAAATGAATAAAATTAGAATAATATTTATAAAAATATTTTTAAATGAAATTGGAACGTAAGACTTTTAGATTTAAAAATTTAATTTTAAGTTTTGCCACATAACTTAATTATTATTGTGGATTGTTGTTACACCTGTAGACGCCATGCAGAGATAAATATATCTTTAAAGATCTAAAAGTTTAGCTTAATATGCAATTTCAGAAAAGGTTGTGATTTAAATAATAATTAATACTTTAAATTTTTGCTATTTAATTTTATATTTTTATGGGAAAATTCCACATAGGTGTCATGTAAGCTTCGGGTAGAAGCAGATCTGCCCATAAGTTTTAACTGCAAAAAAAAAAAAAAAGTAAACTTAAAGCTTTAAAAAAAAAACTAAAAGTTTAGCTTAAACTACATTTATAATTAGGCCGCCAAGAAATGATCATTGGTTGGACATTGAAGAAATTGGTTGACATGGTTGACAACATAAGAAATTTTTGGGCACGTGATTGTTAGATACTGAAGTGCACCTACCAGAGAGTGATACAAGGTTGTATCTGTAAGGTTTTTACCATCGCTTACTAGTGATTCACCTTCAGCTAATAATGTGAAAAATTAGCTTCCACGTAGAAGCCCTATTGAGATTGTCATGACCATATTTAGCCTGTCTAAGAAATAGACCATTTTTAGTATTAGTAATCTCAAGGCCGAGAAAATAGCTTAGGGAACGGAGATCTTTGACAACATATTCCTTATTGATGCGCTAAATGAAGCTCTGCAAGACATATTTGTTACTACTTATAATAATAATATCATCTACGTATAAAAATATATGTATGGTGCAATCAACGCAATGAAGAAAGAAAAGTGAAGTATCCCCCCTGCTACGTACAAAACCAAGACTATGTAAAAATGAGCTGAAGCACTCGAACTAGGAGCGTGGGGCTTGATGAAAGCCATAAGCTTGCAGACATGGTTTTGAAATTGAGGATCAATGAAACTGGAAGGTTGAGCAATGTATATTGGTTTCTAAAGGACTCCATGCAAGAAAGCATTCTTGACATCGAGTTGATGTAAAGATCATTGTCAAAGGACAACTTCAACCAAGATGACACATACAGTTTCTGCTACAACAACAAGACTAAAAGTATGGGAAAAATTAAACCCTTGTATTTGAGTGAAGCCCTGAGCAACCAATTGCGCTTTGTAACAATCAATTGAGCCATCAACTTTCAAATTCGTGCGAAAATAACCATTTTGACCCAACTACATTTGCATCGGGGGGATAAGGAACAAGCTCCCAGGTATTGCCTGAGTGGAGCGCGTCCATTTCTTCACGCATAGCCACCAACCAATGCGGAACATTAATAGCAGACTTGAAACCTTTTGGTACCTGTGTGACAGACAGAGAGGACAAAAAGACAGTACATACAATATCTATAAAATACTTAGGTTTAACAATACCAGATTTCGCTCGAGTTTGCATGGGGTGGTTATTAACAGGAACACAAGATGAACCTGAGGTAGCACTGAGCTGCAAAGGATGGACAATAGATGATGCCCTATTGGAAGAAGGTGGAGATGAAGTAGGCTGGATGTCATGCACATGGGGAACATGTGCTAATGGTGGCGCAGTGGGTACGTGTCTTGTTTCAGAAAAGGGTGGCAAGACTGGAACGGGTGATGTGTTATCAATATAAGCACTGCAAGGGGATGCAAGTGGTAAAATTACAAAATTTGAGCGGCTAGATGGAGAAGCAATGAGAAGTACTACCCGAGGCTCAAGAAATTATGAAAATTCAAGAGTAGAGACACTAGCTGGAGATATTTTAACATTATTAAAAGGAATTGAGAACTCATAAAATTGAGCATGTCTTGTAATATAAGTACGCGGATTAAAAAGATCAAAACATAAAAAATCCTTATGCATGGTATTGTATTCTAAAAAATTGTAAGGTTGACTATGAGGAGCCAATTTGAACATAATCGCGAAGATATGAATACAACAACCAAAAATATTAAAGTTAGCATATGAGGAAATCAAGCCAAAAAATACATCAAAAAGAGATTTGTTATCAAGCAAAGGCGTAGGCAACCTATTTATTATGTAAACAACAGTAGAATAGGCATTAAGATAGTGACATATGGGTGCATAAGCATGAAAAAGCATTGAAAACTAGTTTCGGTGATATGTCTATGTTTTCGCTCAACGTGTCCATTTTGTTAAGGAGTATGTGGATAACAATAAATTATGCAAAATCCCACGTTCAGGAAAAACAAAATCATGAACACATGAGTTTCTAAATACAATTCCCCTTATCACTTTGAAAAACATTTAATGTAGTGTTAAACTGATTGCAAAAAAGTATAGTAAAATACTTAAGAACATCGAAGAAACAAGGATAGAGCCATGAAAAATGTGAGTAATCTTCAAATAACAAGGTATAGTATCTAAATCATCTTGTGAATCAACCAGGAATGGGTCTCATAAATCACAATGAACCAAATCCAATACACACACAACACGTTTTTCATTCAAAGTAAAAGATAAATATTTACTTTTGGATAACTAACTGGGAAGAACAAACGCCAGGTTTTGGCAAAATAAAAGTGACAGCTAAATGACCTAATTTATTTAACAATTGAATGACAGAAATATAAATGTGGCCTAGAAAATTATACCATAATTTAAAGGACGACGTCAAAGCACTAGAGTATAAAGCAACAACTAATGCAGGGATTCCTTGTTGCAAAATATGAGGACCATTCTTATTGTGACTTTTTGCCAGAATCTCCTTGGATGCTCTAGTCTGAATAACAAAAGAATGGTTAGAAGACAAGACATCAACCGGCAAGTCCTTAGTTAATTTACTTATAGATAATAAAGTTTAGTGATATGCGGGGCAACAAGTACATCTAATAAAGGAAATTTATTATTAATGAATTTAGAACCAAGATGGGAGATGGATAGAGCCACTGTTACCGATGATGACTTGACCATTACTAGTGTAAGGCTTAAAGGAGTCGAGACTGTTCGATGAGGATGTTATGTGAGCAGATGCACCAATATTCACATACCAACCTGATTGGATGTCTAGTGTAATTTCGTCTAAGCAAGATTGGCTGCGACAAAGGTATTGTATGGACGTAGCGAGAAAGACAAGTGGTAATGTAGTAGGGCCATAGACATATCTAGCATCTAGGAGCTCGTCTGCCTGTTTGATAACTTGCATAATTCCACCACTATTATTATTGTTATGGTACGATTATCACAATGGGCCCAAGCTCTTAAATAATCGGACGAGGCCCAAACCCAGTACAAGAGAACTTGGAATGCGAGCATAAACAAAGCTCATGTATACAATCACGAGTAATATCAAGAGTCATGAGCACGAGCAAGACGAGTACCTACAGGAATGAGCAAGTCGAGCACCTACGAGCACAAGCTAGATGAGCACCTATGGCCGCCAGCAAGCTGAGCACTTACGAGCACGAGCAAGCTTAAGGTCAACTCTTACAGAGGATTATATCCATTATGCAAAATTTATGACATAATTATATCATTCAATGTCCACACATGAAAAATACCATTTATGGTGAGAAGACTTCCTGTAATAACTTTGTAACTGACTAGTTTAACGAAAGAGCATAATAAACACGCGTACCTTATTTTAGATCATCTATAAATATGGTCTTAGGGCCATCATTGTAAAGATCGACGAATTTGATAAATTCAAAGACTACACTTAAGTCCTAGCTCTTGCAATATAATTCATGGAAAAATCTCTATGTTATTTACATTTTCTGCACGATAATTTAAGTATTTATCACTTATTTGTTATCCTGATTCCAACCACATTAAGGATTTAATCAGGAAATAAAAATTATTAAATAATGAATTACCAGAGTGAGGACTCAAACACAGAAAGCCACGACCCTGATAACCAAAATTTCCAGAGTGTTATTTGGACAGTGTTCGAACCACAACCACAATAGGGAGTTTGATTAGCGTAAAAAGTAGCTTAGGAAGAGGACTCTGAAGCCATCAAGCAATCATTAAGTTCATAAGTTCGGGCTTGCTGAAGCTAATTGGTAATATTGATCTAGGTTTGCAGCATCATACACAAGTCTGCAAAAGAATGGAAATTGGGACCAAGGCCTCTAAGGAACCAATAACTTTAATCAACTTCAGAGACCGGATGTCTGATAGCGACTATATGATCATGTAAATTTTTGAACTAGTGACCATATTCATCCACACTGCTACATCCATGCTTCAAGTGCTATAGTTCATTGCAATGGTGATGGGCTCGAGAAGGGGAAGTGTGACTGAAAGCCTATTCGAGGGTTATCCATATATCATGGGCACAACTGATATCGATGATTACCGCCATGGCTTCCTCAATGAGGGAGGAGTAGGACACAGTGGACAAGGCAATGATGATCTGCTAAGAGATAAGATTAGGGTTTGGGATGTTGTGGTTCAACGAATCTTTGATGATGGCTGGAGGTTCGACAGTTGTAGCATCGATGAAAGAGAAGAGGTTGGCGTACTGCAACATAGGCTTAACATACGAATGGATAAGGGTGACGAGAGGAATTGAATCGGAAGAAGTAGCAGTAGTGAAAGATGTCACTATCGCGAGGAGAAGGAAATATGGTGTGACAATGGAATTAAAAATTGAGTTAACCAAGTGGATAGAGAATATATGGCAGAGGTTGAAAGAAATTGTTGTGATGGAATTAAAAGTTAGCAGTGGAGATAGAAATTTAGAGAGAGATGTTAGGGTATTTCGATGAGACCCGATGGTACCATGTGAAGTGATTATGCTCACTATGAATTGGTGATATTGATTTCCACATAAATAACAGAATTATAACAACTTTACAAGAAAAATGGATCAACAAATCAGACAAATATTTACACCAATTCAAATTGATTTAATTTTATTCGATCTTATATCTACATCTAGAGTATCTCTAAAATATTCCGTATTAGAATGTATCTATGCTCAGAATTTAAAGCGTATCAATTTGAGGGATTATGCTCAAAATGTATCTATGGACACAAAAATTATGGTTTTTACTTGCTTATGAAATAGGAACTGTATCTTCCTATTTTGAACTATATTTGGTTTTCAAATCTTTTATCATTTTTTTCATCATTTTCATCGAATTTGAGGATTGTGAACATGACTGCTTCTTCCTATTTCGTCCAGAATATATAGGAGTGTTTTTTCCTATTTTTCATCGAATGTTGGATAATGTTATTTTCATAGAATTAATTTTTTGTTTGGTTTGGTTTTTAAATTCAGAGATTTGAATTTTTGTTTTGATTTTTTTATTTAGAGGTTGAATTCCAGGTTTTTTTGGTTTTGGGTTTGGTTTTTTCATTTTTTTTTTCAGGTTGTTGTATTCCACGTTGATGGCACCCCCTCAGATTGTAAATGCCCCTCGATCTAAAACGGTTATCTCCTCCCTGTGTGTCATGTTTCTAGGGTCTATTGTAATTCAAATTTAGTTTGTAAAATTTATCTGTGATTTATAATTTGTAATTTTTTGGCTTGTAAATTGTATTGTTTTGTGGGTTTGGTTAGTGTTGTAAGATTTTTGAGGTTCTTATTAATGTTGTAAAACCTTGGGGTTCTTATTATTGTATTCATAATTTTATGCTTTATATGCAACTTTTTTTATAAATTATGCAAAAATAAATTACTGTTATTTAGAATAAAAAAGCTGCATATATGCATATAAGTAGTGCATTGAAAATTTGAGGAAAAAAAATAAAAAATATGAAATCAAAAAAAATAATTATAATAATAAAGGATAATTTTAAAAAATAAAATATGTAAAAAGAATAAAATAATAAAAAGGAAATAAAATTGAACATTCAAATAAAAAATAATAAAAAATAAAAATAAAGGCAAAAACCTGCCATATTCGGCACCTTTTCCAGGTGTGGGGTCCATTTTTGATCTATTTTGTAACATGAGTTTTTTGTGTTCCTTTATACAAGTAGAGTATTATAAATGTATGTGTTTTGTAATTAATTCTTTTACTTTTTTAGTATATAAATTTGATATAATATGAATATTATATATTAATTTTTTTTTAAGAGTGTGGAGATAGAATAGGACGAAGTGAAATAGAAAATATGAAATAATCATTGGAAGAAAAAGGTATATATTAATTTAGTATCAAAATAGTGAGATATGTATTATTACTATGTGTACTTTCTTTATTCGTCCGTTCATCAAAAGTATGCGCATTTCTTTTATAAAAGCCATTGTTTTATTATCAATATCACAAATAATTATTTTATGAAAACCACATCTTTATTATCACTATCATAAATAATTATTTTATTTAGAAGTGGCCCCTACAATACACTAACAATACCCTTATTTTATTAATTTCAAATTATATTAACTGTTTTACTAAAAGATGTTAATTAAAAATGCTAGTTTTATTATTAATTTAAAATGCTAGTAAAAATAATTAAATTACAAAAAATCAATTCTATACCCTAAAGTTGAAAAATAATTTTGAAGGAAAACATATAAATTCTCAAATTGCACATCGTATGAAAGCATAGTTCTTGGCTTACTTCTTTTTCCAGCATTAGGACTTTGTCTACATTAGAGTTGAAAAGGGGTAAAAGGGATCTGTCTCAAAATTCAAAGGGAATCCAAATGCCAGTAGCAGGAATGTTCATTGTTGCGAAGAATCCATTATGATTATTTGCGAATTTCAATATCTACATTTATTATAAATTACAATTAAGATTTGTTTTTCTTTTGTTTTTACAATTAAGATTTGTTATTGAATGTTTTTAATGTCTTTTATATTAGTAGATGATTGAGCTATAGAAAAATGCAGCCTCACAAAAACAAATGGACAGGAAACATAACAAATATAGTGAGAGAAAAAGAACATGCAGCCCCACTATTTATGCAATGGAGTCATAAATTTGAGTTTGTTAAAAAATTTAAGGCCGCTTGGTTAGAAGTACCGAGGGTGGAGAATGAAAATAAATGAAGATTAAAAAGTATTCATTCTCATTAATAGTGTTTGGTATTATTTATTGTACATGTATAAAATTATAAAAATATGTTAAAAAAAAGGATAATCACTAGCTCTATAGTAATTACTTCTTAATGATACTCATTACCATTATCATTTTAATTAATAAGGCGCCCCCTTAAAGGATCATGAAATACTTTTCAATCTTAAAATATCATTCGTAAATTTCATGCACTAATGAGGACCATGAAATTATTTTATCTTAGTATTAAAAAAATTAAGCTTCATTAATGTTTGATTTTAAAAATGGGGGGCCCCCCCCCTCAGTCCATTGCATGCTCTCACATCGGATTCCATCGAAGCTGGAAAATACAAGCTTTGGATACCTGCGCATGGAAAACTGTCCATAACCAAAGCATTTCTCAAACTTTTCTTGTTCCCACTTTATAAATTGTCGCATCGCAAGTTTTTGTGTGACAAACCTAATAAGGTGGGAATAGATTAAACTATCCGATAAAGGTCTACAGTTCCCCTATTAAAATTTAGCTCATTTCAGCTTGTTTAATAGATTGTACTCAAGTTTTTTAAAAGTCTAATTACTTAAATATATCAAACTTTAACTTATTTATAATTTTTTTAATTGATTATGTTAATATATATAAACATATATATAATACATAACAATACAATACATATATAATATATATAATATGATATATTAGGTAGTATATGATATACTAAATCAATTACATATATAATACTATTATTATTAACTATAAACTTAAAATTATTTGACGGATTTGTTATTGTGTTCTTATTTGACAGTTTTTCGGCAAATTATTTATATTCTTTGTTTTTAAATTTAAAGGGTTAATTGCTATGATTTAATGATAACAAAATTGCTTAAACGTAATTTAGTATAAATAACTAAAAAGACCCTTGGCTAGGTCTATTCATTGGAAGATCGATCAAGCCTATAAAGAAAGTTTATGATACATAACAAATCAGACCCATGCCAATAAATTAAAGGTTTAATTCAACATAAATACACCAAATTTTTTCTCTATCTCTTTATTTAATTTTAAGTTTCATGATTATTATTAAAAAAATCCAATCTTTTAAGAATTCTCAATTCGATATATATTTTTCATCTCCGATCGACAATTAATGATGTGTCTTACCGGAGTGCGTAAAAATTTATCATGCCGGCATGCATGCATTTTAGAAATTCGGACCTCCACTATAGAGATTTTCAGAATTTGATGCAATTTTGGATAATTTTTTCTAGGATATTTGGGTTCTTCAAGTGTTTTGTGAATCTGATATTTAACGCTACAAACATGTAAAAATATTTTTTCCTTCTACAGTCAGAAAATAATTTTAAATAAAAAATATTATTATTTTATATATGTGATTATGATATATGTTGTAAATTTTTTAAAAAAAGATAATAAAACGTATGAAAGTTTGTATGGCAAACTTTCACGTGCTCTAGTGAGATACCTCATCAATTACCGGCTAGAGATGAAAAATGTGTATCGAGTTGAAATCTATTAAAAGGTTGGGTTTGTTTTTAATAATAATCATGAAGTTCAGGATTAAATTGTGATAGTGTTGTGGTACCGTTGAGTTGAAGTATTGTTCGAAGTGTGGCGACACTCAAGACAATACTTAATGTGTTCAGAATATTGTAGAGAGAATAAGTAAA